>CM077297.1:45909784-46417284 GCA_039654925.1 Anguilla pacifica
CCAAGGGAAACCTACTTTCTCCTGTTCGACACCCGAGACTGAGAGTAATGCAGTCTCTGCCTGAGCTGCACTGCAGTCCCGTTAGCAAGCGGCTATCAATCGCCCCCAAAATAACCGATTCACTTCACAGCTTAGCGGAAGGACGGTGCCAGATACTACAGTTTAACTCACAACTCCGTCGTCACATGCTGTGATCCGTATAAATGACTTCAGTCACACGGTACGATTTCTCAATTTACGTAGTCCGTGTAAAAAAAATCATTTTTGGATTAGCCTCACAAAGGTGTATACTTATTAAAAAGGAAATGGAAATACGGTACTTGTTTGAAACTAATTAACTTATGCTCCTTTGGCTTTGGGATGGAAATGTTGTCAGAGGAATAATGGTATAACTGTGTACAAAGATGAAGGATGTAATTTAAACCAAAAAATATTCAGAATCTGAAAGAATTGCTTAGTGTGCTTCCTTTCATGAATTTTGGCCTGGATTCAATCAACTTTTTTTTTTTACTTTAATGCTGAACTTCAAATGAATTTACACAAGTTAGTCATCAACCCATCTTTATGCTGACAGAAACTTCTTTTTTTAATCCATTTTGATGTTGGGAGAACCAGCCAGACAGGGAATGCTCGAAGCTAAGCGCAACTCTTGGCCGAGTCGTAATCTCTGTTATATTGATGGACTCTCCGCTTTTGAAATTATGAGACTGAAAAGTGTGATTCATTCCAATTGAAAACTTTTGCCAATTCTCAACATTTCTGCTCTTCTAGAGGGAGAAAAATGACACCCTGGCAGTAAATGAATCGATCAGCGTTCTCAGAGGGGCCAGAATAAAACTCCTGTTCCAGAGCAGGCGATTAGTCTGCAAGCAGAAACGGGAGTGAGGACGTAGGGGAGACCGATGCTCGCTGCTGTAGCTGCACATTCGGTGATGCGCCCGGTATATCACGCATGCCCCTTGTGATTTCTCAGCAAAACGCGTTTCGCTCTGAGTGTAGTCGAAGCGCTCGTTTGGATCGTTTCCCGCGTCTGATGCCACGCTCGTCTCTTTTGCAGAGCGGTGTTTTCGCGTTTGCGAATGTGGTTTCAGCTGTCATATGAAGGCATGTGTGCTCGTAAGGATTTTGTGGCTTAAATGGTTTTGAACATTATTGTATCAGTTGTACTTAGCCAGAGTTTAAACCTCAGCATTAAACCACTAGACCACCAAACTGCATTACTGCTGCAGCAGCTGATCCATATTTCACAGATTTGGATAGTTGTTCCGGTTGTAATGCAGTTCTGTGGTTAAGAGGTTTAAACATGAGGTTTAAACGCTAGCTAAGCACGCTGCAATTGACCCAGTGGTTACAATTTGACATATTTACGATGTGGCTTATTTATGAATTCGGATTGTTCCCGGAGCAATTATGGTTATAAAGAAATAAAGGCATGGTGAAAGGATGTGGAACCGCTGAAGGTTTTGCAGCAGTGCGGTCCAGACTGCAGCACAGACGGCCGATCAGCCCTGTAGCGCTGTTTTTCCCTTGGCTCTTTCCTGCATTGCTTCCTCTCCTTGTGTTTTTGGGGTTGGTTGCGTGCTGTCATTTATCCTGGGCGCACGGTTAGACCTTCGCAGGTCTGTTATGATGCCGCAGCGATGAATCATAACCAAATACCAGAGAGCACGAAAAGACGGAAAATACAACGTACATCTTTACACACAGTCCATTTACACAGCTGGATACACATGTGTGATATCTTTACACACAGTCCATTTACACAGCTGGATACTCATGTGTGTACATCTTTACACACAGTCTGTTTACACAGCTGGATACTCATGTGTGTACATCTTTACACACAGTCCATTTACACAGCTGGATACTCATGTGTGTATATCTTTACACGCAGTCCATTTACACAGCTGGATACTCATGTGTGTATATCTTTACATGCAATCCATTTACACAGCTGGATGCTCATGTGTGTATATCTTTACATGCAATCCATTTACACAGCTGGATGCTCATGTTAAGTGCCTTGCTCAAAGGTCCAGTGGCAGCACAAATTCAGCACCCCAGCTGAGGGTCCAATCTCCAGCCCCAGCGGTCCGACCCTTTTCCCTAACCACTGAGCTCCAATGGCGGCCTGCTTGTGTGGTTGGCTCTGGTCTATGCGCTGCTGTCTGTTCTGGTCCTCTTTTATCTCTGTGTCTGCGGAACAGTCTTTATGGTGACATTGCAGAAAGTACAGTATCTACCCAATATCTACCCTCAGGGGTGCATGTTAGGAGCATCCCGAGGGCCCTGACTGACAGGGGCCCTCATAAAAGGGATGGAGCAGCCTGGGGTGGTGGGGCCCAATGTGTGATCTGTTCATGGGAACCAAATCCCTGATGGCCCCCCTTCCTACCCTACAGTATTTATGTGCACCATTTTTACAATGCAGGCACTGAGGTCCTCTGCTATTGCTCCAGCAGAATCACTATTGTCCTCTATGGTTTCTCAAATACAGCCACTGTTTATGTGTCCTGTTCCTCCAATATAATCACTATTTATGAGTGCCGTGATTCCAGAAGACCCGCTGCATTCCGATATTCACTCTGGCAGAGTTATTACTTAGAGACGCACAGCTCCTCCCTGATGGTTTATTTCCGGCTGTAAAACCTTTGAAACAGACAGGATCCTGTGAGACGCTGGGTCCCTATGCTCAGTGCTGCACAGTAGAGAGACACTGGGTTCCTGTGCTCAGTGCTGTACAGTGGAGAGACGCTGGGTTCCTGTGCTCAGTGCTGTACAGAGGAGAGGCGCTGGGTTCCTGTGCTCAGTGCTGTAGAGTGGAGAGATGCTGGGTTCCTGTGTTCAGTGCTGTACAGTAGAGAGACGCTGGGTTCCTGTGCTCAGTGCTGTAGAGTGGAGAGACGCTGGGTTCCTGTGTTCAGTGCTGTACAGTAGAGAGACGTTGGGTTCCTGTGCTCAGTGCTGTACAGAGGAGAGACGCTGGGTTCCTGTGCTCAGTGCTGTACGGTGGAGAGACGCTGGGTCCCTGTGCTCAGTGCTGTACAGTGGAGAGACGCTGGGTGCCTGTGCTCAGTGCTGCACAGTGGAGAGACGCTGGGTCCCTGTGCTCAGTGCTATACAGTAGAGAGACGCTGGGTTCCTGTGCTCAGTGCTGTAGAGTGGAGAGACGCTGGGTTCCTGTGTTCAGTGCTGTACAGTAGAGAGACGCTGGGTCCCTGTGCTCAGTGCTGTACAGTGGAGAGACGCTGGGTGCCTGTGCTCAGTGCTGCACAGTGGAGAGACGCTGGGTCCCTGTGCTCAGTGCTGTACAGTAGAGAGACGCTGGGTGCCTGTGCTCAGTGCTGCACAGTGGAGAGACGCTGGGTTACCTGTGCTCAGTGTTGTACAGTGGAGAGACGCTGGGTTCCTGTGCTCAGTACTGTAGAGTGGAGAGACGCTGGGTTACCTGTGCTCAGTGTTGTACAGTGGAGAGACACTGGGTTACCTGTGCTCAGTGTTGTACAGTGGAGAGACGCTGGGTTCCTGTGCTCAGTGCTGTAGAGATGAGAGACGCTGGGTTCCTGTGCTCTGTGCTGTACAGTGGAGAGACGCTGGGTTCCTGTGCTCAGTGCTGTAGAGATGAGAGACGCTGGGTCCCAGTGGACCTGCGATATAGCATCTTTCCCTCCAGGGTGGGAGTGGGGATGGATATGACGGCCTGCTCGGGCTAACGCTGGCAGGTTAGGCTCTCTGTGGTGCTGTGGGTGCCTGCAGTCTGCTGTTCTAGTGCCGGGCTGCAGACGAGAAAGACCCAGCGGCTGGCTGTGAGTGAGGGCGCAGGAGCCCCTCTACCTCTCTCAAATGTATGAAGGATGTGACCTTGCACAAACTAATCTGGCTTTAAAAATGAAAAACGAGAAGGAAAGCATTTAAAATGCCCCCTGGGTCTGTTTTTATAATTACCTATTATTTATTTATAATTATTTGTTTTTCCTGCAACATTTTACCATTGGCTTTGCCTCTGTATAGCGTCCCTCCTAGGATTCAAACCCCTGACCTTCTGACTCAGCGTTCTCATTGGGCTCACCATCTGCTGATCTGTTGCCATGGGATCATGTGTACTTCCTGTGTGCTTTTGAATGGCCTCTGATTGGGTGGAGGCAGGCGGGGGGTTGCCCTTGTGCTGCTGTGAAATGAAGGTGATCACAAAGCAGTGGCCTGGGAAACCACCAGCTGGGCACTGTTATTCACTCTCCATCCGGCCAATCAGCTTGCGACATTCGCAGGGAGCACAACTGATTTCTGCTCTCTCACACAGCTGGAGGCCACCGACCTGTGTGGGTGGGTGTGTGTGTGTGTGAGTGGGAGTGTGTGTATGTGTATGTGTGTGAGTGTGTGAGTGTGACAGAGAGAGCAAAAGAGAGAGAGAGCATGTATGAATGCATGTGTGTGCATGTGTGTGTATGTGTGTGAGAGAGAGAGAAAGAGAGATAGAGTGTGTGTGCGTGTGTGGGTATGTGTGTATGAGTGTCTGTGAGAGAGTGTATGAAACTCTGTGTGTGTGTGTGTGTGTGTGTGACAGAGAGAGAGAGAAAGAGAGAGAGAGCATGTATGTGTATGTGTGTGTGTGTGTGTGTGCATGTACATTAATGAAGAAGGAGCTGGAAGCAAACAATCAATCTTCTGTAATAAAAACACCATAGTTGTAGATTACAGTTCTTATGTCTAATATGAGGCATCTGCAAGCCGCTCCTGTATAAGAGGCATGTGATTTTTCACAATGCCCTTAGCTTCCTTCTTTGTTGCTCTTTGTCAGTTTTCTTGTGTGATTAATGTGGGCTCTCTGGGTACACAGAGTATGAATGCCTTCCATTACCACTGCGCTTTATTCCTCTCTATTTTCAGTCTCCCTTTGATGAATGCGCACCATTTTTATTTACAATTAAAGTCAAAATTAAACATGTTTGATAAATCTGAGAGTGAGGTATAACATGTCTATAGTCAGTCACAGTAATCAGATGAGCTCAACGTTGTGGAGAATACAAGGCGGCGTGTTGTTATTGGATTACATTACAGCATTTTAATTGTAGATGCACATTTTACAATGGCGCTGTGAAGTGTACCGGTGTGTGTGCAAAGCAGGCTGGGTAATCCAAAGGCTCTAGCCACCATTTTCCAGAATATGGAAGAATACTGGAACTGAAGTAGGTTCAGATCATATTTATTTGCAGAGCGCGTTTTACAAAAACGTTTGTTACAACAGGTTTGCCCGTGGAGCCAGACATAAGGGCCCAAGAGCAAGCACTGGGCAACGGTGGTGAGGAAAAACCCCCAGGTTCTGTTAGACACCACTTACAACTGTCGGGAGCTAATTGTCCGGAGCTGAGTCGAAAATTTAAGTCCCCGCACGCTCCCAAGCTTCGCCCCGGGGGGCATCAGGTGGCTCCGGTGTGATTGAATGCGACGGGCCGTCGCCAGAACCAGAACCCCGGCCCGGCCCACAGCTTCCCGCTCAGAGCTGACACGCGTGAGGGCGCCCGTCCCTGACCCGGGGAACCAGGCTACTGCACTTCACTAATCCCAGCTTCTGAATCCATTACTGAGGCCTGAATCACACTGAATATGACTCAGGCCTGAATTACACTGGATATGACTCAGGCCTGAATTACACTGGATATGACTGAGACCTGAATTACACTGGATATGACTGAGGCCTGAATCACACTGGATATGACTCAGGCCTGAATCACACTGGATATGACTGAGACCTGAATTACACTGAATATGACTGAGACCTGAATTACACTGGATATGACTCAGGCCTGAATCACACTGGATATGACTGAGACCTGAATTACACTGGATATGACTCAGGCCTGAATCACACTGGATATGACTCAGGCCTCCTGTCGGCCATCAACAGTGTGCTGTATGGGTGAGAATAATAATAATAATAATAATAATAATAATAATAATAATAATAATAATAATAATTCTTCTTATTATTATTATTATTATAGAATATCATACATGTTTCCTGCATAAAAAGTCACATATAACAGAATAATAATTTAGTATATTTATGTACACTATAGAACTAATTTGATATTATTAACAGGTAAGGAACTCATTCATTCAAACCAATACCAAACTACTGATTTCTACAAACATTAGACAATTGTCACTGGAGACCTGTTGGAAGAGAACAATAGTCCAGCAGATGAACGACTGGGACCAAAGATGAACCTTCCGTGCTTTGTCTGTGTCAATCTCACGACTGACCATTCGTGTGCGAGGCAAAGTTGGCCTGTGCATGTATGAGCCTTATGCGAGCCTAGCCTCTGCAGAGGGCAGATGTAGCTTTGCATTAAGCACTGGCCTGATATGGCATCTGGCAGAAACAGATCTGCTTTATCCACTGAACTGACCTGCCTGAGGTTTAGTTACGGATTATCTCCACACATCGCCCTATTAGCTTTACACATAAATTGCACGCCAGTTTTAATAAGCCAGATTCTGTTGGCCAAAAAAAAGGTTGATTTCCATAGCAGAATAACACACACATCCGTCACACGCATCACTGGCAGCTGAGCTGTATTAGCATGTAGAACATCTCCAGGGTGTCTCCCGGAGACGGAGAAAGCCTGCCATAGGCTCCCAGACGGCAGCCAATCCCATTTCACAACCAATTAGCTGATTAGCGCCGTCCCTGTCGTCATAACGGAATATTAGCGGGGATTCATCTCCATTTAAACGGTGTGAAGAGGGAGCGACCGTCACCGCCAACGCCCCCTCCACACCGAGGCAACGTAATGAGAGAGAGAGAGAGAGAGAGGAAGGGAGGGGGAGAGAGAGAGAGGGGAGAGAGAGAAGGAGAGAGAGAGAGAGGGAGAGAGAGAGAGAGGAGAGAGAGAGAGAGAGGGAAAGAGTTATATTTGCTCCGGTTGCGCGGTGGCGGCCCAAACTAACCGCCGCGCGTCTGCAGATCCATCTCCAGAGCCTCTCCCGTGAACTCCGCCGCGCGGGCACGCACTTAGCCTGTAACGGCGCCGTCCACAACCTCTGACTTCAAAAGTACATTTTTTCCCGATGAATAAAACTCAGTCCGTTAGAGGCTATTTAACTTCCTTCCCTCCCGCTCTCAGCTCGGCAGAAACTGCGTCCAGCGGAGCGATATAAACCGCGGGAGGGCGGGGCACATATGGAGAAGGGGGGCGAGCCGACGGCTAGTCGATGCCATCGATTTGCTGTGAACATATTTAGACTGCAGTCCTGATATGGAGCAGCGGCGGAAGGGGCTTGCTTTGCCTATCCATGGGCCTGGCTGTAATTAAAGACAGAGGGAAGGGGCTTGCTTTGCCTGTGCATGGGCCCTGCTGTAATTAAAGACACAGGGAAGGGGCTTGCTTTGCCTATCCATGGGCCCGGCTGTGATTAAAGACAGAGGGAAGGGGCTTGCTTTGCCTGTGCATGGGCCCTGCTGTGATTAAAGACAGAGGGAAGGGGCTTGCTTTGCCTGTGCATGGGCCCTGCTGTAATTAAAGACACAGGGACGGGGCTTGCTTTGCCTGTGCATGGGCCCTGCTGTGATTAAAGACAGAGGGAAGGGGCTTGCTTTGCCTGTGCATGGGCCTTGCTGTAATTAAAGACACAGGGAAGGGGCTTGCTTTGCCTGTGCATGGGCCCGGCTGTGATTAAAGGCAGAGGGAAGGGGCTTGCTTTGCCTGTGCATGGGCCCGGCTGTGATTAAAGGCAGAGGGAAGGGGCTTGCTTTGCCTGTGCATGGGCCCTGCTGTGATTAAAGACACAGGGACGGGGCTTGCTTTGCCTGTGCATGGGCCCTGCTGTGATTAAAGACACAGGGAAGGGGCTTGCTTTGCCTATCCATGGGCCCAGCTGTAATTAAAGACACAGGGAAGGGGCTTGCTTTGCCTGTGCATGGGCCCTGCTGTGATTAAAGACAGAGGGAAGGGGCTTGCTTTGCCTGTGCATGGGCCCTGCTGTAATTAAAGACACAGGGAAGGGGCTTGCTTTGCCTATCCATGGGCTCTGCTGTGATTAAAGACAGAGGGAAGGGGCTTGCTTTGCCTGTGCATGGGCCCGGCTGTGATTAAAGACAGAGGGAAGGGGCTTGCTTTGCCTGTGCATGGGCCCTGCTGTGATTAAAGACAGAGGGAAGGGGCTTGCTTTGCCTGTGCATGGGCCCTGCTGTGATTAAAGACACAGGGAAGGGGCTTGCTTTGCCTGTGCATGGGCCCTGCTGTGATTAAAGACAGAGGGAAGGGGCTTGCTTTGCCTGTGCATGGGCCCGGCTGTGATTAAAGACAGAGGGAAGGGGCTTGCTTTGCCTATCCATGGGCTCTGCTGTAATTAAAGACACAGGGAAGGAGCTTGCTTTGCCTGTGCATGGGCCCTGCTGTGATTAAAGACAGAGGGAAGGGGCTTGCTTTGCCTGTGCATGGGCCCTGCTGTAATTAAAGACACAGGGAAGGGGCTTGCTTTGCCTATCCATGGGCTCTGCTGTGATTAAAGACAGAGGGAAGAGAGCTCAGTCTCGCTGGCCTGGTGCTGGACAGGAGTTAGTGCTGTTCAGACCTCCCATGAGCGTCTGTGACATGCAGGAACACGACAGTCCTGAGGAAGACATCTGATGAGATTCTGATACTTATATCCCTGTATTACTAAAGGCTCAGTCAAAAGACCACACCCCACACACTCACACACACATACAGACACACACACACGCACATACAGACAAAAACACACACACACATGCAAAAACACGCACTCACACACACACATATGCATACACGCATACATACGCACACACAAATACAGACAGACACACATGCACACACACACACATATATGGATATACACACACTCACACGCACAAGCACTCACACGTACTCACACGCACACACACACATGCACACACACACACACACACACTCTCTGTATCTCTCTCTTTCTGCTCACCGCCCACCCCTACCCACCTTCTGGCTCTCTCTCTCTTGGCGTATACAGCAAATAGCAGCAAGCAGTAATAAACTCACTGTGTTTCTCTCTCTCTAGGATTCAGACATTAGGCATTATTAGCATGCATGGAGGGAGGCATCCGTTGCTGACAGTGCAGTTTGGAACATGAGAATGTTTGGCCCACAGCTCAACTCAATACTGGGGACTGACTTCTTATTTTCTCCACCACCTCTGCTTGTTATTAAGAGGGAAGTTCTGTAACAGCAGCTAATTAAAAAGGCGGTGTAATCATTCTGAGTGTTATCAAGTTTTTTTAATGGAAAGCTTGTCCATGTTGTCAGCTGAAAATTCCAGTAGATGTGTGCAATGAGGGTGTCGGAGAGGATGACAGTAACAGGAGAGCAGTCTGACTATAAACCCCGTGATAATAAACTTAGAGTAAAATATCACCTACATCGCCTATAAAAATTACCTATAAAACCAAAGTGTGTCACCCACACTTACCGGCTGCTGTAATTCATTGTGTTTGTGGAGATCCTTCTCCATCTTCTTTCCGGTTACCTGGCGTGTGACCCAATGATCCGCTCTGTTCAAGTCAGCGCTGGTGAGAGAACAAATCGTGCGTGCCACACTGCCTGAGGGCGATCCTTTTCCCCGCGTGCAGAAGGAAAATAAACAGGGACATCTGTCCTGCTTCTCAGCCTTTTTTTTTGTTGAAAGAATGATATATGAGAGAGGGAAAAATCTATTAGGTGGTAGATGATTGGAATTGTTATTAATTATGAATTATTAGTTTTACCTCACTTCACATCACACAAACAATATTGCTCTAAAGCCTTCGTGAAACATTTGCATCGCCCTTCATTAACAATTTATAATAACTTCACGAAAATGCAATTGTTGGTGAAGGATGGCATAATGAGTTATTAATAAACTCTCATACAATCGACCACAGTTGGACTGGAGGGGAGTCGGGTAAATGAAAGGTTGGATAAAGCAGTAAAAATTAAAATAAGCTTGGCAGCTGACTCAATTTTAAATTGGGAATACGCAGAATGAATTCCATTCACCATTTTGAAAAGGTTTATTTATATCCAAAATAATTTATTTCACTGTTTTCCCATTATCTCACTGCATTCCAATTACTGGACTGCATTCTCATTACTGCACTGCATTCCCATTACTGAGCAGCATTCCCATTACTGCACTGCATTCCCATTACTGAGCAGCATTCCCATTACTGTGCAGCATTCCATTACTGTGCTGCATTCCCATTCCCATTACTGCACTGCATTCCATTACTGCACTGCATTCCCATTACTGTGCTGCATTCACATTACTGAGCAGCATTCCATTACTGTGCAGCATTCCCATTCCCATTACTGCACTGCATACCCATTACTGCACTGCATTCCCATTACTGTGCTGCATTCACATTACTGTGCAGCATTCCATTACTGTGCTGCATTCCCATTCCCATTACTGCACTGCATTCCCATTACTGAGCAGCATTCCCATTACTGTGCAGCATTCCATTACTGTGCTGCATTCCCATTCCCATTACTGCACTGCATTCCATTACTGCACTGCATTCCCATTACTGTGCTGCATTCACATTACTGAGCAGCATTCCATTACTGTGCAGCATTCCCATTCCCATTACTGTGCAGCATTCTCATTACTGAGCAGCATTCCCATTACTGCACTGCATTCCCATTACTGAGCAGCATTCCCATTACTGCACTGCATTCCCATTACTGAGCAGCATTCCCATTACTGTGCAGCATTCCATTACTGTGCTGCATTCCCATTCCCATTACTGCACTGCATTCCATTACTGCACTGCATTCCCATTACTGTGCTGCTTTCACATTACTGAGCAGCATTCCATTACTGTGCAGCATTCCCGTTCCCATTACTGTGCAGCATTCTCATTACTGAGCAGCATACCCATTACTGAGCTAATGTAATCCACCCTACCCGAGGCAGGAGTAATCCAATGCATCATGGGACAGTGGACTTCCAGCCATACTTAGCAATAACAAAAATAACTTCCTCTCTAAAACTATTCCCAAATGCAACACTTGACATTGTGTTGCAATATCTTTGCTTACTCAGCATTGCAGGAGCTTAAGAAGGCTTCAGTAAAATACACATGCACTTCAGGTGCAGTGAGAATTTAGTTTCTTGCCTTTTACACTTTTAAGCTGGCACATTTTAAAGAAATATTAATGAGAAATTGGAATTTAAATAAAGGGGCGTTTTAGATGCTGCTAATGTGTCGAGAGACTTTCAACAGTATATTTACCACTGCGGCCACTGGTCCGCGTTTGCGTGGTTGTGCTGTTCTGATCCAGTGTGAGGTCTGAAATGCACAGAGCCGGCTGAGGGCCAGGATTAACCTCCTGACTGTTCTTATCAACCACCTGAAAACGTGCGGATAGCAGCGAAGCTTCTGGAGCTAAGTGACCCCTGCATTGTGGTAAAAAAAAAACGCGTACAGTACAATCCCCCCTTTCTTGGGAGAGGCCATGATTCAGCATGCACCACCAGGGTCTACGCTGACAGAGAAAGGGTTTCGATACTAAACTGTGGGGGGGGGGGGGGGGGGGCGTTGTGGGCAGGCTGGAGCAGTACCTTAGTAGGATTGGCCATCTGGTGATTTTAACTGTCTATATTTCAGGGGAGATGGATAACATGGATTAAGTGACATACAAGAGGTGTATCCGATCTGGAATATTCTATTCAGGAAGGCAGAGATGAGGCATGGTGTTCAAATATTCAGAGCACAATCGAAGATGAGATTAGCAAAAAAAAAAAAAAGTGAATGATTAATGACAAATTAAACACTGGCACATTCTTGCGTACAATGAGAAGTATTAATGTATTTCTCAGTATATTGAGTCGTGCATTTTTAATAGCAGAGATCCCCCCCCCCCCCACCCCCACCCCCTCAGGTAGCGCTGTCTCGGCACACCCCATAATGCACACTTCATTCAGGAGAACAGCTTCATTGGCCTTGACATTTATCCTCCAAACGTTTATAATTGTACCTCTGGAGTTGGCTTATTGCTTTTTGGGCCCTTTTTCATAGATCATTTAAAGTGCACAACACTTCTGCCTCCTCACCGGCGGAGCCGTGAAGAAGGGTATCGTCTCCCCCTCCGCCTCCCTTCTCTCAGTCTGACTGGCTCCACAGAGAGCCTTTTGAATTATTGTTGCTTCATAACATTAGCAGCCACCCCAAGTGCCTTAATGTAATATTTATCAGGGATTGAAGATTGAGGTGATTTTAATTTTCATTTGCTAAAGAGGCATTCAGGCTTTGGGTCTGTAGAGTCGTGCCAGTCAGAGTGTGGCTGGTGTGCGTTCGTGTGTGTGTGTGACTGAATGTGTGTGTGGCTGGTGTGCGTTCATGTGTGTGTGTGTCTGTGTGCGCGTGTGTGTGTGCGTGTGTTCCTGTGTGTGTGTGTGTGTGTGTGTGTGGGTATGTGTGTGCGTGCATGTGTGAGTGTGTGTGCGTGTGTTCATATGTGTGTGTGTGTGTGTGTGTGTGTGTATGCATGTGTGTGTAGATGAGTGTGTGTGTGTGTGAGTGTGTGTGTGCGTGCATGTGTGCGTGTGTGTGCGTGTGTGTGCGTGCGTGTGTTCATATGTGTGTGTGCGTGTGTGTGTGTGTGTATGCATGTGTGTGTAGATGAGTGTGTGTGTGTGTGTGCGTGTGTGTGTAGATGAGTGTGTGTGTGTGTGTGTGTGTGTGTGTGCGTGTGTAGGTGTGTGTGAGTAGGTGTGTGTGTGTGTGTGTGTGTGTGTGTGTGTGTGTTTGGACAGGAGGTTTCTGCCTGGAGACAGATTACCATCGAAGGCATATTTAATTGAATTGAGAATTGACTACATGCGGCTGTAAAGCGATACAGCATTCAGGCTTTCCTACTGGCAGCTTGGCTTCGGCTCTGTCTGTGAGATCACATATAAGGCTGTCTGTGCACACACAGCATGCAGTATGGCTCTGCTTGGGCTCTGTCTGTGAGATCACATATAAGGCTGTCTGTGCAGATAGAGCATGCAGTATGGCTCTGCTTGGGCTCTGTCTGTGAGATCACATATCAGCCTGTCTGTGCATAGAGAGCAAGCGGTATGGCTCTGCTTGGGCTCTGTCTGTGAGATCTCATATAAGCCTGTCTGTGCATAGAGAGCAAGCAGTATGGCTCTGCTTGGGCTCTGTCTGTGAGATCACATATCAGCCTGTCTGTGCACACACAGCATGCAGTATGGCTCTGTTTGGGCTCTGTCTGTGGGATCTCCTATAAGCCTGTCTGTGCACACACAGTATGCAGTATGTCTGTTTGGGCTCTGTCTGTGAGATCTCATATAAGCCTGTCTGTGCATAGAGAGCAAGCAGTACATCTCTGCAGAAAATATTCTCACAGTCTGCAAACACTCTCTTCCTTATTTTACTGCTCTTTCTTCTTCTTTGAACATCTGCCCTCAAAGATAATTATTTCTGTTCATGAAAGCATACTCCCCTTCATTAATCTCACTCTCTGCCATCGATCATAATTGCTGCCAAACAAGTTGTTGTTATCAGTTTAATTTAAATTAGGATATAATTTAAGGGAACATTAAAGCATGGGCAATCAAGTAAATATGAGTTGCTGCGGAACGTGTCATCTGTGTAATCCAAATCTGCTTTCCTGTCTTCAGACACCATTTAACTGCGCATCACGAGCAGCCACCGCTGCGGAATAACGGCTCTAAAAACACTGTATCCCCCCGAGCCCCCCGGAAAAGACTTCAACCATCTTCAGTTCTTTTAATAATACTAGTGTCTTGGATGGCAAAACATGTTGCAGTGAAAATAGTTTCAAACTTATTATTATTATTTTTTTATATATATACGTATTGAATGTCCCTTGAAGAGCAGGCCTGAGCGTAAGAGAATGCAGCGCATGGTTCTGGAGATTAAGAGTAGAGGCTCCGTCCCTTTCAGCAGTTCCCCGGTCTCAGGAGGACACGGGCTTTCATAGAAAGCCGCGGCAGAAGAGCCCTTTTCCGAAGGCAGCGTTTGTGAGCCTTTCTAATTCCGTGCATTTATGCAGCACATTTCCCACCGGCCGACGACTCGAAAGGCCTTTACAGCGACGAGGGGGAACCCTCCTCCGCCGCCACCGACGCGTAGCGCCCACTGGGGCGATGGGCGGCAGCCATTTTGCGCCAGTACGCTAACCACACATCAGCTGAGATGGAGAGGGAGAGAGCGAGTTTTAGCCAGTTAAACCAGGGGACGATTAGCTGGCTGCTTGAGAGAGTTTCTCTGACCTTACCGGCACCAAAGATATCTTTTTTAGTTTCTTCCTGAAGATCCGTCCGTCTTCAGGTAGTGAAAAATAATACAAAGACAATAGTGAAAGGGGTCTGGCGGCTCTGAAATGTTGTCGGAGGTGAAAACTAATTTCCATGTTTTCATTAATCTATGTCATACAGGTGTGGGGGGAAATTGATATACCGTAAATTATTTCTGCAGGTTATATATATATATATATATATAAGTTCCTGGTTCAGAGCAGAAATGCTTCACCACTCACTCTCATGCCGACGGTGTTGGGATTTGAATGCGTGTTTGGTTTTGACCTGTCAACAGCAAAGTTCAGGGGGTCTCATTGCAATGTGGGGTCACACAACGTGTGCATGGTTGTCCTGAACATATTAAGCCATTTATATCACAATGGCGATAGCAATATTTTGTTAAATATAACACAAGATGGACATGGTTTATGATTTTCCATTACTTTACCTGTTTTCATTCTATTACATTCTATTTCCTCTTCTACTCTATTTCATTCTTTTTCCAGGCAGCAATATATGGTTTTTACATTTCTGGGGGAAATTAATAATGATTCGATATGCTGAAGAGGAAGTTGCTGGTGAAAGTGTATTTCCATTAGTTCTAGCCTCAATTGTAAATATAATGGACAAAGAAATAATGTATGCTGTTTAAATACCAGAACAATAAGAATGAAGGACAACACTGTATACACAAAAATGCAGTGATAGAGGGTAAAGGTGTCCTTTTATGTTATTTATGCATTTTCCATTTATGCAACAGAACTTATTTTGACATGAAAATAAAGGCACATTTGAATTAGAGGGAGAGAGTGAGAGAGTGAGAGAGTGAGAGAGCCCGACTATAAGCAGCTATCTAATCTCATTTCTCATTTCCCATCTTATCTAATCTCTCCTGTGTTCTTTAAAAAAATAAAATAAAAAACGGTAGGAAGCGCACGCCCCCGAGGAACAGATTTTTTACCCCCGTGTCTGGATTCTTCTGAGACCTTCTGCAGAACGGGCAAGGTGTTCCCTGAGGCGTTGGTTAGGGGAGCTGAGGGGGGGGGGGGGGGGGGAGGGGGAGTGGGGGGGCACGAAGCAGCATGCAGGAACCCTACAGCCTGGATCTTAAGAACACCGCGTCCTGTTTTCACGCTCACTGACTACACGGTGAGGCTGCTGTGTGACGCAGGAAATGGCTGAAATGCCATTTCACCGTGGCCATGTTGTCCATTTCATCACAAGCTTCCTTCTTCCGATGCCAAACCCACCGCTGATGCCTGGTCAGAAAGCTCAGTCCCAGTCTCACCTGGCCATAGCATCCATTTCCAATCCCGTGCTGATGGGAAACGTGTGCTTCGAGTTACACAGGACGGAGTGTAGCACAGTGGGTAAGGAACTGGGCTTGTAACCGAAAGGTCGCAGGTTCGATTCCCGGGTAGGGCACTGCCATTGTACCCTTGAGCAAGGTACTTAACCAGCATTGTTTCAGCATCTATCCAACTGTATAAAATGGATACAATGTAAAATGCTATGTAAAAGTTGTGTAAGTCGCTCTGGATAAGAGCGTCTGCTAAATGCCTGTAATGTAATGTAATGTAACAGTGCAATCCACAAGCGCAGACTGGATCTGGAACAGCTCTGAGTGGAGAGATGGTCAAAGATCCCCTGATGTGTTCACCAGTCTCATGAATCAATATAGAACGAAACAGTCGTGTTACCTTTGTGATGGGATGGTGCATAAAGTATTGAAATTTTGGTACCTATCTTTTTGAAAACGTAAATGATTTCTTGTTAAAATTTATCTGAGCAATAGTATTATATGATATAGTTAGGGTATGATATATGTTACGCATGTTTTTTCATTTTGTACAGCCGGTTTTTTTCATCTCAATCAAGGGTGCCAATCATTTCCGAGGGCACTGCGCATACCAAGATCACAGTCGCTATTTAACGTCAGAAAAAACACCGGCTGACCTCCAAACAGACCGGCGGGTGGACGGGTGGCTGCTGTGGCCCGGCAGGTACAACGCTGACCAGGGGGCGGGGCCGACCTCCGCCTCCCACCCAGGCCAGTCCAGCCCAGCTGTCCATCACGCCTCCGCCCAAGTCTGCCCGTATCACAGTCTCTGACCTGCATGGTTGCCATGGATACCAAGCCAGATGCCTCTTTTTTTTTTTTTTTTTTTTTTTTTTTTGCTTTTTTGCTCAGACACAGTTTTTAGATGGTATTCTTCAGAAGTTGGGTTTTATAAAAGAGTATGTTAATATGCAAAAAAAAAAATTTTTTTAAACATTCTTCATAAAGGAAGCATGCTCTGCTATTGTCAGCCGTAGAGAGGAAGGTAGAATCAAAGCAGTGCGTGGAAGCAGTTATTGTGGCTTCGCTGCGTCTTCCTGGAAAAGAGAATTTGATTTATCGTGTTCACAGCATGTTCTCGTTCCATGAAAGGGCCCGGACTGAGATTGCACATGAAAATCAGGGTGATTGTTTGGTTCATTGTTACGAGACGCTGACACGTCATCCCAGCCTGTGGATCAAAGTGTTTTTTTTCCCCTCTGGTGTCTTTCTGCCAGGCTGATGGACAATATTGTAAAACTGACTTAAGTTCGAAGATTAAGCTCAGGTCAGAAGACCTGTGTGCTTTCTATTGAATGCTTATCATGAATACTGAATAGATGCACCTCTGTGCTCATGGTTGCATTTCTGAGTGTCATTCAGGGAGATTCTAGGGCTGAAATGGGTGCATTAAAAATAAATCAATGGCCTGGATCCTGTGTTACGTTCCTCGTTCTGCCCGTAGGCGGCACTGTTAGTGGGTAGATAAAGCACACCAGGGTACCAGCAGTTCAGAGGATAGGACAGCCCATCTGCCCTCACAAGATCTCTCTTCCTGACCTTAGACTTGCTCACCAGATAGCTGCTCACTTTTCAACCTGCTGAATGAACACTGGCCATTCAACTGAGTCAAAGTTGAGCACATTTTAAAAAAGATAGGGCTGCTTGGTGGCTCACTCGGGAAAAGCATCGCTTGCAGCAAGAGCAGGCACCACGGTCTCGGATCGAATCCAGCCCTCCTGGAGCAAAGCGAAGCCAAGGGATTTATGGGAGGGATTCTGTCGGCAGGGATGGCAGTGCTCATTGCTTGAGCGCCCCCTGTTGGCTGTCTAGGCACCCGTGGCCTGCTCTCTGCATGCACGTATGATCGGGTCTCCGCTGCCCCTCGCTCTGGTTGTGCGCGGCTTGTGGCTACGGTGTGAAAAGAAGCAGCTGGCTGGCACTGCGTGTTTCTGAGGACAACCGAGAGTGGTCTCCTGAGCCGGCAGTAGAGGGCGTATGTGAGCACACCTGCATGTAGTTTGCGTTCCAAATTCAAAATGAAGAACGAAAGAAAGAAAGGGACGGTGGCATAGTGGTTAGCACTGTTGCCTCGCAAGAAGGAGGTTCGGGGTTGGAATTCGGGTCCGCGTCTGACTGGATCCTCCGCGTGGAGTTTGCATGTTCACCCCGTGTTCGCGTGGGTTTACCGTGGGTACTCTGGTTTCCTCCCACACTCAAAGACATGCATGTTAGGTACGCTCCTGCAGGTGCCCTTGACCAAGGCACTGGCCTCAGAACTGGAGTTGGCCCCCGGGCGCAGCACAGACAGGCAGCTGCCCACTGATCCTACGTAACTAAGGATGGGTCAAATGCAGAGGACAAATTACCCCACGGGGTTCAATAAAAAGTATATCTTATCTTATATCTTATCTTAAATTCATGGCACTCCTGGGGTTGTCATTGTGAAGCCTTCAGTCAAAGTAAAAACTAAATAAAAAGCTTGTTAATGTCATCTTCAGTATTTTTGTACAACATCAAAGCTCTCTGTTTCACTACATCCTTTAGTTAAAGGACAAGTGTTGAGTTCAGGCTGATAAGGGTGGGGAAAGCGTTTGGTGCCCACACCGTAGCGATGACGTCACCGGGGCGGATTTGGGAGCGCTTTGGGTCACTCGGTCTCGCCGGTTCTGGGAGTTACTCGTTAACAGAGATTGGCTGGTCTCCGCGTGGCCTCTCAGCCTTCCAGCAGAACGAGATCGCTTTGCACTTGAGCGATCCCCGCGTTCGCGCCCCAAAACCCCCCCCCCCCCCCCCCCCCCCCGCGACTCAGCAGCCCGAAGAACAATCGATAAAGCGGGGCATGGGAATTCAGGGGTCCCTCGGTCAGGGCTGATCAGCTTTCAGGGGGTCGACGCTCGGGGCCGCCCGAACGGGAGCGGGCGGGGCGGGGATGTCGCTCTCGAGAGGCCGACTCTTAGACGGCCCGGGAGCCATCTTGCCTGGATGAGGCGCGGCACGCGGCTCGCCCGTGTGCGCTGGGGTCGGCGACCCCGCGCACGCCAGCCTGACCGGCCCGCTCCCGGGAGCCTGGCTGATGAGTGCTCCCGCCTGGCGCGCGGGCAGAGGCTCCATCCCCTCCAGCCCTCCACCCCAAGGCTCCCCCTTAATGGATTAAATTAATCCGTTTTTTTTATTAAGAGCCCACGGGGATCTGCTCCTGGGGAAATGGGGGGCGGAGTTCAGGGCCCCGGTAGCTCATTGGCCGAGACTGAAAACGCTGGGGCGAGGGAGTTCTGGCGAATAAACGCACATTTCCTCGTGTTCGGTTATGCTTGTCAGCGTAGTTTTTTCTTGCAGGCTGCATATTTGAGACACTGGAATAGCGACGATCGCTAGGCAACGGTAGCCATGCTTCTCTTAAAGATTTTTCATCCATATTTATTCTGAGTCAGCACCAGCACTGTTATTTTTCCCATTTATCAAAAGCACAAAGGGAAAAAAAGTACAACCTCACTTCTCCCTCCTGAATTCACCAACTGGTTGAATTCATGCGATTTCTAAGAGGGGCTGGGGGCTGTGGGTTTTAGTGAAGTATTTTCCATGAAATGACATGAATTCATATGATTTCTAAGACAGACCCGGAGCTGTACCTTCAAGCAAAGCTTTTCATGGAATTCTGTGAATTGACTGAACGTGTGATTTTTTTTTGTGTGTATGTGTGTGACAGGGAGCGGTCGAACACTGTGAGGAGTATTCCGGACCTTCTGCATTATCATGGAGGTTCCATTGAATGTGCCCTCAAAAAATGCGAAAAGAAACTGGAGGTGCACCTGCCCTGCTAAGCTATTGGCTCCAGTGTGTGCATTCACCTCAACCAATATTGGGCCTAATTCATTGAGGCCTTTAGCACCTCCAAAACCAATAACATGACCAATATTGGTTGTAGTATTTGTTTTGCATCAATGGAACGATTCCAAAGGCCCTGATTGACAGGGGCCCTCAAAAGTACCTTTTTTGCCACAAGAGCGCTGCAAGCCTGCAGAGGCAGAGTCATTTAAAGTGTTGAAAGGGTCAATTATTAGGTTCTGGAGGTGTCGAAACAAAAACTGTGCAGGGATGAGGTGGCCCGGGGTGGTTGGGCCCAACGTGAGATCTTCTCCTGGGGCCCAAAATCCCTGGCGACACCCCTATGCCTCCAGATATAATCAGACATTCCAGACTGAGAAACGATAGCCGAGGTTCAAAGCTGGATTGGAAAGGGAACCTCTGCAGCAGCGGCAGCAGCGAAGCATCAGAGGCAGCGGTGACTTTGGGTCCCCATGGGGAAACGGGGTTCGATATTCCCCTCCGCAGAAACGAAACGTGCCGTACCCGGCGACTCGCGCAGGCAGTCGGGAGTTAATCGCGCTTAATTAACGAGGGGCAGCGGAGCGGGGGATCCGGCGTAACCGGCGGCGACTCCGGAGAGTTCCGCGGGCCGTAATAATGACAAACGGCCGGGCCTTAATGGAGTCGGGGTCCGCGATCGCTTAAATCAAGGAGAGGCGCGCCAGCGGCCGCTCCAGCGGTTTGACTCACGCGCGTATTTGTGTCCGTACGGTGGGGACCGCACTGCGCCCGAATTCCACGAGGGTCCACATCTCAAAATGCAATTTAGGGGAAAAAAGCCAAAACAAGAACGATGCATCTGAACTCTTCCACCATAAAGCACGGTGATATTTTAACAGGTACAATGAAATACATTTCCATAAATTCATTTGTATTCTCCTAATACTGTTCCTTATTTTTGTGAATATCTTCCTGTCATTTTGATATTTTGGCCAGGAATATGAATCCATGGCCACCAGTGGTCTGGAAAGTTCTACTGATTGCAACTGTCAGCTGGTTAATTGCAGTCAGGCCAGAGATCAAAGCAAACTGTCATAACTTTACCATGTGGTTCATTTTCAGAAAGCGAAGTTGAACACATTTGACAGCAACACAGAGTCAGCTCCAGTGAATATCAATGCAAAGTTTTAGTTTCTTTTTTTTTTGGCGGGGTAATATTTCTTAGATCCAAGAAGGCCATCCTCTCTTCTCTTGAGAGAAAACAAACTATTGTAATTCATAGTATACCATTCTTATCACACCATCTCTCTGGACCTGCAATCTTATTATCTTTGTTGTCGTTTCTTGTTGGTTGCTCTTGATCATACTCTTTCTTCTTTCCTGATTGGGTTCTTAATCCTACCTGTGAGAATGTGTGTGTGTATGTGTGGGCATGCGTGCGTGCGTCTGCATGCACGTGTGTGTGTGTGTGTGTGTGTATGTGTTTGAGTGTATGTGTCTGTGTGTTTGAGTGTGTGTGTGTGTGTATGAGTGTTGCTGCTCTTAAGGCTCTTTGGTCTTACAGTTAAAGATCTCAAATATCCCTCCGAGCTCCTCCAGAAAGGGCCCGTTCATGTGTCTCATGTACAGAGACAAAAAAAGACAACAAAGCTTTGCCACCTACACAGGCCCACACACAGCGCTGTCCTTGTGGGGACTGCTTAGCTGCTCCATGGAGCAGGGTTTTACCACCTACACACTCCCACACGCAAAGAACTGTCCTTGTGGGGACTGCTTAGCTGCTCCATGGAGCAGGGTTTTACCACCTACACACTCCCACACAGAAGCAGCTGTCCTTGTGGAAACGCCTTAGCTGCTCTGTGGAGCAGGACTTTACCACCTACACACTCCCACATTCAAAGAACTGTCTTTGTGGGGACCACCTGGCTGCTTCATGGAGCAGGGTTTTACCACCTACACACTCCCACATGCAAAGAACTGTCTTTGTGGGGACCGCCTGGCTGCTCCATGGAGCAGGGTTTTACCACCTACACACTCCCACATTCAAAGAACTGTCTTTGTGGGGACCGCCTAGCTGCTCCATGGAGCAGGGTTTTACCACCTACACACTCCCACATGCAAAGAACTGTCTTTGTGGGGACCGCCTAGCTGCTCCATGGAACAGGACTTTACCACCTACACACTCCCACAAGCAAAGAACTGTCTTTGTGGGGACCGCCTAGCTGCTCCATGGAACAGGACTTTACCACCTACACACTCCCACAAGCAAAGAACCGTCTTTGTGGGGACCGCCTAGCTGCTCCATGGAGCAGGGTTTTACCACCTACACACTCCCACATGCAAAGAACTGTCTTTGTGGGGACCGCCTGGCTGCTCCATGGAGCAGGGTTTTACCACCTACACACTCCCACACGCAAAGAACTGTCCTTGTGGGGACTGCTTAGCTGCTCCATGGAGCAGGGTTTTACCACCTACACACTCCCACATGCAAAGAACTGTCTTTGTGGGGACCGTCTAGCTGCTCCATGGAGCAGGGCCGCTTGAGTAATGAGGAGAGGTAGAGGGAGGGTCTGATGGGTGCGCCGTAGGAGCCACAGGTTCCTCAGGGATACGCTCGTGTCACTATATATATATGGCTTCAGTCGGTAAAAATGCAGCGATTTTCTCTGCACCCTGAGTCTTCAGCAGGACGGCTGGCAGGCTTGCCAGAGCAAAACTGGGGTAATGAGGCAGGTATAGAAAAGAGAAATTCAATTATTTTTTTCTTTTAACTTATTAAATTATTGATTTTCATCTTAATTCAAAATGTATTATTAATACTTGATTAATTTTTTTTTTCCCCCACTCAAAAAAATTTGAACAGCTGAACAGTCTCAGTTTAGAAAAGCCTGGAGAACATACATTTTAGAAAAAAAGTGATTTACTTGAATACTGAGGCTCTAACCCATTGTTTTCCATCTCTTTGTCTCTCTCCTGCTCTCTCTCTCACCCTTTTCTTCCTGCTCTCTCTCTCTCCTCACCCTTTTCCTCCTGCTCTCTCTCCCTCCCTCTCTCTCTCTCTCTCTCTTTCTCACTCTTTTCCTCCTACTCTCTCTCTTTCCTCACCCTCTTCCTCCTGCTCTCTCTCTCTCCTCACCCTCTTCCTCCTGCTCTCTCTCTCTCTCTCTCTCTCTCGCTCTCATACAGGTCCCGCACCAGGTGAGTGCTCTGACATTCTACCGATATGACCAGCCCATAGTGGACTACTGCCAGGCTCACCAATCCTTGCACCTCAACATGGGATTTGAGGGCCCCCCCCAGGGCCTGGAGCGGCTGGAGGACCTGGGGCCCCGGGACGGCGGCACCATCCAGACGGTGGCCATCCCAACGGGGCCCGCGGCCTCTCTGGCCAACCCCCGGACCACGCCCACCGCCACGCCCTCGGGGGAGGGCCCCGCCCCCGGCTTCCCGCCCGCTGAGCGCTCCATGCTAACTTTCGGACGCTAGCGCCCGCCGGCTCCACCTCGGCCAACAGCGGTGCAATGAGAGGGCGGGGCCTCACAGACGCCGCCTGATGGGGTTCCCCGTTTTTTAAACTCTGAAGCCCGTTTGGGGGGGGGGCTGCAGCGCTCACGCGGGGGGGGGGGGGGGGGCTGGGGGGGGGGGGGTGACGGAAGTGCCACGGGCCATGCCAGAGGATCGCCACATCTCCGTCTCTCGGAACACGCGAGAAAATGTCGAGAGCGACACATCGTTTGTTTACCGCTCCCTCGTTACGTTCTCCACTCTTTGGTTTCGTTTAAAAAAATGTTTTTAAAAACGGACGCAAAGCGGTCTCCCGGGGACCGGGGACGCAGGTATCATTTCGGCGGCTGAGGCATCGAGCGCTAAACGTGGCTCGGTCGCGAGCGCCCTGCTCATTGTGTGCCCGCCGCGGGAGCTCCTGACCAGCAGGGTTAACAGCCCCCACTTCCCCCGCCCCAGATGGATGGAACGTGCAATAAAGAGAAAGAGGGAAGACCGTAAAAGAGGAGGAAAAGAATGGGCTAATGAAACACGATGGCAGAACAAATTAATGTTCAGCCGACCCGGGAAGGTTCTCGCTGTTATTTCTAATAAGGTGCCAGTTGCTGGTCCCACACGCCATCAAATGCGAACCCTAATTTGATTATAAAAGGGGTGAGCTGTCCGGACTGAGTCATTTCGTGGCACATACTTAATCTGCTTGTTTGTAATTTGTTTGATTGCTTTATATGAATCTTTAAATGTAATACCGACTTTCTCACGAGCGAGCTCCGTTGATGTGAAAATGTCTTACCAAAGACCCCCCGAGTTTTATTTTAAACGTTACGTTATGGTTTTTTGTTTCTCTCTCCTTGTTTGTAGTTCTGGTCACACGGCGTGTATTTTCTGAGAATGTTCCTAATGTTCGTAAGTTATTATTCAGAACACGCCTCTGTACGGCCATGTACACCGGTGGGATTGTGTTTATCAGTGACTCATAGCAGAAGGTCCACATCGTCATTAGTCATTGTTTTAATTTGCAGACGGACCCTAGAGTATTCATGGAGGTAGGAGGGAAAACAATCTGACAGGTGTTTTTTTATGACAGGTTTAAGGGGCACCCGTCTCCCAAATGGCTTCGGTGCTGGTGGGTTTTAAAACCAGCCCCATGCCTGAGCGTCTTTCTCTCACTATGTTTTTGTAATTGTATTTAATTGGCACCCAGAGTGTGCACAAATGGCCCTTTGACATGGCAACATTTAGTGTCCGAAAAACAGAGAAATGCGCGGAAATGTCAAATCCTCCTTGCGTAAACATCAAGGAGAGAAACAAACTACCAGAATCTATTTTGATATAAACAGTTTGGGCTGAGATGCATGTGGGTCTTTCATTTATGGGGTTGTACATTTAATGGAAAATCCTTAAAAAATATTTTTTTCAGAAACCCAGACATGAACCTCAGAACTAATTTACCATAAATGACCACCAGGGGGAGTTCTGAGAGTCTGTTATCAATCTGAGGAAACATCAAAGTCACAGAGCAAATGCAACCTGGTCTTGGTTTAGTGAATAAAGCTGCCAGCTGCTTACAACCAAAATGAGCTGCTGGGCAGGAGCTGTCCCAGCATGCCTCTGGACTCCACCAGTCCTCGTTCGATTTAACTGATGAAACAGGCCGTGCGCAAGATCTTACATGGATGACACGCCCACACTGGACTGCCCTCAGCAATGGCTGGAGCCCTGCACAGGATAGCTCACTCCCAATAATCCCACCCCCTGCCTGCTGCTGAAAGGTCCCAGAACCCCACCCCTTCACCCAAACCCCGCCCCCAAACCTCGCTCCCCGGCCCCGCCCCCGCCTGCGTTTAACACCTGGAGCATGGCAGTCAGCGGGGCCGCTCACGGGCTGTGGGCGGGGCCTCAGCGCCAGGGCCGAACCTGCCGGTTGCCGGGCCCCTGCTCAGCGAGAGGGCGGAGCGAGGACCCGCAGGCAGCCGGACGGACGCCCCAAGGGAGGGGTTTAGCGGGACGGACAGGTTAAGACCACCTGCGGCCGGCTGTCGGACATACCACAGACTCCTCCCCCAGGCTGGGGCCCGAGCTTTCTGACCCTCCGCCCCCCTCCACACAACTCCGTCTCTCTTTCCTCTCTGCCTCCTCCACTTCCTGTTTCCTTATTTGGACGCCAACTTTGAAACTGACAGGACTTGTTTATGTTGTAAATAGAGAAATAAAAAAAAAAACAATATATGTCTTTCCTTCTTCTGACACACATTTGTGACCAAGAAGAGGAGCCTTATCTTAAACACAGATGAGCCTGAATGGAGAGAGGTGCATTGTGGGATATATGATTATATTGCAGAATTGGCTTGCTGATGTAAATGGTAAATACCTTTGTATCTGTTTTCTCAGTATTTAAATTTTTTTCTGAATTTCATATTTTCTCTAAGTGTGGAGGTTATTCAGCGTTTTCTCACGCCATTGAGTTGCATGACATCACATGAATTCTGGATTGGGGGGGAGGCCTAGAATGGAAGCAAAATTCCATAACTAAATACTGGATCTCACAATTCTTTGAAATCTAGGACCAAATTCAGTGTTACCACAATGTTCAAAAATGGCCAAAAACATTTTTAAGAAAGTATTTTTACTATCTGCAGATGCTAATACCAATACCCTGTTTGACAACATAGCACTCACTCCCAATAACGTGGATGAGGACGCTACTGTTCAGTAGAAAAGTATGTGTGCATCAGCATTCATGTTCTTGGCTACTTGTCATTATCTTTACAATTTCTAAATCAGTCATCCATGCATGTGCCAGTATTCAGTCAGTCAAGAGATAGGGCGTGTCAGTACAGCGCTAGAAAATGAGCACACAGCCATTGTCTCTGTCCCTTCCTTCAAGCTCCCATAGTTCCTTGCAAAGTGTCTGTGACGTTGGTGAAATGGGTAAACAAAAGTAACAACACATGGATTTAACTAAAAGCAGTTTTTTTTCTTCCTTTTTTACTTAGATTTTGTTTCGTTTTTGTTTTTTGTTCTTTGTTTTATTTTTGTATTAGATGTATTTCAACTTTTGCTCAGAGGTCAAAATATTTTGCGGTTTAGATTGAATGGGTTTGGGTTAGGGTTACATTGAATGTGGGTCTTTTGTAGCTTGATTTTATATTTTAGCATTTGCACTAATGCAACTCGTCATCATAATATATTGTCTGTGAATTTTTTTTCACTTTCATTTCATTTTTTGGTATTTTTTAAATATTGGTTTCAATATTTGAAATGAGTCAATTTTGTAAATTTAGATTTGTCACGTGTTTTGCATAATTCCAGAACAAAAGTCTCTGAAAAGGGTGTTTTGTCATTTGTTTGTTTTGTTCTTCTTTTCTCATGCCAGTACAAGCGACATTATAAGGCATTGTGAGTCATGAAACAGCTCAGGATTTCATCGTTGATTGATTCTTTTTTTGGTGTCAAAATGTAAAAAAGTAAATAGAGAAATGTTGACACTTAAAAACACACTGTTTCCCCAAAGGCATATGATAACAACATCTCTACTTTTCAGCTCCAAGTTCATGTTTCGTTTTACCTGGATTTCAAGTTAAATTCTCTCTCTGCTTTAAGTATGAACATTCCTGGTTCTTTATTTTGAAAAACAATAAATATGTTCTCAGATATAATGTGAAGTTTCTTAGTACCCTTTTGCAATGGTGGAAGAAACATGGCTAGGTGTGGAGGAAGGGATTTTGTTCTCATTCTCAAAATAATATAAGGAAACTTATTTTGTTCTTTGTGTAAAAACATACCTTAAAGATGCACAACGCAGAGCCGTTCAGTGTTCTGTTCTTTATTAATTATTATTTATTGTTCTTTTATCTTTGTGTTCACCTGTATTGATAACTCCAGCCTTGCAGTGTAACTTGCCCCTGCAAGAAAACATTTTTTTCAAAATTTGAAAAGGAAATCACATAAAAAATTAGCAACGACAATAAGGGTCAGAGGCCAAACACCCCCCTCTCACCATATAGCATAGCATCCTGTCCCATCCCACTGCCTCTTGTTGTTTGTCCATATGATGTGTGTGTGTGTGTGTGTGTGCGTGCGTGTGTGCAGGAGACGTGTGGGCAGTCAGAGAGACAGATTCATCTCACCTCAACAGTTCCTTGGCGATATGGAGAGAGCGACTGCAGACCAGCTGATACCTCCTCCCCATGGGCTCTCTGTGCACCAGGACTCCAGCCTCCTGCAGCGAACGCACTGTGGAGGCAGCAGGACTGACTCACTGCTCAGCAGCAGATCCTCCAGGGGCCTCCGTCTGGCTCACACTGTTTGCAATATGACTGTCTCCCATGAGGTCGCTTTGAGACACCACTCTCTGTTAAGAAAGATAAATATAGAGAGAAAGACAGACAGAGAGAAAGACAGGGAGAGAGAGAGAGAGACAGACAGACAGACAGACAGATAGACGGAGAGAGAGAGACAGACAGACAGATGGACAGGCAGACAGACAGAAAGAGAGGTAGAAAGAGAGAAAGAGAGAGAAAGACAGGTAGATAGAGATAGAAAGAGACAGTAGAGAGACAGACAGACAGACAGACAGACAAGAGAGAGGGTCTCTCTCCCTCACAGTCCCACAGCGTGGGTCTCTCCCTCTATTATTGGGCTGATCCTGAAGTTGAAACCACCCCTCCTGCTCTCTCACCTGCCTTGGGGCTGCAGGAGAGAAAGGCAGAAAATGCGTTTGGATTTTCTTTGACTTGACAGTCGCATGCATCCGCGCATCTTAGCGTGTTCTCTCACAGTTTATTGCAGCATCGCAGTAGGGAGTGCTTCTGTGTTTTGCCAACACATCAAGAGAATGTGAAAGGCATGTGATTGACAGAAACATCCCCCTCTGCCCCCCTTGGAGAGACTCCCCCCCACTCTCTCCAAGCCTGTTCATAACTCCCCACCCCCTTCTCTCTCTCCACTGCTCCTCCTCTCTCTCCTGCTCCTCCTCATCCTCTCTCTCCTGCCCCTCCTCCTCTCTCACGTGCTCCTCCTCCTCTCTCCACTGCTCCTCCTCTCTCTCCTGCTCTTCCTCGTCTCTCACCTGCTCCTCCTCCTTCCTCTCCCCTGCCACTCCTCCGCCTCTCTCCTTCCCCTCCTCCTCTCTCACCACTGCTCCTCCTCCTCCTCTCTCGTTGGGAGAGCGATTTTCTTTCTTTTTTCCCTTTTCTTTAGTGAGCACGCCCTGTGGCCTGGCAGACTGACCCAGGAGAGGACAGGCAGCGCAGAACCCGGGTACATAATGGCTCTCGCACTAAACTGTATTAGTGCTGATGTATGTTTCTGGGGATTTGAGAGCGTGTAATTCACCAGCCTGGCATTCTGAAGTGCTGCTTCATCATGGATCACTATTTTATGTACTTTAGATACATGTGTCGTATGCAGTATGAGTTCCGTCTGTGGGTCAATCAGCACACACTGTACAGTATTTTTATTTCATTTACTTTTCCTAAGACAAGTATCTTTTTTTTCTATTAAATATGTTTGCTGAATATTTATATCATCTGCGCTCTGTTCATTATGATTTCACATGTCACCATGGTGACACAGCAGACTTTGAAAATTTCCAAAAAATGGTTTCAAAGCAGTCCATCCAGCCAGACAATGAGCATTCCGTCACAATAAGAGCACATGTTTTAATAATGTCATACAAGAACTGTCATGTGTAACATACTCAAAGATGCTTTCTACCATCCACTTTATGATCTATTGCCATGGCGAAATCAGATTTCTATTACAGTCATGGTTGGCTTCTTTAGCAGCTACTGCAAGTTTCGTTTGCTTCTTTGTTTGTTTGTTTGTTTTTGTTTTGCTCTCTCCTATGTATGAAGTAAGCCTGCTGGGTATTCGCCAGAGGCAGAGAACACTTTCACATTCACATGCAAGCAATAATGCAACAGCACATGACAATGTGACCCAGACTGAAAATACTGAGGATGATCTGGCTTTTGGTCAGATGTTTCAGTCGTAGGTGTTTGTCTTGTTTTTTTAAGCATCTGACCCTGTAGGTACAAAGTGTAAGAAACTCAAGGGGAAAACTGAAGGCTTACGAGCTGTCTGCGTGCTAGGGTTAGAAACTCAAGGCGAAAACAGAAGGTTTATAAGCTGTCTGTGTGCTAGTCCTGTCCTTCTCTGGGTTAGTATTCACATCACTGTAGTTCAAAAAAACTCAGCGGTTTAAAAACAAAATGTGTCCCTGTAACTTTGGAAAGGAAAACATGCTCGAGAAGTTTTACTCTCCACCATCCGTCTCCTTGTCTCACCTGTGTTTTCATTTCATCTTTCTATTTCCTGCCAACAGAAAAGGGGCGGGGCTACTGGGATGGAAATACTTTCGGACGTTTTCTTACTCCTGTTAGTTTTTGCTGTCGTTTTTTTGTTTCGTTGTAAATGAAACTGAAAAAAGTGGCTTTGTGGCTCCTGGTCCAATGCGAAGCAAGGCTCTTCTCTTAAGTATATTATCGTCCCAAAATGTTTTGTAAAATTTTGATGATGAAATCAACAATAAAGAAATTGGGAAAAAGTATATGTGCCTGGTTTCGTGGTTCTGTTCCTTGTTTCTTTTAATAAAAAGTTATATTACTGTATAATAACTGTACCTTAGCCCACTGGTTACCAAACCAGGCCCACCTGCACACACACATCCTGCACTGTGCTTTGTCCTTCAACACCCCACCCCCTCCCCCCTCCCCTCCCCTCCCCTCCCCTCCCCTACACCCCCCTCAATCTGGAAACCACCGCCTTAGGCAAAGACAACCCAGCACATCAGCCGCTAATTTGTTTGGTTTTACATGCTTTGCTACAGTTGAGCCACGACACAGCTGTCTCTTTTTAAAAATTTATGTAATGTTATGATTAAATAATTCTGTGCAGCCACATATCTGTGTGAGTGAAATTAAAGAGGACACTTGGAAAAAGACAGGCCTAAATGAAAGGGGGAAGAATTCTTCCCCTGTCAGGTCAGATTTATACCTCAGTGCTCCTCAGTACCCCGTCATAACGTCACACAACACACTTCCCACACTCCGCCCCTAGCGTCCGCAAGCAGTCCGGCCTCCTGATTGGTAAACGGAGGCTGGCTTTTTAAGACAACTCTCCCAGCTCTCGCAAAGGAGGCGGGAGGCGGGAGGGGGGGTTAAATGGGGACAGAAGAGGAAACTGAGGTGACGTTGCCTAAAAATGCTCTGGCCACATAGCTCAGGTGTCAAATATGACAGTGACACCTGCTGTCATCGCCAAATGCCACTCAGGCCCACTTGAGTTGCAACAGAATAGTGTGTCAGTGTCACGATATGCTTGGTTTTTGTGAAATGTGTACACTTTCTCATACACGTTAACAACTGACCGGCAGGTGTTTAACAATATCTGGTTTTCAGGATAAATGAACATTTCACTAACAGCTTTCATCAGCTTTCCCTACTCCACGTCTGATCTTAGTGGTAATGTGTGTAGAATGCATAACCAGGACTCTAGCCCAACCCTAATTTGAGCCCTAAAGCCACAGTGTTGCCATAGGCATTTCATTTTAAAATAGTAAAACAACCTAAATATTGTGTATACAACAAAATAAGTGCTAAATAATATGTTTGTCATATGTCATTGTTGTTTTAAAAAATATATTTCAATGAAAAAACATACATACATAAATATAATGCTATAGGGGCACATCCAACTAGTGAAACATTTTGGCTGATCCTAAATGGACTTAGGCTTTTCATAGCTTTTTCCCAAGCTCCTGAACACAACAGTAAACTCATCTCAACCTTAGGACTTACCTTTTCCAAACCCTAACCCTAGTCCTGGCAGAACCCTCATTTGAGTCCAATATGCTCACTGCAGCCATACGCATTTCTGTAATCTAAATAATCTGATTACTCATATCTAAGTGATGAAGAGCAACATAAATATCATGAATTCAATAAAACAATATGTTTGATGTCATTTATTTTGAAGCATATATTTCACTGAAAAGATATGCATATGCATATATAAATGTAACACTATAAGGGTACACCCAACTACTGACATTTTTTGGCTGACCCTAAATCAAAGACTTAGGCTTGTCCTAACCTTTACACAAGCTCCTGAACGGAACCGTAAACTTGTCTCAGCCCTTGGAATTAGTGTTTTCCTAGCCCTACCCGCGACTCCATGCATTATCTCTGTGGTAAAGTGTGGTAAATGCGAGTTCAGGGGAGAGCTTAAAACCCGTGACACATGGGCATTCTCGCGCGTGCAGTAACACATGCAGGTTTGCCCATTTCACAGGAGGCCAGGCATATTGTGAAACTGTATGCTTGGTTTTGTAGGAGCCAAATATGAGATGCAGTCACGTATCATTCCCCCCTTATCAACATCAAACACTGAGGCTGTAATGCAAAGCAATGAATTGCTTAGTAGAGAAGGGGCTCATAAAAAAAGTTTCAATACCTTTTTTAATACCTGGTATTACACTTTCCTCTCCTGGTCTTGAAAACCCCCAGAGTTTCTACCTCTACTACGTGACCCGGTAAGCCGTGCCACACAGTGACTACTCTCTACGAGAAAAAAAATTACTTCCTAATGTATGTGCTAAGTACCATTTATGCCCCCTCATTCTACTAACAGACCTCAACCTGAAGGGTCTATTGTAGTTCACTTTGTTAATCCCCTGTATGAATTTAAAAACCTCAATCAAATTGACCTTAAATCTGCTTTTTCTTTAAGATATTATATTAAGTTGTCCATCATACCGGGGGCCATGACTCCTTGCCCCCTGCCGTGCCCCCTGCCAGACTGCACTACCGAGGCCTGGTCATGCTCTCAGACCTGCCTGCAAGTGCTCTGTCTGAGCCAGACGCCACACTGACACCAGCAACGCCCCTAATAAAACCACACTGACACCAGCAACGCCCCTAATGAAACCACACTGACACCAGCAACGCCCCTAATGAAACCACACTGACACCAGCAACGCCCCTAATGAAACCACACTGACACCAGCAACGCCCCTAATAAAACCACACTGACACCAACAAGGCCTGTAATAAAACCACACTGACACCAGCAAGGCCTGTAATAAAACCACACTGACACCAACCAGCAAGGCCTTTAATGAAACCACACTGACACCAGCAACGCCCCTAATGAAACCACACTGACACCAGCAACGCCCCTAATGAAACCACACTGACACCAGCAATACCTGTAATAAAACCACACTGACACCAGCAACGCCCCTAATGAAACCACACTGACACCAGCAATAAGTGTAATAAAACCACACTGACACCAGCAATACCTGTAATAAAACCACACTGACACGAGCAACGAGGTTAATAAAACCACACTGACACCAGAAACGCCTGTAATAAAACCACACTGACACCAGCAAGGCCTTTAATAAAACCACACTGACACCAGCAAGGCCTTTAAAAAAACCACACTGACACCAGCAATACCTGTAATAAAACCACACTGACACCAGCAAGGCCTTTAATAAAACCACACTGACACCAGCAAGGCCTTTAATAAAATCACACTGACACCAGCAATACCTGTAATAAAACCACACTGACACCAGCAATACCTGTAATAAAATCACACTGACACCAGCAATACCTGTAATAAAACCACACTGACACCAGCAATACCTGTAATAAAACCACACTGACACCAGCAATACCTGTAATAAAACCACACTGACACCAGCAAGGCCTTTAATAAAACCACACTGACACCAGCAATACCTGTAATAAAACCACACTGACACCAGCAAGGCCTTTAATAAAACCACACTGACACCAGCAATACCTGTAATAAAACCACACTGACACCAGCAAGACCTGTAATAAAACCACACTGACACCAGCAATACCTGTAATAAAACCACACTGACACCAGCAAGACCTCTAATAAAACCACACTGACACCAGCAATACCTGTAATAAAACCACACTGACACCAGCAATACCTGTAATAAAACCACACTGACACCAGCAATACCTGTAATAAAACCACACTGACACCAGCAAGACCTCTAATAAAACCACACTGACACCAGCAATACCTGTAATAAAACCACACTGACACCAGCAAGGCCTTTAATAAAACCACACTGACACCAGCAAGGCCTTTAATAAAACCACACTGACACCAGCAAGGCCTTTAATAAAACCACACTGACACCAGCAAGGCCTGTAATAAAACCACACTGACACCAGCAAGGCCTGTAATAAAACCACACTGACACCAGCAACAACTTTAATAAAACCACACTGACATGAGCAACGAGGTTAATAAAACCACACTGACACCAGAAACGCCTGTAATAAAACAACACTGACACCAGCAAGGCCTTTAATAAAACCACACTGACACCAGGAACTCCTGTAAAAAAACCACACTGACACCAGCAAGGCCTTTAATAAAACCACACTGACACCAGGAACTCCTGTAAAAAAACCACACTGACACCAGGAACTCCTGTAAAAAAACCACACTGACACCAAGAATTCCTGTAAAAAAACCACACTGACACCAGGAACGACTTTAATAAAACCACACTGACACCAGCAACGCCTTTAATAAAACCACACTGACACCAGCAAGGCCTTTCATAAAACCACACTGACACCAGCAAGGTCTGTAATAAAACCACACTGACGCCAGCAAGGCCTTTAAAAAAAAACACACTGACACCAGCAACTCCTGTAATGAAAGCACACTGACACCAGCAAGGCCTTTAATAAAACCACACTGACACCAGGAACTCTTGTAATAAAACAACACTGACACCAGGAACTCCTACAATGAAACCACACTGACACCAGCAACTCCTGTAATAAAACCATACTGACACCAGCAACGCCTTTAATAAAACCACACTGACACCAGCAACGAGGTTAATAAAACCACACTGACACCAGGAACGCCTTTAATAAAACAACACTGACGCCAGCAAGGCCTTTAATAAAACCACACTGACACCAAGAACTCCTGTAAAAAAACCACACTTAACAGAAGCGGTATAAAAGTCCTCTATTAGACAGGCCCGGCGGTAACTGAGTTCTACAGAAGAATAAGAGTAATTAGCGCTCTGGAAAGCCCCAGAGCTAATAGGGCATGGGCGGTAATGATCGGCGGCGATTTTCCGCCCGCTGGCGATTGCCACAGATGGAAAGACCCAGCATGCAGTTCTGCATCCCAGCAGAGCGCAAGAGCACTCAGAACAACCGCCGACCATTCGGCGGGCTGGGGTTCCTTTTAGGGCGGGCAGCGGTGCGGAACGCGTCTGAAAGATGGCGGTAGAGCAGGCACGGGATTAAACACGGTGAGCAGTGAGAGATCAGCACTGGGCTGAGCTTTCAGGGGTTAAACATGGCAAGCAGTGAGAGATCAGCACTGGGCTGAGCTTTCAGGGGTTAAACATGGTGAGCAGTGAGAGATCAGCAATGGGCTGAGCTTTCAGGGGTTAAACATGGCAAGCAGTGAGAGATCAGCACTGGGCTGAGCTTTCAGGGGTTAAACATGGTGAGCAGTGACAGATCAGCAATGGGCTGAGCTTTCAGGGATTAAACACGGTGAGCAGTGAGAGATCAGCAATGGGCTGAGATTTCAGGGTTAAACATGATGAGCAGTGACAGATCAGCACTGGGCTGAGCTTTCAGGGGTTAAACATGATGAGCAGTGACAGATCAGCAATGGGCTGAGCTTTCAGGGGTTAAACATGGCGAGCAGTGAGAGATCATTAATGGGCTGAGCTTTCAGGGTTAAACATGATGAGCAGTGACAGATCAGCACTGGGCTGAGCTTTCAGGGTTAAACATGATGAGCAGTGACAGATCAGCAATGGGCTGAGCTTTCAGGGGTTAAACATGGCGAGCAGTGAGAGATCATTAATGGGCTGAGCTTTCAGGGGTTAAACATGGTGAGCAGTGAGAGATCAGCAATGGGCTGAGCTTTCAGGGGTTAAACATGGCAAGCAGTGAGAGATCAGCACTGGGCTGAGCTTTCAGGGGTTAAACATGGTGAGCAGTGACAGATCAGCAATGGGCTGAGCTTTCAGGAGCTAAACATGGTGAGCAGTGACAGATCAGCAATGGGCTGAGCTTTCAGGGGTTAAACACGGTGAGCAGTGAGAGATCAGCCCTGAGCTGACCTTTCAGGGGTGGGGTCGTACTGAGACAGAACTCTCCACTCAGAAGGTGATGTGCTTTAGCACGCTGTGATGGACACAAGCTGGCTCCTGCCTCTCTGATATTCATGTTTTACTGATTATGTGTCTAATAATATTAATAAAAACACTTCCAGAAAAAACAGCATCAGCCCTTGATTGTATCCAGTTAAAGTATTGCTTTGTGGTGCAAAGTTCAGTCTCTGGGTTGACAATAAAATGATATGAAGAGACTTTTGCTGCCAAATCATATTAACAATAATTTAACAATAAGGATCAAAGGTCAACTTAAATCAATCACCTCTCAATTATCAAGAAATTGCTTAATTACTGAAAGTAGTTTCCCTTTTATCTGTGTCATGACTGGATATGACTTAGTTGTTCTCAGGAGAACGTGCATCTGCACACCAGGATTATTTGCGTGGCACTTCCTACAACCTCAGGAGATCAGCATTGCTTCACCTTCACACAGCATGATGGTCGATCGTTTTAAAAACATGCAACAACACAACAGGACACAACAGTCGTGCGTTATGTGGATGTGAACCTGGAACCACTGTTTCCTAATCCTCTAACCGGTCTCAGAGTTTCAACCTTTATCACTCACTTCTAATATACTGTAAGTACAAGCATATTAAAAATAAAAATATTGGACAGTATCAGATAGTGTACAAAGGTATTCTAGACATTTCTGAGGCAGGAGAGGAGCTCTGGAATGTGAGGAATTCTATCGAGTGCATTCATGCAGGGTAAGCCAGAGATGACAGATGGCTCAAGTCAGCCAGGTATATATAGCCTTCACAGTGCTGCTGAATAGCTTGAAGACTTTAGTTATCATTTTTGTTCACTTTATTGCAAAAACTCTGCCGGCTACAATTCTTCTGATTCTGAAAAATAAATATGTGTTGATCTAAATCTAAATTTTAAACGCACTGAGGAAATGTCTGATCTTAAATTCGCCTCTCAGCCTGTTTTGAGCCATAGGAAACTTCAAAAGACAATGTTGGAGATTCTGGTCATGGTACACAAGAATATGATGAAAGAATCTTTTCAACATACAGAAATGCCAGGGTACTCACACAAAGCACTGTCTATAACCCATTCATTCAAACTGGCAAAATCTAGGCCTGCCATTAAAAGTATTGATGTCAATATTACTGTACAAGAAACAATATTGGCTATCTGTGGGCATTTTCCACTAACAGTTTGCATTCTCCAAGCACAAATGTATTTTTCTTTTTCCTCCACACTGATCATGGTGATACGTTATACTGCCTTTCTTCATCGAAATTCCATGTACTTGTATACTATGTACTACTGTTACCTGCCCAAGGAACAACAGATTAAATTTAACTTGATAGTCAATTCTGGGCCAGGCAAATACAGTAAAGTAAAGTAAATAAATAAATAAATGTATATTTCAATGACAGCCAAAGCTCTCACTCCCAAAAAAGTAAATTAAGGATCTCAAAATCCTTAATATTTAATGTCACCATAATGCCCACTAGGAGAGGGTTAATTTCCCTCTAACCTTAAATAGAGGTGCTGCATTGTAGATTGACTTGAACCAGTAATAATATATAAAAGGTAAGAAGCCAGTACTCCTCGGAACCTCCCCTGATAATTCCTTTAGCATGCATGAGTCAGAAGAAGAGGGGGGGTCCTTGTATTTTATACAATCTTTCTGAACACTCTGTCTCGGCACATCCTTGGAACTACCTTGGGAAGGACAAGCTGTGGTATCTTGTTCTATTAATTTCTTTTGTGACTGTAACTATGCCTGTAGCATACCTGGTTTGTAAAGGTAGTTGAACCTTTGTCTTTAGATTAGATGTTGAATACTTGCTGTACCTTAATGTATCTCCTTATTCTAATCTGGTTGTGAGTTGTACATTGTGATGTTCCCCGACTCCACCTGCAGGGTCTTTGTGGTTTTCTCCCCCTGTCTCGTCTGTCCTGTATGTTGGCAGGTGGAGTCGTTAGCGCTACTGGGACACACCTGGGCCCGGCGCATAAAAACCGGAGTTTCAACCGGGCTCTCTCTCTCTCTCTCTCTCTAACTATCTCTATCTGTCTCTCTCTCTCTCCCTTTCTCTCTCTCCCCCATCCCTTTCTCTCTCTCTCTCCCTGCAGGCAAAGCGTTTCGTTTGTTTTCTTTTGCATTTGTTTTTTACGCACTTTACAACACTTCTGCTCTATGTATTTCACGTCACCCACTCACTAACATTACTGGCTTACTGACGTACACATCCCAAAATGCACATTTTCTACTTCTCTGTTTCTTATTTCTTAAATTAAATTATTTCGATATTCGAATCCTTAGTTTCCGGGCGTCTCCCTCCTTGTTGCAACTCCTGAGCCGGGTTGTAACAGCATTTTAATAAAGGTTGATCCAAAAAGTTGCTCTACCTGTCAATGAATTTGGCCATTTAATTCATAATTAACATCTTTGATAATAATGAACAATTTTAATGAAATACATCTATTTTACATGCTAGACAAGTGAGGAGTTCTTACTGTTGCGTCCTGCACTCAGAACGGCGAAGACTAAATGAGGGTGTTAGCTGTTATCATTTTAAACAGTTTCTCACTTCCCCAGGCTAGATAGTTAATAATAGGTAGCCCTGCTTTTTCAGTTTCGAACCGAATGGAAGTATAATTCACAGAGTGCCACGTAGGCTTCACACATCCGCTATAAGTCCTGCTGTTTAACATGCTCCACAGTCGAGGGGTTGCAGTCAGTGCGGAGCTACGCACAGCTTGGAGGAGATGACCAGCAATTTCACTCACGAGAGTGTGAAGGGGCCCTTCAGTAAGCCACATTTAGAGAGATGGAGCAGGGGAGAAGAGCCGAACACAGATGGCGCAGGGGAGAATAGCAGAACACAGATGGCACAGGGGAGAAGAGCAGAACACAGATGGCACAGGGGAGAAGAGCAGAACACAGATGGCGCAGGGGAGAATAGCCGAACACAGATGGCACATGGTGGATTCGAGGGTCCTCCACTGGACTGTGAAGCTATCTCACGTGTGTCAACTGGCGGTTGAGTGGTTATGGGTAAAATAAAATGAAAAACGTGAAATCAAAATGCCTTATATAAATATCTGTCCCCAGTTATCGCATAAGATTGCTGCATGAGCGTGCTTTCGTTCTGCCGTTTGGATGGTGCACATAGTGACTGACAGGTAAATAATATTAATCAATTAAAATGTTGGTATTATCTCGATTTAGCTGGCTAAAGGAGGATTGGTATACTATTGATGCAGAGCATGGGGCATGTTGGGGTGGGGTGGGGGGGGGGGCAGGGGTGGCGCATGTGGTGGTACTTGCCCCCAGAGAGTCCTACGTGTGTGGTACTTATCTTTCAGTTGGGTTTATTAGAGATTTAGAGATTAGAGTTTATTAACATTTACAGATTGTTAAACATTGTCAAAACCGGACACCATGCCGAAATCATAATGGCGATTGCAAAGGAGTTATCGGATCAGGGGGATGTCCCCTCAGAACAGTGGGGGGTCGGGGGGGGGGGGGGGGGGCAGGTGAGTGGGGTTTTAGAGATGTGTTTATTCTGTGTCAAAATTTCCTCCTCCAAACCGCCCCCCCCAACCCCCCCTTAAAACCGGTCTGGACACACCACTGATGCAGATACCTCAGCTCTCAGGCTTTCAGGACTAATTCTATGCTCACACTCCAAAGTCTAAAGAAGCATTTCAATCACAGTGACTCAGCTGGGATTCCAATGTCTTTTAAGAACTATGAAGTCCTCATAAGACAGTCATGAGTCATTCCGTGTCAGTATCTGACACACAATGACTCATGAGCGCTTCAGGTTGTTCACCTAGTTGCAAAACAAATGGATGTGGACATTTTTTCAATAATGCCTTAGTTGTCCTTAATGTATTCTAATGAAAATGCAAACATGACAGTAAGTTCATTTAAAAAATAATAATAACTACATGACACTAGAGACATTACTTTACCCAACTGACTTCATAAATTTATTCTTAGTGTCTCACTGTCTTACATGACTGAAAAATAGACTGACTGGATAAGTTAGGTAGACAGCTTTTTAGCTTGCTCTCACAATCACTGTTGTGATTAATGTCTGCTTCAGCATTCATGCAAATATTCATATAGAGTGCTCGCTTCTTATTCCGCCAGTTAAAATCAAGGGGGAGTCTAGATTGTAATGATGCTGCACAACATAACATAAAACTCATTATTTCTGTGCATTCTGTCATAATAAAAAGTAATATAGGCATATAGACTCACCTCAATAGTTCCGGTAACAGCTCTGTTCATTTTTTTCCCCAACAAAAGCATCAATGTGGCTTTGCTGGTAAACAAATGTGTTTCTCACCTATTCACAAGCTAACTGCCAAATTCAGGGGCATTTCCTTGTAAGACATTGCCGACAACCTGAGAATTTATTTGGAAAACAATTCAGAACCATGTAAACAAGTCTTTCTCCAAGTCAGAAAGCTTTGGGAGATGCTAGTTCTTCTGTTCGGGACCATCAAAGTTAAGACACTTAGAATCAACCTCACATAGAATATTTTTCTTCCTCTTCCTGCCAGCAGCCATTCCACCAGGTGCCCTGCTCCTGTTGAATGGCTGGAGCTACGGAAGCATGGTTAGTACTTGTATGGGGAACCTCTTGGATAAAAACAAGTTGCTGCTGGAAGTGGTGTTGGTGGGCCAGCAGGGGGTGAACTTCCCTCTGGTCAAATAAACCCTGATGCCCTTGTGCATTGACAGGGTCGTAGGAGATGCTGTCTTTTGGACGGGACATTAAACTGAGGTGCTGACTCAATGAGGTTACGGAACATTCAGTGACATGAGGTCCTGACTCATTAAAGATCCCGCACGACAGTAATCACAAAGTGCTCGGGGGTTTCTTGGTGTCCAGGTTATTTTTCCAACTTGGCTCTCTCAACACTGCCAACTAATCAACCCTGAAGTTCAACTGGCTAAAAATTGTTCTCTCCCTCTCCACCTCCTGCTGATGTGTGTTGAGTGTTCTGGCACAAAATGGCTGCCATGCATCTTCCAGATGAGAGCGACACACACACACACACACGCACACACACACACACACACACACACACACACAGTGTGTGAGTCCCTTCTTTTATTGTTTTTCCCCTTGCTGGTTTTATAATCAGGTTTTAAATAACACATTTGTATAAATTTGAATAGGTCAGAGAGCTGGTGAACGGAGGACAATGGGGAATGATATAGTGGGGTAGAAATTCATCGGTTTCCAGAGGACCTGTATGAGAAACTGCCGGCGGTAGGCAAGGGGGGTTGGGGGGGGGGGGGGGGGTGTTGAGGGGTGGGAATAGGTGGGGGCTTTTTATTAAAATTGTTTTATCTGTTCAGCAAGTTCTCTCAACAATCTCTCCACAAGGAAACCCATTTCATTGAGTTGTAAACTAACATTCTGATCTTGTCTTCCGCCTTCTTTGGTCTGGCACATTCCACACACTGCCACACAATCCCGATCCTCTCATTCCAGTTTACGCGTGAAAGGAACGTGTCAGAGTTTGACAGAGTGAGAAAAAGAAGAGGTGAAGTTTGATTTTGGGGGTTGAAGCGGTGAAAGCAGAGCTCTCCTGAATGCTTGGCGCCTGCCGCCTTCATCAGAAGCAAGCGCGGTTGTTTTACGACTGAGAGGGCTTTGTTCAACCTCTCTGCAAAGGCATCGATTTGTTTTCTCAGAGGTGACTCCTGCAGTCAGCGCTGCCACAGGTAAAAACAGGCACTTACTGTACAGACACAGCATTCATACAGCGTGTGAAGAATCTGACATGCATTTCTTCACACTTCAGGTCAGCATTCTCACTGTGTCCTGCAGTTCCTCAAGGTTTTAGAAGATAAAATGGGTGCTCAATAATAAGGGCGACCAAATTTTGGATTTCAAAAAAAGAGGATGGGGCAGTAGGGCATAATGAGCAGTTGAGGCTATTTGTGTCATGTAATGGGTAGGCAGGACCCAAACGCAGAGTAAAAAAACACAAACTCAAAAAGGGAAAATTAACAAAGACTTTACTTACACGACAGGGGACAAAAACCAGGAAACCAAAAGGCCACGCAGGGCACTTCCAAAAAACACAAAACTGAAAACTCAAAATTCAAAACACACGCAGAGCAGAACATGGGCAGGACAGAAACCAGGCAGGAAAGAACAGGCAGAAACACACAAGCAGGTCAAAACACGGACAGGCGGAAACACACATGAAACGCATTCAGAAACACAAGGAACCAGCACCCGAGTGAGGGAGACAAAGGACTTAAATAGACTCAAAACCAAAAAGACACAGGAGGGCACAATTAACAATCAAGCCAGGACTGGGTGGGAACAACGAGACACAAGCAGAAACAATAATAAAACAATTGAATGCAATAATACAATTAACCAACACGGGAACGAGCAGGACACAAAACAGAAGTGCCGCCATCTGGCGGCCCAACAGGGAAAAACAGAGATAGAAACACAGAACCATGACAATTTGTTTACAGACCAATTCAAAAACAACATCAGCACATTCACAACTGTTCCTAATAAACTTCCAGCGAGGCACCACTTTTAAGCAACTGCTAGCCTGGGACTAAAGATGGCAAGCACTTTATAAAGTCTTCCCATTACTGAGCAATTGTACTTCATCGCTGGTAAGTTTTAAATTATTCAATTTTTAACATTAACTAGCTAGCGATGTAATTGAATACGACATGATAGCTAGCTATACACATGTTCTTCAAATGACAGAAACATAATATTAGCTATCTAGCTAGCACACATTGATATTTTGTAATTGGCTGTTTGCTATCGATTTGTAACACATTTTTGTGATTGGTAGCTCAGTTACATACATTTTTAACATAGCCTCCCCAGAACATACACAAGGCTAGCCATCAAATACTATTTATTAGAAAATTAATTAGTTAACATCAGAAAAGTAAATAATTGAAAACTTACCAGAAATGAAATGGGTGTTACAGACCATGGAATTCACCATTTATATCCAACTACCACCTCATTTCACTGCAACAACCAGTGCAGCCCACTGTGGTATTTCTTTAGTAGGCATGTCGCAGTATTCAATTTATCCTGTGGCATTTGGTGCATGAGCAAATGAAATACAAGAATAGTAAAAATAAATAAATTAATTAATTAATTAATTTTAAAAAACATTTTAAAAGAAATAATAGTAAAAAAAATGAAGTGCATTTGAACAGCTTAAATGTTGATTATTAAATTAATATAAGATATTCACATAATACTCAATACCATCAGAAAAAAGACTTAAGACTCTTAATCACTTCAAGCTTAGTAAAAGGAGACTTAAGGCCAATTGAGGCTTTTAAATGCATAAAAGGGATTAACAAAGTATACCACAGGAGATTCTTCGGGTTGCGTTCTGTTATTAGAATGCAAATAAATGCAAAAGGTAAATTTCAGACATTAGGAATATTTTTTTTTTCACACAGAGAGTGGTCAATGTGTGGAACAGCCTGCCAGGTCATGTAGTAAGGCAGAAACTCTGGGCGTTTTCGAGACCAGGTTTGATACAGTACTGCATACTAGATAGAGCACTAGATACAATTTACAGGCTGGAAACTGGTGAGGATTGTTGGGCTGAATGGCCTGTTCTCATCATTATGTTATGTTGTTACATTAGATATAGTCACTTCTCCTCAATTAGGAAATTGCAAAATTGCACAAATTTTATCAACAGTATTTAAACAATCTAACAATCTTGACAATCCTAAATTTTTTATCTCACCTACAAATTGACTAATTTATCATATTTCTTTTGTGAATAGCAAAACTCTCTCCCCACCTAAATGAATTTGAAGAGACAAAATGACAAACATTAGGACTGTTGTATCTTCAAAAGTGAGCAAAGAACTCACTGTCTCCTTAGAATCTTTTATCACGATTCATCAGAATCTGCTTTTAAACGTTGTAAAGAAGCTTTACCCTTCAACTTATACCATTGATCCTGTCCCCACCTTCTTTTTTTAAAAGTATCTAACTGTTTGTCTGGGGAGGTGTTGAACCTTGTCAATAGTTAGGTACAATGGTACATATTTAGGTTTCCCATCTGTCCTTAATGCCTACTGAAGAAATCTAATTTGGACTCCTCAATTATTGATAATTATAGAATAATTTCTAATTTAATGTTTCTCAGCAAAATACTTGAGAAACTGTTTTTTACGCAGTTGACTGAGTTTTTTAACACGATAACTATTGTTGAAAAGTTCCAGTCCAGATTTAATATTAACACTAAATGGCATTGGTCAAGGTCTTTACTGCCATTACATACAACGTTGATTCAAACGAACCCTTAATCCTGGTGCTTCTTGCCCTTAGTGCAGCTTTCAACGCTGCTGACCTCAAGATTCTTTTAAACAGACTCCATTTGTTGGTTGATCTCTCTGGAAGTTTTAATTTGGTTTTACATCCTACCTTACTAACTGCAATTTTTTTGTTGATCTGAGGGATCATTCCAGTCGGCCTTACTTGTGGTGTGCCTCAAGGTTCAATATTAGGCCCCATCCTTTTTAGCCTGTACATGCTCCCTCTAGGGACCATCATCCTCAAACATAGCATCAGCTTCCTTGCTAGCCCCAATTTTGATTAAGACATTTTTACAGATAACAATTCTATGTGACAATTCTATGCAAGGCATCTGGTATCATTAGCTTGCAAAAAATACACTCGATCCACCGGACATTTTCTTGGTCACGTCACTTCCACTGTCCATTAAAAACATTTTGAAACTGTCTGAATGTGGTCTATGGAATGGATGAAACCTACTATTTTAGGCATTTATAAGAACCATCTGGATGGATATTTTAAGTTTCAAAAATAAAAAAACATCCAAGAAAAATAAAATGACTGGTCAGCCTACAATAATGAAATGCATAAGTGAAATTAAACATCATCACATTTGAATTCTTACTATTATTTTCAATAAAACCTTGTGTATCACTGAAGATATGCAGTAAAATGACATTTTAAATTCTGTCAAAGTACATTTTACCTTGATAACTAGCCAATGTTTCATGTTTCATCATTTCACTTTGTATATGGCTACCATAGGACATAGTCAGAAAAAATCATTAATCAAAAAAGCATCCTACTGACTCCTCTTTGAAGTTATGTGAAACACCACTCAATAAGAGTTATTAAGTAACTGGAAAATTCAGTCAGAAAGAATGCATAGGTTTTGAAGGGATATGCTGGCATCTTGGTTTTGTTTGATGTCCTATTTGTTAAATGACCGTGTTTTTACATCTCAACGGGAAGGTGAAATATGTAGAGCGATGTGAATTCATTACATATGTATAAACTTCTCAGATGTTCTCCGATGTTCAAATGATGTGAAGACAGTAATTATAGCACTGTAACACACTACTTAATAAACTGTTTAAGACCACTCAGCAATACTGAGTTTTAAATAGGCCTGCTTACACATTTTGTCAGAAAAGTATTCATGCTGTTCACTAGAACTGGTTCCAGAACAAATATGCATTGTTTCCTGGTTATATTTCGTAATTGCATAATGTATGTAGGTCTCCCTGGAAGCAGGGGAGGCCCAATGCTTATAACCCAAGATGAGAGACTTGTGTAGTACCTACAGTATCTCCACATAATTGTGGGATCAGAATCTAATTACCAGCGGTAATCAGGCAGTAAAATTACTGTTCTCCCACTTATCACCTGAAGTGCTGGAGTCACAACACTTTTACTGTATACTCAATTAGATCTGTGTTAATTTCCTTCACTTTGATAAACATGAACAGTTACCTCCGCCATCCCCCGTGAAATGAAATGGTAAGACCATGTAAAGCAAGCCAATGCATGCCCAAGTATTTCAAGTTACAATTTCAATGCGTACATTACACAAGGTATTCAAGACACGTCCTATTTATAAATTTGAGAGTGCATGCCATTGTGTACTTTTACGCTTGAAGTTCCACACAGCAACAGTGCAGCCTAATCAAATATGATGTATTACAACATTCAAGATGTCGGATACAACTTAATATTATAACAAAATGGCAGCCGTGGTGTGTGTGCCAGTGATGACTAGCCAAGTGCTTTGAGTAGCAGTAGCTGGTAGTCAGATGTGAGTGAGTACCATGAGGTCATAGGAAGCAGAACACGGAACATAAGGAACGTGCCCATCCTTCAGAAATCTGAATGCAGTGTAAATATATACATCATATTGCCAATATATGGCCTTTTTTGAAAATATACTAAAATATATTATACAGCAGTGTCTAAATATATATATATATATATATATATGAACAGAACAAAACGTAACATTATGATGAGAACTGGTCATTCAGCCCAACAATGCTTGCCATTTTCCTCACTAAATTAAATTCCGGACTAAATATATACAGTTGAAGTCAGAAGTTTACATACACTTAGGTTGAAGTCATTAAAACTTATTTTTAACCACTCCACAGATTTCATGTTAGCAAACTATAGTGTTGGCAAGTCAGTTAGGACATCTACTTTGTGCATGACACAAGTAATTTTTCCAGCAATTGCCTACAGACAGATTATTTCACTTTTAATTCATTATATCACAATTCCAGTGGGTCAGAATTTTACATACACTAAGTTGACTGTGCCTTTAAACAGCTTGGAAAATTCCAGAAAATGATGTCATGGCTTTAGAAACATCTGCAGGCTAATTGCCATTATTTGAGTCAATTGGAGGTGTACCTGTGGATGTATTTTAAGGCCTACCTTCAAACTCAGTGTCTGTTTGCTTGACATCATGGGAATATCAAAAGGAATCAGCCAAGACCTCTACAAGTCTGTTTCATCCTTGGGAGCAATTTCCAAATGCCTGAAGGTACCACGTTCGTCTGTACAAACAATAGTATGCAAGTATAAACACCATAGGACCACACAGCCGTCATACCTCTCAGGAAGGAGACGCATTCTGTCTCCTAGAGATGAACATGCTTTGGTGCATAAAGTGCAAATCAATCCCAGAACAACAGCAAAGGACCTTGTGAAGATGCTGGAGGGAACAGGTACAAAAGTGTCTATATCCACAGCAAAACGAGTCCTATATCAACATAACCTGAAAGGTTGCTCAGCAAGGAAGAAGCCACTACTCCAAAACCGCCATAAAAAAGCCAGACTACAATTTGCAACTGCACATGGGGACAAAGTTCTTTTGGAGAAATGTCTTCTGGTCTGATAAAACAAAAATTTAACTGTTTGGCCATAATGACCATCATTATGTTTGGAGGAAAAAGAGTGAGGCTTGCAAGCCGAAGAACACCATCACAACCGTGAAGCACAGAAGTGGCAGCATCATGTTGTGGGGGTGCTTTGCTGCAGGAGGAACTGGTGCACTTCATAAAATAGATGGCATCATGAGGAAGAAAATTTATGTAGATATATTGAAGCAACATCACAAGACATCAGCCAGGAAGTTAAAGCTTGGTCGCAAATGGCTCTTCCAAATGGACAATGACCAAAAGCATACTTCCAAAGTTGTGGCAAAATGGCTTAAGGACGAAAAGTCAAGGTATTGGAGTGGCCATCACAAAGTCCTGACCTCAATCCAACCGACATTTGTGGACAGAACTGAAAAAGCGTGTGCGAGCAAGGAGGCCTACAAACCTGACTCAGTTATACCAGTTCTGTCAGGAGGAATGGGCCACAATTCCAGAAACTTATTGTGAGAAGCTTGTGGAAGGCTACCCAAAATGTTTGACCCAAGTTAATATATTTAAAGGCAATGCTACCAAATACTAACAGAGTGTATATAAACTTCTGACCTACTGGGAATGTGATGAAATAAATAAAAGCTGAAAAAATCATTCTCTCTACTATTTCTCTGACATTTCACATTCTTAAAATAAAGTCATGATCCTAACTGACCTAAGACAGGGAATGTTTATTAGGATTAAATGTCAGGAATTGTGAAAAACTGAGTTTAAATGGATTTGGCTAAAGTTGTATGAAAGCTTTTGACTTCAACTGTGTATATATATATATGTATGTGTGTGTGTGTGTGTGTGTGTGTGTGTGTGTGTGTGTGTGTGTGACAGGAGCCAGAAAACCAGGCTTAAGTGCAGGAAAGTTGATTTTGAGTTTTTTTATAGCATATGCAAGCTGAGAAACAGAGCTTAGAATAGATGTATCATACATGGAGATTGGACAATTACTGAGGAAGTTGTGCTGTTTTGAAGTTAGACATTTATTCTGAATGGGCCAAAGATTGACAAGGGATTCCTACACTTTTGTGACATATTTCCTTAGCAACCATGTGTTTAAATAGATACCAGTTACACCAAATTACACATAATGCATTGTGGTGGTATATTCTACCTATTTGATGTTGAATACATGGAATACAAATATTTAAACTGCTTAGAAATCAACCTGAATGTAGGTTGAAAGCAGAAGTTGGGATCCTCACTGCCTCTTGTTCACACCCACTCAGACTTTTAATTAATTTATGCAGCCTTAGTCACACCCCTTCCTTGAATAACAATGATGCCTTTGACAAGCTGTTAATAGCTACAGTCCTACTACTCACCAGTGAAAAGAATAGTACTTTACATCATTCTGAAAGTAATTAAGCTACCACACGCTACTGGGAAATGTAGCTACTAGAGCTTAAATAGATAGCAATAGAAAAAATAGATCCTTCTTGTATTATACCATAGAATTAACACCAATTTTGGTCATTTTTGTAACATTATTTAAGAAAACTGCATGAAACCATAACTCAATCAAATTCATCTCCCTAGCTCTGTCTTGCTTTTGAAAATGGTGCGGTCACATACAGCGTTTTTCCAAGACCCTCTGAAACCGGGTTTGAATGCCAGCTAGTTTTATGATAGGTTCGCCATCACTTGTTACCATGCCAATGTTAAAATTCAGCTGGGTTTTAGCTCAGAATGGTCTCATGGCATGCTTTTTATCCCGGTTAGCTAGCTAATTAACTACTGAATTATATATATATATATATTTGTTTTTTGTTTTTTTTTAAAAACAGTGGTTACTATAAACGCAGTCGTTAACAGAAGAAAATGCGTCCCGTAGCAAATACAGAACGCCTATTCTACCGTCCAAATAAGAGACAATTCAGTATTTTTCAATGTTGCCATCAACTGCGAAATTGGACACTGAAAAAGAGAGGGGACGTAACACCAATTCAAAATCGAAAGAACAATGTTGCTGTTTTAAATGCGTTAGAATGCTGGATTTTAGTAGTAGTAGTAGTATTTTTTATTCAGTCATTACACACAATACAATAAATATAAACAGTCTAGACAGTATAAACAAGTCAACAATCTATGTACTAGGTAGTGACTGAAAAGGCACAGGCAGAAGCATAATGCTTATATATGCCTATCCTACATTCTTATCAATTTAAGCTACCCTCCAAAAATAAAACATAACAATAAAATAAAAATAATTCACAATTCTAACCCTCAAAAATAGCTTTATAAACCATTCTTTTGAAAACCAAAAGCAAATTACACATTCTTACATTTATATTAGCATTATTCTATAATTTAACCCCAACAATAGAAATACATCTCCTTTTAATCCCTTTTTTAGCTTTTTGTACAGTAAACTTACAAACATCTCTCAAATCATATTTGCACTCCTGTATTGAAAAAAACCTTTGTACACAGTCTGGGAGTGACATTGTTTTAGCTCTAAACATGATTTGCATTATTTTATAATAAACCAAATCATTAAATTTCATAACATGGGATTTTATAAACATTGGATTAGTGTGATCATAGTAACCAGCCTTATTAATAATATGTATGGCTCGTTTTTGTAGTATGACTATTGAATTTATCGTTTTAAAGGTCGACCCTCACAATTCCACACAGTAAGATATATAAGGAATTATAAGTGAGAAATAAATTATATACAAGGCCTTATAATTTAATATATCCCTAGATTTATACAGGATTGCTATTGACTTTGAAATCTTTCCTTTAATATAGTCAATATGTTGTTTCCATGTTAATTTATGATCAATCACAACCCCTAAGAATTTTGTCTCAAAAACTCTTTCAATTTCAACATCACAGATTTTTAATTCAATATCCCCATCAATTTCTTTTTGATTAGCAAAAACCATAAATTTAGTTTTCTTAATATTGAGAGACAATTTATTAACATCAAACCAAGTTATGAGAATTTCCAGCTCCCGTTCAATAGCATACAAAAGTTCCTTTAAATTTTTCCCAGAGCAAAATATATTTATATCGTCTGCAAAAATGACTAATTTTAACATTTCAGTAACATTGCAAACATCATTAATATAAAGTAAGAAAAGTTTTGGACCAATCACCGATCCCTGGGGTACCCCACAGGTGACCTTCCTAAATCCTGACACAGTCTCATTAATTTTCACACATTGCTGTCTATTTTCCAAGTAGCTTTCCAACCAAGAGTAAGCTATACCTCTTATTCCATACTTCTCCAATTTTCTCAATAATTGGCTGTGATCTATAGTATCAAAAGCTTTCTGTAGGTCAATATAAATACCAATAGAACACTCATCATTTTCAACTGCCTTTGTTATTTCTTCTACCATCTCCATTACTGCATATGTAGTAGTTCTATTTTCCCTAAATCCATACTGGTGTTCACTCAATAATTCATATTTACCAATGAAGAGATCCAATTGTTTCACAAATAATTTTTCTAATATTTTTTGAAAATTGAGGAAGAAGGGACACCGGTCTATAATTATCCATGTAGTGCTTATCTCCATTTTTAAATATTGGTATTACCTTTGCTGATTTCATATTATTAGGAAAAACACCTCTTTGAAAAGACAGATTACATATATAGGTCAGAGGTCTTACAATAAAATCAATTACTTCTTTAATAATTACCATGTCAATGGAATTTATATCAGTTGATGTTTTGTTTTTGAATTTTCTTACAATTTCAATTATATCAGTTTCATTTACCCCGTAAAGGAACATAGAACTGATATTACCATTAATCAGATTATCAAACAAATCTTTTTTATCATCAGGTACAACAATTTTGCTGGCCAAAGTAGTGCAAACACCCACAAAATAGTCATTGAAATCATCAACAATGCTTTTTATATTGTCCACTGTAGCATCAGAGCTATTTAAAAAATAACTTGGAAATTCAGATTTATAAGATCTATTCCGAATAATATGATTAATTACTCTCCAAGTCTTTTGAATGTTGTTTTTACTCTCCTCTAATATTTTATTGTAGTATTCCTTCTTCTGTAATCGCATAATGGAAATCAATATATTCTTATACAACTTATATTTTTCTTCACTTTCACTGGTTCTCAATTGTAAATATTCCTTATAAAGTAAATTTTTCTTTTTGCATGCCCTTTGCAGACTTTTTGTCATCCATGGCTTTCCTTTATATTTATCCTTCAACCAGCACTTTCTAATAGGACAATGTTTGTTATATAACTCTATGAATGTGAACAAAAATGCATCATATGCCTGATTAGGATCATCAACATACACCTCATCCCAGTTGTAATGTATAAGGTCCATCTTTAAGGCCTCAATTCTTTCTGGTGTCCTTATTCTTATTAATTTACAAGAAGGCTCACTCACACCAACTGAACATTTAACCTTTAAATTATGTGAAATCACAAAAATAGGAAGATGATGACTGATATCACTTAAAAACAAACCACTTGTTGCTTGGTCATGAACATTAGTAAAAATGTTATCGATAAGTGTGGCACTTTCTTTAGTTATCCTACTAGGTTTATCAATAAGGGGCCAGAGACCAAAACTAAACATTACATTACAAAAGTCTGTTGTTAGTTTATGTTCATTATATTTTAACAAGTCTATTTCCCAAAAATATCAACTATGGTATTCATAAATTGATCAATGCAAGAACCAGGCGTTCTATATATGCAACTCAAAATTATACTCTTAAATTTAGTAGAATGAATTGAAAATTGTCAAACTCTCCATGATATCATTAACAATTGTACTGTCAATTACCTTACACTGAAAATCTTTCTGTACATAAAAGGCAATGCCACCACCCCTTTTATTTATCCGGATTACATTAAAATTGTCATACCCTTCTAACACAAAATCAGCACCCTTTTCATTTGTTAACCAAGTCTCACTTATGGCAGTGACCGGAAATGTATGTTTTAATGATTTTATATAATCTTTGATTTGAACAAAATTTGTATAGAGGCTTCTGCTATTAAAATGTATGATTGAAAAACCCTCCAAATTATGACTATTAAACAGATTCTCAGAATAATATTCAGAATTTGATTTGTAATCATTATAAAAATTTGCCTCAGGATCAATGTTATTTTCAAAACTAAATGATTTATGTTCAGTAAAATTTAGAAAACTTAGATTTAACTCCTCACATTTTTTTGTTACATATATTCTCAACTAAGGAATTTTCATTCACACACACACACACACACACACACACACACATATATATACATATATCCATACCTGTAACGGTGGGGAATGCTGAGGGTGACTGACAGGTTTCACAGTGCTGTCAGAGAAGAGCACGACCCATGTCACCTTCCAACCCCATCATCAGTCAGCAGAAACTTGTTTCCATGACGCCGCGGAGCACCTGCAGGCACCACCCCCCTCATGTAGGAGTCGGGGGCGAAAAGAACCGCGTGGAGACTGCAGGCAGAACGCTCACGCATCGGCAGAGCATCGGCGAGTCAGCAGAGCGGCAATGCCAGTGCCACCTTATAATTAACTCTGAACTTCCTGTCATTTTTTTTTTTTTGCATTTGGATTTATTTTTTTCATGATTCCCCCCCCCCCCCCCCCCCCCCCCTTTTCAATCCAATGTAGAAGTCTTGAGTCACTGCTACTCATCTCGCGCTGGTACAGAAACCTCAGTGTTCTGCTCACGGACCCACCTGCAAGCCAGTGTTTAGCCCACTGCAGGCCATGGCAGCAACGGTCATCCGATGCATCCCTCAGTCATCTAGTGTGTCCCTCAATCATCCAGAGTGTCCCTCCATCATCCAGTGTGTCTCAGTCATCCAGTGTGTCCCTCAATCATCCAGTGTGTCTCAGTCATCCAGAATGTCCCTCAGTCATCCAGAGTGTCTCAGTCATCCAGTGTGTCCCTCAATCCTCCAGTGTGTCTCAGTCATCCAGTGTGTCCCTCAATCATCCAGTGTCCCTCAGTCATCCAGAATGTCCCTCAGTCATCCAGAGTGTCCCTCCATCATCCAGTGTATCTCAGTCATCCAGTGTGTCCCTCAATCATCCAGTGTGTCTCAGTCATCCAGTGTGTCCCTCCATCATCCAGTGTGTCTCAGTCATCCAGTGTGTCCCTCAATCATCCAGTGTGTCTCAGTCATCCAGTGTGTCCCTCAATCATCCAGTGTCCCTCAGTCATCCAGAATGTCCCTCAGTCATCCAGTGTCCCTCCATCATCCAGTGTGTCTCAGTCATCCAGTGTGTCCCTCAATCATCCAGTGTGTCTCAGTCATCCAGTGTGTCCCTCCATCATCCAGTGTGTCTCAGTCATCCAGTGTGTCCCTCAATCATCCAGTGTGTCTCAGTCATCCAGTGTGTCCCTCAATCATCCAGTGTGTCTCAGTCATCCAGTGTGTCCCTCAATCATCCAGTGTCCCTCAGTCATCCAGAGTGTCCCTCCATCATCCAGTGTGTCTCAGTCATCCAGTGTCCCTCCATCATCCAGTGTGTCTCAGTCATCCAGTGTGTCCCTCAATCATCCAGTGTGTCTCAGTCATCCAGTGTGTCCCTCCATCATCCAGTGTGTCTCAGTCATCCAGTGTGTCCCTCAATCATCCAGTGTGTCTCAGTCATCCAGTGTGTCCCTCAATCATCCAGTGTCCCTCAGTCATCCAGAATGTCCCTCAGTCATCCAGAGTGTCCCTCCATCATCCAGTGTGTCTCAGTCATCCAGTGTGTCCCTCAATCATCCAGTGTGTCTCAGTCATCCAGTGTGTCCCTCCATCATCCAGTGTGTCTCAGTCATCCAGTGTGTCCCTCAATCATCCAGTGTGTCCCTCCATCATCCAGTGTGTCTCAGTCATCCAGTGTGTCCCTCAATCATCCAGAGTGTCTCAGTCATCCAGTGTCTCAGTCATCCAGAGTGTCTCAGTCATCCAGTGTGTCCCTCAATCATCCAGTGTGTCTCAGTCATCCAGTGTGTCCCTCAATCATCCAGTGTGTCTGTCATCCAGTGTGTCCCTCAATCATCCAGAGTGTCCCTCAGTCATCCAGTGTGTCCCTCAATCATCCAGTGTGTCCCTCAATCATCCAGTGTGTCTCAGTCATCCAGTGTGTCCCTCAATCATCCAGAGTGTCCCTCAGTCATCCAGTGTGTCCCTCACTAAGGAAACTAGTACCCTGCAGTCACCTCAGTCACCTCGGCCACTTCAGTAGGAGGAGCTGTTGCAGAAACCCTGGCTGAGTTTAACTCGCCCTGCTATTGCAATGAGGTCACTTACCACTTTTACAGCATCAGGCTCCCAACCATAGTTGGCTAATAACATAGCTGACTAGGGACCCCTTGATTTGCTTTAGCCTGCCTGTATTATAACATTACAGAACACACAGACGGTAGCTGTATTGCTTTTTTATGAAATGAAATGTACCCATAACCTTCAGGCATTAGGTTTGAAACCCTGCGTGTTGCTTCATAAATTGGTGTCCTGTAATAAGCACCATAAACTGCCCATGATATCAAGCAAATTAAAGATAAAAGCTAAAGGGTTGCAGTGCCTTGTATTTCTCTAATCACAGCAAAGCTGTGCGATTGCATTAAGTGCTAAAAAAAAAAGCCCACAACAGCCCCTTACAATCAAGGATTGGGGTTTCATAAAGAGAAGGGCTGGCCTCTCTCAGCAGTGGATGGGTGTCTGTTTCCCTTCCAATCGCAGGGCTGAGTATGGGTGTCTATTAAGGGCCTGTTCAGGTGGAGTGCAGTGCGGTAGAGCTGTCTGATTAACTGCTAATTGCTTCCGCTGGACAAAATTTAGGACGACAGAGCCTGGCTGCTTCACTGGTGTTCACACACTCAATTTTGTGCATACATAATTTCTAATCTAAACTACTGTTCTAATGAAAATACATAATTGTGAAGTTTTTTTTTTTTAAATAAAAAATTATGCTGGACTTCTTGATCCATCACAGATTATATAAATACATATAGTGTTCACATATGAATATACTGTATGCATTAATGTGCACATATATCAGTACATACATACTCTGTGTACAATATATATATGCTTACATGCACATTTATTCAAGCATACACATACATACATTCATATGTTTGTACATACACACTTACATAAACAGATATGCAACAGCATACATTCCATTGGAGAAAGTACTTACTGATGAGGAAACATCATTATATTGAATCCACTTTGTTACATATGCTTGGCTTATATGCAGTTACATTTGAATATGAATATAATTTCCATGTGAGAGGAATGTTTGCATTTCTCAAGGATGGGATATACCCAGATTAACCGTGATGAGCAAAACATAAAGCAGACACTACAGTTATTGTACACGTAGGCTAATATTCATGCACGCAAAATCAACCGTCACAAGTCAGTCACAACCAGAAAACGCCGCAAACTTTGATTTTACGCCATTATCTCCAGTAATGTGAATCGCATTTAAGGAAACCGCACTTGTGTAGCACAACACCATGGTGCGAAATCACTGGCAATGTGCTACAAGTTTGTTGTTGAGATATTGCTTCTTCTTTTTTTAAACCAGGGGAATAGGGAGGTGTTTAGTGAGAGATTAGCGTGGATTAGCAGAACAGAACGAATGGATAATGGGTTTTAGGCTATTTTTGTTTTGTTGTTTTGTTGTTCACTCGCTCGCTGGATTTGCATCATTATAAAAGCCAATGCACTCCTTCCTTCTCTTAGCCCAGGGAACTGTCCGTTCCATGCGCAGGGAGAAGGCGCTCGGAATTCTCATTCAGAATTCTTGGGGAGCGCTCGAGTGTTCCATTTGAGGCCTGCGTGTGAATGCTAGAATTAAGTAAGTGCCCACCTCCACTGGAAAGTGTCCTTTTTATCTCTCCATATGAGCTGTACATGTAATTGTGGCAATTACAGTTCGTTTGAAGAGGGAACGGGAGAGGATTTGTTAACAAAGTGCACTGTTTGTCTCTGTTTGTGACTGTTGAGCAGAGCTATGCCTGTTCAATAAAACCCCCTGTAAATGAGTATTGTCTTCCTCTATCACCCTCATTCACACAGGGCTGCCTATGTGAGGTGTGTGTGACTCTACACCTTACAGACCTGTGTGAGGTGTGTGTGACTACACCTTACAGACCTGTGTGAGGTGTGTGTGACTACACCTTATAGACCTGTGTGAGGTGTGTGTGACTCTGTTCACCTAACAGACCTGTGTGAGATGTGTGTGTGTGACTCTGTTCACCTAACAGACCTGTGTGAGATGTGTGTGACTCTACACCTTACAGACCTGTGTGAGGTGTGTGTGTGACTCTACACCTTACAGACCTGTGTGAGGTGTGTGTGACTCGACACCTTACAGATCTGTGTGAGGTGTGTGTGACTCTGTACACCATACAGACCTGTATGTGTACAGAGTCACATGTGTGTGAATCTGAGTATCACTCCAGTGCATATGGACTAAGTGAAGTGAAAGTCCCAAGACTTCCTCTTCTGCCGGAATTGTTCACTTAAACATTACTATTCCATGAGCCTTAACAAGGCTAAAAAGAAGTTCAGAACTCAACATTGTCCACAAATTTTCAAATGTTCACTGTAAATCCTGCTCTTGTTTTGGAAATATTGTTATATTAAATCAGTGCATATGTGCATACTGCTTCTTTGTGTCAGAAATGTTAGGTGGTTAATTATAGATAACTATAGAAGGCTTAGTTTACAACCACTTGCTGAATGTGCATCGAGCCGTTTACACGTCTGTAAAATGTTGTTCTGTGTAATTTGCTCAGATGAATTTCTTTTGTAAGAGGCTTTATATCCTGACTTTATATATGTGTTTACAAAGAAAGATATTTATATTATGTTCAAACGTTGTCATAAGTAGTTTCTGTCCAAGACTGCAAATTATGCCGTTGTTGTCACAGTACTCCAAGACGATATAATTCCTTTTAGTTAAAAATGAAAAGATTTGCCCATAATTTTGTCATTGCTGAAAGCAGTACAGATTAAATAACAACAGCTTCAGCAGCAACAGCATTCATTTACTTGTCTAATTTGCAAATACGTATTTATCACATTATATTGTGATGGCCCCCTGCTCTGCTGCCAGTGCTGCTTGCTATGCCTGTTGGGCAGAGCAGAGAGCTGTTGGTAGGTGGAGCAGAGGGTAGTTATTGGGTGGAGCAGAGGGTCGTTGGTGGGTGGAGCAGAGGGTAGTTAGTGGGTGGAGCAGAGGGTCGTTGGTGAGCGGAGCAGAGGGTAGGTAATGGGCAGAGCAGAGGGTCATTGGTGGGTGGAGCAGAGGGTCATTGGTGGGCGGAGCAGAGGGTAGTTATTGGGTGGAGCAGAGGGTCGTTGGTGGGCGGAGCAGAGGGTCGTTGGTGGGTGGAGCAGAGGGTAGTTAATGGGCGGAGCAGAGGGTCATTGGTGGGCGGAGCAGAGGGTCGTTGGTGGGCGGAGCAGAGGGTCGTTGGTGGGCGGAGCAGAGTGTCATTGGTGGACGGAGCAGAGGGTAGTTAATGGGCGGAGCAGAGGGTAGTAAATGGGCAGAGTAGAGGGTAGTTAGTGGGTGGAGCAGAGGGTCGTTGGTGGGCGGAGCAGAGGGTCATTGGTGGGCGGAGCAGAGGGTCGTTGGTGGGCAGAGCAGAGGGTCATTGGTGGGCGGAGCAGAGGGTCATTGGTGGGCGGAGCAGAGGGTCGTTGGTGGGCGGAGCAGAGGGTCATTGGTGGGCGGAGCAGAGGGTCATTGGTGGGCGGAGCAGAGTGTCATTGGTGGGCGGAGCAGAGGGTCGTTGGTGGGTGGAGCAGAGGGTAGTTAGTGGGTAGTTACTGGCAACTGGCAGAGGGTCGTTAATGGGGGAGCAGAGGGTCGTTGGTGGGTGGAGCAGAGGGTCATTGGTGGGCGGAGCAGAGGGTAGTTAATGGGCGGAGCAGAGGGTCGTTGGTGGGCGGAGCAGAGGGTCATTGGTGGATGGAGCAGAGGGTCTTCCTATTTACGGAGACGTACTTTGACGCATGTTGTTTCAAAATTAATCTACCTTTGTTTTTCCAATGAACACCTGAGTGGCGGCAAGAGCAATTTAGGCTTCTGCTGTGCTGGGGGGTCCAAAGGAAGGGGCGTGATGACTGCTTGGCGCACGTTTAGAGTCGGTATTTGGGGTTGTCCCCTGGTAGGCCGTAACACCATTTTCCTCTGGGTTTGGGCGGTGTTTCTCTTAGTGTTGTGGTGAAGCTGTGTTATAGCACATGTCTCTGGGGCACGTCTGTGGTGACGGTGGAGTTGCCAGTTCACTGGTGGCTTTTCCACCCCATTGGAGCTTCAGTGCGTAATTACCCAGCACAAGGAACCGCAGGAAGACCAGCGCTGAGTGTGTTAGTCTGCGGATCTGGTAGTTAGACAGGAAGCTCCACTTGACAGGGATAATTATTCATTTTTTTCCTCTTGGCGCACGCTTGCGGTCAACGTTGCATTCTGCTGGACCCGGGTTTAGCGAGCCATACAGTCCTTTGTGGCTGCTTTAGAGGACTTTATGGAGTCTCTGTTGGAAAACATAAATGGAGCATTTAGGGGGTACCCCAGCCATAACCACACCTCTTCTGTGTGCTCCACACAGGGGTACCCCAGCCATAACCACACCTCTTCTGTGTGCTCTATACAGGGGTACCCCAGCCATAACCACACCTCTTCTGTGTGCTCCACACAGGGGTACCCCTCCCCTAACCACACCTCATCTGTGTGCTCCACACAGGGGTACCCCACCCCTAACCACACCTCTTCTGTGTGCTCTATACAGGGGTTCCCCAGCCATAACCACACCTCTTCTGTGTGCTCCACACAGGGGTACCCCAACCCCTAACTGCACCGCTTCTGTGTGCTCCATACAGGGGTACTCCACCTTAACCACACCTCTTCTGTGTGCTCTATACAGGGGTACTCCACCCTAACCACACCTCTTCTGTGTGCTCCACACAGGGGTACCCCAAACCCTAACCACACCTCTTCTGTGTGCTCTATACAGGGGTACCCCAGCCATAACCACACCTCTTCTGTGTGCTCCACACAGGGGTACCCCACCCCTAACCACACCTCTTCTGTGTGCTCCATACAGGAGTACCCCAGCTATAACTGCACTTCTTCTGTGTACTCCGTACAGGGGTGCACATGCTCAATTTCCACCACCTGTCCCTGATTCCCCCCCCCCCCCCCCCCCCCCCACAGCTGGCTGAAACACTGTTCCCCCCCCCCCCAGCCCCTTACAGCACGTGTCAGAGGACTCCTCGTTTGCACTCGATTACTGCTGCCAGTCCTAACACTCATGCCCGCTCAATCCACCTGACCTGCTTCAGATTCCGTCCGCCATCAGTTCACTGCAGCAGTAGCAGTAGCAGCAGTAGTAGTAGTAGCAGCAGCAGCAGCAGTAGCTGTAGCAGCAGCAGCAGTAGTAGCAGTAGCAGCAGCAGTAGCTGTAGCAGCAGCAGCAGCAGCAGCAGTAGCAGTAGTGGCAGCAGTAGCAGTAGCAGTAGTAGCAGCAGTAGCAGCAGCAGCAGTAGCAGCAGTAGCAGTAGTAGCAGCAGTAGCAGCAGCAGTAGCAGTAGCAGTAGCAGCAGCAGTAGCAGCAGCAGCAGCAGCAGCAGCAGTAGCAGCAGCAGCAGCAGTAGCAGTAGTAGCAGTAGCAGCAGCATCAGTAGCAGTAGCAGTAGCAGCAGCAGCAGCAGCAGCAGCAGCAGCAGCAGCAGTAGTAGCAGTAGCAGCAGCATCAGTAGCAGTAGCAGTAGCAGCAGCAGTAGCAGCAGCAGCAGCAGCAGTAGCAGTAGTAGTAGCAGCAGCAGCAGTAGTAGTAGCAGCAGCAGCAGTAGTAGCAGTAGCAGTAGCAGTAGCAGCGGCGGCGGTCATTATTGAAAGATTTGAAGATTTTAAGTGACGGCAATCTGGAGCTAAAATGCACTCTGCCTCCTGTTTCTAATTCCCGATATGTCGCCTCAGAGTGGCACGCAGAGTGGCATATAGAGTGGCATATAGAGTGGCACACAGAGTGGCATACAGAGTGGCATGCAGAATGGCACACAGAGTGGCATGCAGAGTGGCACGCAGAGTGGCACACAGAGTGGCATGCAGAGTTGCACACAGAGTGGCATGCAGAGTGGCACACAGAGTGGCATACAGAGTGGCATGCAGACTGGCACACAGAGTGGCATGCAGAGTGGCACACAGAGTGGCACACAGAGTGGCATACAGAGTGGTATGCAGAGTGGCACACAGAGTGGCATGCAGAGTGGCACGTGGCCAAACGACAGCGTATAATGGGAATTGCTGGATTGGGCACCCAAGGTCCTTCGCATCAGACACTCTCATTGGCTCCCTGAAGACTGAATGAGCTGTTCCACAGAACCACCGTGAAGTTCTACTCTAAATGTATTTCTGCGACAGTCTGCAGTAGCAGACATTTTAGCTGTCTTTATACCTATATTTAATTATGTGTATATGGAGCTCTGAGAGAAAACCTACAATTTAGAAAAATATCCTTAACTGAAATCAACAGACATGCTCACTCTGCAGCCATTAGAATCTCCCGTAAACTGGAGCTGAAGTATCGTAACTAAACTGATGTATCTGCTTATGCGGAGTTTCCTAATATTTAAACAATATCATTGATTTTAATAAACTTGATTTTGTGCCGCTGCATTTATCAGTACTGTGGGGGAACACACACTATTGCACACCGTATATTCCCTGCAAAAAAAAGAAGAAACATCACTGAACAGAGACAGTCTTATCAGCTTTTCAAGACCTGTTAGAAAACACTTGTAAATCCATTTTAAGAGGACGGGTGAATCATTCTCGCTGTCAGAGATAATAGCAGACACTGATGCCTCCCCAGAATGAGGCAACTGCTTATTCATTCATCAAGTGTGAAGATGTAGCGCACCTGTAACACCTGTTCTTCATACTGAACATTCCATTTATGCAGCACAGTCCTCTTTCAGTTTCTCTGCTGCAGAACTGTGCTTGTTCTCTGCTGCAGAACTGTGCTGTTTCTCTCCTGCAGAACGCTGTGGGTTCTATGCTGTAGAACCAACAGCAGAGAACCAGCAGAGTTCTGCAGCAGAGAAACAGCACAGTTCTGCAGCAGAGAACCAGCAGAGTTCTGCAGCAGAGAAACAGCACAGTTCTGCAGCAGAGAACAAGCACAGTTCTGCAGCAGAGAAACAGCACAGTTCTGCAGCAGAGAACAAGCACAGTTCTGCAGCAGAGAACAAGCACAGTTCTGCAGCAGAGAAACAGCACAGTTCTGCAGCAAAGAAACTGAAAGAGGACTGCGCTGCATAAATGGAATGTTCTTCACACTTGATGAATGAATAAGCAGTTGCCCTTCAATAGAGTAGACTTGGGGAATTTACATCATTGATGCCAATGCCGTTGGACACTACCCTGTTAAGCTTTCTTAACATCTCAAGAGCTAAAATATCAATGATATTAAAACAATTGTCGACAAACACTTGTACTTAAATATACAGTTGTGCTGTGGGGATGGCTGGTTTAAGCAGCCACACCTGCCCTGGGTCAAGCTAATTAGACCTGGCTAGTTAGATAACTGGTTAGGAATTAGATAATTGGCCAGGCTAACTGGACCCGGGAACAGGGGTGGCTGCACCTGTGCGTAGTGAGGCAATCAATGCGCACAGGTTAAATCTGCCATCCCCACCCACACAAAGGGAGAGCCTCTCGGTCATGACAGAGGTAACATCTGCTCCTTGGCTGTAACGTCTTGCCACCCTTGTGAATAAATGTGGGCTGATTTGAACATCATCTCCCTGTGTCTCTGTGCTGGAGGGCCCCTTGGAAAGCCACTTCGGTGGCCTGTGGTAGTTTGCCACAATAGTTTAACATACTTTATTCTGTATATAGCAGACTGTCGCTAAAAGGAAAGGATGTAAGGTTATAAAGCATGGAATCACTAAAGGCTATATGAAAATGTATTAGTAATTAGTTGTTTTGTTGTTTTTGTGATTTATTTATTTTTATGTATTTATGTATGTATGTACTTTTTGTATATGTATGTTTGTGCATTTAAAAAAGGGGGGATAAAAGAAAAGAAAATGTAGTTCCTTATTGTATGCTGGCAAAAAGGCAAAGGCAAAAACATTTCCCAAATGACTAGCATGGGTCGACAGAGAGGACCTAAATGCTCTACAGACAATAATAAGCTAATCATGATGGTTTTGTAAACGTTTATGGTCAAATTAATGGAGAATCCCATTTCCTGGGTCCACTCACATGACCTCTTCGCTGCCTCCAACGAAAGCACCTTTTAGTAAGGTAATGATTAGAAGCTGTTCTGAATGTTGGGCTTGTTTACTGTTGCTACGACAACAATTTCATTTTTTTTTTTTTTGCACTTGTTTAGATGCCATTGTGACATCACAATGAGAACATTGTTAAACAGTTTTTACATTTTGTTCCAAATGATATTCCATTAATTTATGTGTGTGGAAGGCTGTAATGAAAACATGATTATACAGAATTTTTTTTTTTTTAAGAACAAAAAGAAGTTATTCAGTCCTAATCCTCAATTTGTAGAAATAAAACAGCCCAAAAACCAGCCTTTTCATGCATCAATTTGCATCACTACCAAGTAGATTGCTTTACATCCATATAGCAGATACTTACACAACATTTTTACATAGCATTTACATTGCATTCATTTATACAGCTGGATATATACTGAAGCAATGCAGGTTAAGTACCTTGCTCAAGGGTACAACGGCATTGTCCTACCCAGGAACACGAACTTATGACCTTTCACAAGCCCAGTTCCTAACTCACTATGCTGTACTGCTGCCCATCGTTACACTGCCGCCCCTCAATGGTACAATGGTACCACCTGATGCCACAATAAGATGGCAAGCATACATATTTCAGTTATTCTGTGAATAAACCGACCCATTCGTTTTTGGACAGTTTTAGAAAAAGGGACACAGGAGCCGTTCCCCTTGATTTTGTAATGCATTGGCCATTTGATCGCAACTGGGCGTTCGGTTTGCCCTGCAGAGCAGCACATTATCTGAGTGCAACTGCTTCCAGCCCAGTGTAGCTGACGTGCACATTAAAGGAAACTTTATTAGCATAGCCTGGGGTCATGCAGGAGTGCAGGAGGGAAATATGACTTCCCAGCACAGCTCTCTGTTTCAGCGTCCCTCCTCCTCTTAACTTACAAATTCATTTAATTGAGGCTGAGCTAAATAACCGGGATGGAAAGAGAGAGAGCTGGCGAGGCACAGCAAGCTAATGGAAGTAGAGCTTATATAACTAAAATACAAGTAACACAAATAAGATTAATAGTAGGACATCAGTCACAGTTTATGTAAGAAAAGGATATTTACACAGCTTCCACAAGGATTTCAAATTCTCTTCCTTCATCTTTTTTCTATGGTAATGGTAGTCCATTACCATGGAGAATTTTTTGAAATAGACAAGAAGGTGACAAGTATGGGTAACAAGGAAAGACTCTTGTGATGCAGCTTTTGTATATCTGCTGGGATGGCAGGTGTGCCCCATACCTATACAGCACTGTGAGTTTGGCACTGTTCTGGGTTTCCTACAGAAAATAACCACAATGACCACAGACTCTCAGCCCTTAAGAACATTAACTTCTGTACCTTCTGACCTTGCACTGAGCGATTCATGTTTTTTCTGTGTTTAAATAATTAATCAATCGACATTGGTTCGATTACTTGATTTGTCTTAATTCGGTGGATAAATGGTGTTTTTCTCCAAGCTCGAAGTGTTAGTTTTTTAAAGTTGTTTTCAAAAGGCAGCTAACCGATGCACTTGGCACAGGAATAAGCATCGCAATAACTACAACGACCATAATCTTTTGCGCCTATAGACATGCAAGTGGCGTGACTGTTCGAAAATACAGAACCCAGTATTCACCGGACAGGAATGATATTGGAGCTGGTCCAAAGCAAGTACCCCCCGCTGCAGCCTGCGGGATGGGGCAGGGTCGGATGTTAGAAGTCGGGGGGGGCGGGAATGTCGGGAGGGGGGTGACGGATGACAAGACATAGATCCCTGTGTCAGACTGGCTGTCTGCTAGCGGCTAGATATTTTCTTTGCAAGCTAGGTTTGACTAGAGGCGATCTTAAGGTTGAAGTTACGTCAAATTTGTCTTTTTAATTTATGGTATGTTGTTTAACACGTGTGCTAGCTCGCATGCCTTCAATGTAAAATAATTAATCGACAGTTTGAAATGCAGAAGATTTAATCAGGGACACAATGTGTTTGGGGACATTCTTATTTCAAAGATGGTGTAAATGAGTAGTCGTGATAAATAGAAGTATAAGTAATATAAGTTATTTAGCCAAGTAACCAATAGCTGCCCCAAGCCTACTGCTTCTTTTTAAATGTCCGGTTTGTCATAAACAATGAGAGAAATCCAAGGTCATTTCGTCTTTTGTGTAAGTTGCTATTTTCTAGGGCTTCTTTTCTTAAGTTAGGAAAGGGATTTATGTCAGTTGACATTTATGAAGATGTATGTAAAAAGTGTATGGGTTCATTTCTTATTATAGTAGAGGAAAACAAACCACATTTTATCGCAATTAAACATCCCATCTGAAAGAACTCTATAAATGCCTTATACTGATTTGTCACAAGGCGTTTTTGTTTGCCTATGTGCAGAATATAAGAGCAAATATAGCATGTTCTGAGTTTAAATAATCAAAACTGTAATTGATATAATTACAGTCTGTGATAGACATCCCTTTTCCGTGCAGATTGAATGTTAATGCTACTGAGTGGGTATTTCTTCATCTGCTCATTCTGAACTTTTTTTTTTTTTACTACTCCAAGACCTCAGTGATATCTTGTGATGTGAGTACTGATTACATTTCTACCAAAATCTGAAAGGTAGTTGTGCACGATGGTGATCATCTCTAAAGCTTGTGTGCTTGACTTTAGAGCTATTATCCAGAAATAACCGTGTTTTCTAAGACGAATGTAAAAAAGCACATTCCCAGCATGATTGAAAAGGAGGTCCACTTTATTGAGGCCATGGGCTTATCAAACCCACCCTCTTTCTCTAATCAACAAAGTCAAGCAATACTCTTAGAGTTTATCAAGGGTTGCTGCAGAATCCAGGAGGCTCAGCACCAGAGTAAATTCCCTACAGCTCTCCCCTTCTTCCTTTTCCAATATTACCTGCAAGACACGCAGGCTCATGTATTTTCACACAATTTTCTCTGTATTATATCACAGCCTTGTATGGCCAAAAGCTTCTCAATCATTTTTTTATTTTTCCGTAGAATAATGTGTACATCACGCATGTATCATCTGAAAACACTATGAATACAGAATAACTGCAATCTGATTACCTAGGGGCTTCTACCACTAAGAAAGATTACTGCAAATCAAATATTATCGAATTCAAATCAGAATAGTATGGACGTATTTTGAAAACCTGGGTTGCATTAATATTTTGTGCAAGTACAAATGAATGCATGACTTATTCCATGCTCTACTGCCTCCACTAGACATAGTATCCCTATGGCATGGGGGTATTTAGAAAAATATATCAAACAAGCATTACAGGTCAATTTGCTGACGTCCAACTGTGCAAACAATGTATAGTTTAATTATGGTGTATTCTATCTATTGGGTGCTACATTTTCAAAACATTCCCATACCATTGAGACACTATGTCCAGAAGAAGGTAAAAGGTGCAGAAATTTGGTTAAAGTGTGTAAAGACTGAGATTGCCAGTGCATCACAGCTATGCCTTAGCATAGCTTAGCATTTTATAATAATTTCAAATAAGAAATCCTCCATAGTATGGCTTTCAAAATATGACACTCATTTTATTGTACTTCATGGTAAAATAAAAATGACTGAATCCACGCCTATGTGTTCTTTGAGCTAAAATGTATGTGTGTTTGCATGTATGTACATGCATGCATGTCTCTCTCAAGATTTCATTGGCTTATAGTTCATACATTTACAGTATATGCATTATTATCAGCTACTCATAACAAACACAATACAATTTTATCTCCACCAAAACTGCTTTTAAAGTGTAGAAGTGCCAAGTTGCTCACACATAACAAGGCATGTCTAAAAATAACATTTTCTTAAAGTACTGCTTTCATCAGTCGTTGATTCAAGGTGTGGCGCTATAACCCATATACCATTGTATACACACTCTGCATTTTGATGCAAAAACACCATCTTGAAAGGTAAATCCACAAGAGATGACAAGAGAAATAACAAGGCAGCCCCATCCCCAAAGGAGGGCTAACACTGACACCCCCACTTGATGATTGTGGTGTTTCATAATCCAACAACTCACTGCAACAAGTCTAACTGCTACAATAATGGGAATTATGCCACCAAAATCTCCCTCTGAGCATAAGCAATCAATCCACTCTTTGTACATAGGCTAGGAAAAATCAATGCATTATTTCTATTCAGCTGAAAGTGTTTTCACTTGAAAACATGTATTCTTATGTCCATAAATCGAATTTCAAATCCGTTTTTCAACAAAAGGAACTTCTTGTTAAAGAAAAAAACATGTTGTTAAAGTGCACGTTCTCAGCTTTCATTTAAGGGTATTTTTATGCACTTTCGTTTCACCATGTCGAAATTACAGCACTTCTTACACACAGCCGCTCGAATTACAGGGCTGCTTAAAGCTGGCTCCCCCTCCCTCCCCTGCTCCTGAAAGTCCTGCACAAGTAGGTCAGAGGGCATAGCAAGGGAGAACCAAGTGGTCTGATTGGTAGTGTTTGCCATACACAACCAGTATGAATGAATAGGTTTTCTGCACAGAAGCTCTCCAAATGGGCAACTTCTGATGGAAATACAGCTTAGCCAAAAAGAGAGAAGGTGGTTTCTGTGGTCCCAGAGGGTACCACCCTAGAAAGAATTTGCTTCTGGAAGTGGAATGTGGCCACGAAAAAAATCTTTACAGTATCCCAGTGGAATATGGCCATGAAAAAGATATTTACAGTGTTCCAGTGGAATATGGCCATGAAAAAGATATTTACAGTGTTCCAGTGGAATATGGCCATGAAAAAAATCTTTACAGTATCCCAGTGGAATATGGCCATGAAAAAGATATTTACAGTGTTCCAGTGGAATATGGCCAGGAAAAAGATATTTACAGTGTTCCAGTGGAATATGGCCAGGAAAAAGATATTTACAGTGTTCCAGTGGAATATGGCCAGGGAAAAGATATTTACAGTGTTCCAGTGGAATATGGCCAGGGAAAAGATATTTACAGTGTTCCAGTTTGGAGAGGTTCGGTGCCATTTGGAGAGGTTTGGTGCTATTTGAAGAGGTGTTAAGGACACTTGGGCCAACCTTTGGTAAACACATCAAGTCTTATTGCTTTGTTAAATCCACTACAGACTTTTTTCCTGGTGATATAGACATCCTGAGGTACATAGTGGGGAAGCTGGCTCATCCAGTATCAGACCTACATGTAATTACCACAGAATAAAGAAAACGCAAAATGACTTTTGGAATTCTTCGTTATTTTTCAGAATAAATATATCCTGTGTGTTTACTGAGTAGGACTCAGGGATTTTGGCTATTTTGGTACAAATGTGCTCTTTATTTCAAGCTTTGAGCAATGTCTGTATTGTACATAGTTGTGAAGAGAATTGAGGATTTAAGATGTGCGTGTGTGTGGGGGGGGGGGGGGGGGGGGGGATTCTTACAATTTTAAGGGGTTAATTAAAACTTGCAAAGACAAGCTCGATTCTGAAGTAGTGCTACCCAATGTTTCCTAATTATTTAATGTGACTTTGTCCTGTTTTTTTATCTTACCACTGAATAGCAAACCAAAATACAAACTTTTTTTCTACCTATAATAGCATAAAAATATGAGTTTTGCATAAAAATAGTTTTGGACAGCACTTTCCTCAAAATTAAAACCTCATTTGGCTTTAATTACAATTTGTTTTTTTATTCAATAAATGCGCATATATTAACTGAATTTTTCTCTATCTAATTTTTTTATAAAAACACAATTAGCAGAATACTTTTGGTTTGTACTATATATTATATCTCCTGAATAAATGAGTGGAGAAACAAAACGAATGCAGATGCTTCCATACAGGTTATACAATTAAGCATTTAACATCCTATCATGCTCTGTGGCATGTATAAAAATACTGAGCAGGCCCAGTTGACCTCAATTTTGGATCAAGACAGGGAGAAGAAAAGATCTAAGTGACTTAGAGGGTTCATGGTTGGGGCACGACTGGCTAGTGTTTCAATAGAAACAGTGACTGAAGTCACATCTGCATTTAGATATATGGGAAAGGCATCAGTAAATAGGGTCCTAAATTGTGGTTGAACGCACACATTAAATGACCGTGATGCTCATGCACTAGTCCAATATGTAAGGAAAAACAGAAGAGCAACTCTTCCTCAGGTGACTGAGAATGTCAATGCAGAATGTGATCAGACTGTGTCAGCAAGAACGGCAGTTTACGTAGAGAGGGATATTATTCAGTTCAATTCAATTCAATTTTATTGTCATTAGCACAAAGTGGAGGCACATATGTGAACAAAAATAGGGCTGCAGCTTCACCAAGAGTCGCATGTGGAAGTATGGTTTTTCTTCATTCTTTTAATGTTTTTACATTTCTTCTTATTAAAGATTGTACTGATCAAGAATATATTTAAATGTATGTGATTATGGGATACTCTCTGAAGAACAATATGTATTCTGTGTTATGTAAGAATTTGTAACTAAGGAAAGTGGTCTCCTTGTACACTGATGCATACTACCTAGAGAATCTTTGAACCCCAGTTGCAGGAGGGAAACTTGTAAACATTTACTTAGTGGAATTTTGTAAGTAACTTCTGTTGGGAAACAATCTTGTGCAGAAGACCTTTGAGTTGTAAGAGAAGAGACAGGATACTGATCTAGAAAGAACTGATTTGCTATATCTAGTAAATGTATAGATTATATTCTATTAAAATGAATGAATGAAAATCAAAGTAATCACGGTAATGGTAATGATATAAACATAGTTTGTTAGAACATGGTGGTGTGTATATGAGTCAATATTTCAGTTGGATTACAGCATGTAGTGAATGTATGTAAAGTGCATGTACTTTGGAACTGGAAGATGGAACAATTGTTAACCATGAGGACTTGTTATTCAAGTCATGCACATATATTCCTCTGTAAGTGTGTGCAGTGAAATATTTGTTATTGATTAAAATGGAAGATTATATAATAGTTATTGTTAAACTAACTTATGAAACATATGTTTGACCTAGGCTGGGATTGGTTATTTTAAAGGGAAGATACATCAGGGTAGGAGGAGATCTGGTTGTATAAAAAGGATGTAAAGACATAATGCAAGGAAGCTCTCTATGTATCTTTATGGTACTAGAGACCTCCCGTAGGCCTACGTACATGAAAAGGATTATTGATTAAAGAGAATAAAAAGGTTATTAGAAGAAATCATAAGTTCTAGTCTTTATTCTTGCATCATCGACTCACCCACCGAACCTAAGAAGGGATTTTCCTCCACACGCACTATAGTAGAGTTGCAGTGCATGAACTCCTCATTACAAAGACAAATGCACATTTGAGAGTTCAGTGGTGCAGAAACCACAGGCACTGGTCTACCGAGACGTGGAAAAAAGTGATATGGTCAGATGAGTCGTCCTTCACCATATTCTCAGCTAGCGGGCGATTGCATGTGAGGTGTACACTAAGAGACCGGTACAGGCCTGAATGCTGGAGCTCTACAGTGAGGGGGTCTGGTGGCTCTGTTATGCTGTGGGGGGGGGGGGGGGGGGGCATTTTCCTGGCATGGTATGGGTCCACTTGCTCCCGTTAGAGGGAAGGGTCACTGCAAATCAATACAAAGTTATTGTGAGTGATCTTTTTCATCTTATGATGAAACATTCTATCCTGATGGGAGTGGTCTCTTCCAGGTTGACAATGCCCCCATCCACAGGGCACGAGGGGTCACTGAATGGTTTGGGTATGAAAATATGCTATGGCCTTCACAGTCACCAGATCTCAACTCAATTGAACACCAATGGGAGATTTTGAACCAATGTGTTAGACAGCACTATCCACCACCATCATCAAAACACCAAATGCGGGAATATCTTTGGGAAGAATGGTGTTTCATCCCTCTAGTACAGTTCCAGAGACTTGTATAATCTATTCAAAAGGGCATTGAAGCTGTTCTGGCAGCTTGTGGTGGCCCAACACCTTACTAAGACTCTTTATGTTGGTTTTTTCTATTGTCAGCAAGGTGAGGATTATGTGAAATGTTCATTTTTTCTAAACCCAGCAGTTTTAATCATTATTACCCTCATTTGACGTCCGGCACTCTAAATACCAAACGCAAGTGCATCTACATTTAGAGGATTGTCATTTAGCTGCCACTAATTTGAGCAACGTGAACATTGACTGACTGACCATGTTGGTCATCGAGCTACACCCTGAGCTGACCATAGGAGGTCGCGTCCCCCCCCCCCCCCCCGCCCCCTTCCTATCTTCCTTTAGGCTTGCACCTGTGGGGGTTTAGACCAGGGTTGTCTTTGAATCGTATTGTGACAATTGTTTGTGAAATGCGTGATATAAATACACTTTGATTTGATTTGATTTAAAACACCACACTTATCTAACATATAAAATATATTTGTTTGATTTAATTTGGCAATGAATGAAGAAACACCAAAGAAACACACACAAACAGAGACACACATTCACACCTGCTCTGTCTTATCTCCAGGCTATGCTGGCCGAGCACATTTAAGCTTGCTATGGCAGCCAAATGGTGAATTACATGTCTATATATATATATATATATATAATGCATGGTCTGGTAAAAAGTCATGCACACCTATATGATTTCATTAATAAGAAAGATGTCATCCAAAGCTGTTAATTTCAGTTTGTTAAATCAGTCTAGCACAACTCAGAATAATGAGACAACACAATTCATAAATGCATAACGTCCATTGACAATCATTAGATAATAGACTGGTGATTTCATGATAATGACTAATTAAACATTAAGCTGCATTATAAGACAAATTTGTATTATTTCAGCAAATTCCAGTTGGTACCTCTCTCCATTAAAAGTCCTACAGTTTTATATTTACCACTGAAAGCAGCATCTGGACATGGGAACTGACTCATAACCTCTGGGGTTTGACTGAAGAGATTTGTCTCCTCCTCTCTTGCCAAACTCCTCAGCTGCCAACTCTGAGTCATTAACTAATTAGCCCTCTTCAATGCAGAGTGATGTCACACATGACTGATAGAATGCCCGGGGGAGGGGCCACCCTCTTCCCTACTCCAGAGGGTGATTGTGCCTGGTACCCACTCGAATGGGAGCAGTGCTTTACACAAGGCAGCTGCAGCCTGGCTGGTATGCCTGGTGTGCAAATGAGAAACAGAGAAGTGATTGTTTCTGATCTTCAGAGGGGGATAATGAAACTGAATCATTCAGGTTAAAATTGAATCTTTAAACATTAATGTATCAGTATCACTTATTTCTCTGTCTTTCTCCCTCTCTCTCTTTCCCACCATACCCCTCTCCCTCTCTCTTTTTCCTACCATGCCTCCCTCCATACCTCCATCCCTTTCTCTTATTCCCTCCATACCTCCCTCCTCCTCTCTCATTCCCTCCATACCTCATCCCTTTCTCTTATTCCCTCTATACTGCCCTCCCTTTCTCTTATTCTCTCCATACCTCCCTCCCTCTCTTATTCCCTCCATACCTCCCTCCCTTTCTTATCCCCTCCATACCTCCCTCCTCCTCTCTTATTCCCTCCATACCTCCATCCCTTTCTCTTATTCCCTCTATACTGCCCTCCCTTTCTCTTATTCCCTCCATACCTCCCTCCCTTTCTTATTCCCTCCATACCTCTCACCCTTTCTCTTATTCCCTCTATACCTCCCTCTTTTTCTTATTCCTTCCATACCTCCCTCCCTTTCTCTTATTCCCTCCATACCTCCCTCCCTCTCTCCCCAAACACAGGAAGCAAAGGAGACTCTCTATTGCTGAAATCACCCCATCAATCTGCATCTGCCACTCTGCTTCCTCTTCCCTTCCTTTCCCTTGTGTCTGGCAAGAAATGTCAAAATAACAGGACAACTCTCTCTGTCCCTCCGTCGCGCTCCCTCTCTGTCTCTGTCTCTGTCCCTCTGTCTCTCTCTCAAATAGAAAAAAATTCTTATATTTCCAAAGCACAAACATATACAAAGGAATGAACATATACTAGGAACACATAAACCTAAATCCAGACAAACGGTGTACAGACAAATATAGGCCTATCCTAATACGCTCACTGGTTGTCCCTCTATTTATGGAAAGCTGTTATGCAGTTTGCAGCTAGGCCAATGCATTTGCTGTGTTCCCCTAATAAATAGGGTAGCTTTCGATGGTCAAAAGAAATTTTCATGGACATCGAAATAACAGCACGGCTCTCTCTCTCTCTCTCTCTCTGATATATCAAGTAATGAGAGAAATGTGGGAGATCAGCATGAAGGGTCCCCTTTCTTTTTCTTTTGGTCCTCTTAGGTCTTAAATAAAGTCTAAGGCGTGCTTCACCTGCCTGACTCATCCTGTGCATTCATCATTCTGACCAAGGAAGTAACAAAAATGTATTCCCTCATTTCGTAACGACCTTGAACTTGTTTCAGAGTATGAGAACAGTTTCTAGTAGCTCTTAAGGCCTTTTCACATTCATGGGTGTACATATGGATGCTTACACAACACGTATGCGTCTTATGTGACTGCACATGTAGAAGGCCGTGGATTAGATTTTGAATTCAAGGGACCAGTGTGCATAAATCTCCAGAACACAATAGCCGTTTTTTTTTTCAATATTTCTTCAAAGAGATATTGGAATGTCTCTGTCCTTGAAACTGCGCAGATGTTGGCATAAAACTGAAATTTGATGAAAAGGCAATCTTATATTCCAGTAAACATATGCAGAAATGTGGTCCATAAAAATAATGCACTTCTGACCAGTTGAGTGCCTTGGTACACGTGATGTGACGTCATGAGGTTACTAGCATCGTGGTTAGGATGATGAGAACCAGAACACAACGTGTCAGGCACTGTGTCTGTGCCTTTGAGTTAGCTTGGCTAGGACTCACACAGCTCCAGTAGAACATCCCGCAGGACAAATTGGAATGTTCCAATGTTGCAGAAAACCCCTCAAACTGTGAGTGCGGTTTTTGTTGCAGGTATAAGAGTAGCCATGTGTACTCTATCCTCTATCCATCAGCAGTGGCCCCACCACTCCCCTTCCCTCCTCCATCCAATAAAAACTTTTTTTAAGAAACCTTTCTGTGATGTCATAAAGGTGAGGGGAGTGGGAGCCTGTGACCCGGACTCCAAACCCAAGTTTGAATGTATCCACTGCAATATCTGTTTTGGTGAATAAAACCCATTTTAAGCACTCATTAAAAACAAATTTTTTTGTTTGTCTGGAAATTGATTTTAATGGATGATGCACAAAAGCATGGTAAACACGTTTTTAAAAAAACATTGTAAATCACCATGGATGAGCACGATTCCTCCAAAACTAAATCATAAATCATTACAAAATGTTAATAGACCCTCCCCCGCCCCAGAACCGATCCCCGTTCTGCCCTGTGTGGAGCCAGACGGCCCCTGTGGTGGCTGCCTCTTGCTGGACCCTCTTTGTGCCTTTGATGGGCGATCCAGCAGTCTGCAAGGAGGGAGTAAGGAAGCGCAGACAGGGTATGTCCACTGCCCACAGGGTATCTCTGAGCATGCGTTAATACTGTATGTGACATAGGGGTGTCGGTCTCTCACACTGCCTTAAACTCCCTCTCTGCTGGAGTATCAGCCCATCTGAATCCCGGGGATGGATAGAGCAGGACGGGCATGTTAAACCTCCATCTACACAAAGCACCACTAAGCCTGCTACATCTACACAAAACAACACAAAGACTTCTGAATTTACACAAAACAGCACAAAGCCTGCTCCATCTACACAAAACATTACAAAGCCTGCTGCATCTACACAAAGCACCACTAAGCCTGCTGCATCTACACAAAGCACCACAAAGTCTTCTGAATTTACACAAAACAGCACAAAGCCTGCTCCATCTACACAAAGCACCACTAAGCCTGCTGCATCCACACAAATCACCACAAAGCCTGCTCCATCTACACAAAGCACCACTAAGCCTGCTGTATCTACACAAAACAGCACAAAGACTTCTGAATTTACACAAAACAGCACTAAGCCTGCTGCATCTACACAAAACACCATAAAGACCGCTCCATCTACACAAAACACCACAAAGACCGCTCCATGTACACAAAACACCACAAAGACCGCTCCACATACACAAAACACCAAAAATACTGCTCTCAGGCCTGCACAGGAACCTAACATGCATGTTCCATTTCACTGGAGGGGAAACAACCTGCAGTCTGCTGCATTACAACGCCCTCCTCCCATCACTTCACACCACAGGCAGGACAAACAGTCATCACCACCCCCAGCCCCGACCCCCCCTTCGCCTAAACCGCCTTCGCTGGGGGTGGTCGTATCCCAGCATCCAGCTGTGCAGTCCCACACAGCCAATTGCTGGTCCAGAGACCTTTTCATTGGATGTCTCTTTTGTTCATTGTTTGTCTACTGTGAACAGTAACTGTTACAGTAAGCTTGTGGTATATTGTTTCAGGGCTATAATTTGGTGTGTGCTGTCAGTGAAAGGATGGGCAACAGAACACTAAAACAAAGCTACCACCCCTCCTAAATAATTATCTGTGGTAGGAGTCCCTGGTCATGGGCAGCCACAGAGTCTGCTTTGTTTTCATTTTCACAACTTAATCGACCAAAATTTCCAATAAATTTAGTCACTTAGCAGATGCTTATAATCAGACACCTGCAAAGGTGTATTTCTTCACATGGTCAGCAGACACCACCAGAGCTAAAGATACAAGTTAAACGTACATGCCTCAAGACCTACAGGAGGAAGGGTGAGATGTGTTCTCATTTTTTAGATGGAAACATTGAGGAGTAGTCTGAAAAAGTGTTTTTAGATGGTTACAGGAAACAGCCAGAGAATCCAGCTTCCTGTCCGATTGGTTGGTTTGTCGGTTGGTTTGTCCCACCATTGGGGGATGAGGGCGGAGAAGAGGCAGGGCCATGAGGAGTGGTTGCCCGGCGCTTAAAGAGATGGACAGCCAGCTGGTGAGAGGATGCCGAATAGAGACTGGTTGGAGTGTATGGAATAATCGCTGTCTGAAGATAAGAAAGTACCATTCACAGCTTGGTATGCCAGCATGAGAGATCTGAATGGAATGCTGGCAGGTGCTGGAAGCATCACATTTATTTAGCAGAAGCTTTTATCCGAAGCAACGTACAAAAGTGCATATCATAGTCATCGGACAACAACAAAACGCAGGTTCAATAAGGTACAATACTCATTTCGTACAACTATTTCTAGCCAAGAACACAGTTCAGTTCAGTGAACACTATTCTGACCTAACTTATGCCAACCCAAACTAGGGAGAAGTACAAGCTACGATATTAGGACAAATACAAATTACAAAAAATGCTGGAATGGGGAGGAGTTGAGCAGGTCGAAGCCAGTGAAGCGTGCTCCAAAGTAGCATAGCATGCACAAGTTGGGCAGGGTGAAGACCAGGCAGGCAGCAGCATTCTGGACCAGCTGCAGTGGCTTGATGGTATAGGTCTGTCAGTAAAATGTTACAATAATCCAGCCAAAAGATTATAAGGGTTGTGTAGTATCCTGGGAGTAGCTGTGTAGTATCCTGGAAGTAGCTGTGTAGTCTCCTGGGAGTAGCTGTGTAGTCTCCTGGGAGTAGCTGTGTAGTATCCTAGGAGTAGCTGTGTAGTCTACTGGGAGTAACTGTGTAGTATCCTGGGTGTAGCTATGTAGTCTCCTGGGAGTTGCTGTGTATTCTCCTGGGAGTAGCTGTGTAGTACCCTGGGTGTAGCTGTGTAGTTTTCTGGGTGTAGCTGTGTAGTATCCTGGGTGTAGCTATGTAGTCTCCTGAGAGTTGCTGCGTAGTATTCTGGGTGTAGCTGTGTAGTCTCCTGGGAGTAGCTGTGTAGCCTCCTGGGTGTAGCTGTGTCGTATCCTGGGTGTAGCTGTGTAGTATCCTGGGTGTAGCTGTGTCGTATCCTGGGTGTAGCTGTGTAGTATCCTGGCAGTAACTGTATAGTCTCCTGGATGTAACTGTGTAGTATCCTGGGAGTAGCTGTGTAGTATCCTGGAAAGTAGCTGTGTAGTATCCTGGGTGTAGCTGTATAGTCTCCTGGGTGTAGTCTGGGAGAAGACTTACCTAAGAGAGGTAAGACGAATAAACTGTGTAGTGAACTGGTTACATTGATCAATTATGATTTCCATCATATTATTATTATTATTATTATTATTATTATTATTGTTATTGTTATTGTTATTGTTATTGTTATTGTTATTATTAGTAGTAGTAGTAGTAGTAGTATTATTATTATTAGTATTATTATTATTATTATTGCAGCAGGCAGACTCAGTGTCAGTGGCTGTTTACCCATAAAGTAGGCAGCCTTTCATTGGCTGCTGGATAAAGCAAGCAAAGCTCAGCGAGTTTTTCTTTTCCTTCCCTGTCCTCAGAACACACTACAGAAGGAGAAGCAGCTTTTTATTTTATGCATCAAGGCCTTTAGCCTCAGACAGCTCCCGCCTCTGTCTGCTGTGAGCCTGACTGCAGCCCCCCTGCACCTCTGTCAGGCCATACCAAGAACGAATGGACAGAGAGTACACCCTGCCGGTCCATACCAAGAGCCAACACACACAGACTATACCCTGCCGGTCCATACCAAGAGCCAACACACAGAGACTATACCCTGCCGGTCCATACCAAGAGCCAACACACAGAGACTATACCCTGCCGGTCCATACCAAGAACGAATGGACAGAGAGTACACCCTGCCGGTCCATACGAAGAGCCAACACACAGAGACTATACCCTGCCGGTCCATACCAAGAGCCAACACACAGTGACTACACCTCTGCCAGTCCATACCAAGAGCCATTGGACAGAGAGTACACCATGCCAGTCCATATCAAGAGCCAATGGACAGAGAGTACACCCTGCCAGTCCATATCAAGAGCCAATGGACAGAGACTACATCCTGCCAGTCGATATCAAGAGCCAATGGACAGAGAGTACACCTCTGCCGGTTCATACAAAGGGCCAATGCTCAGAGACTATACCCTGCCAGTCCATACCAAGATCCAATGCACAGAGACTATACCCTGCCGGTTCATACAAAGAGCCAATGCACAGAGACTATACCCTGTCGGTTCATACCAAGAGCCAATAGTTTATGGATGGACTTTATTTAATTAATTCATTCATTCATTCAATCATTCACTTGCTCACTCATTCATTTTTTTAATGACTCCACTCCACCCTTATCTGTGGATGATATAAACCATGAGATAACATGGACTACTGTAGTTTCAGTTGTGACTGGGAAGAGGCGAATCGGTTTCACAGATATCCGGTTTCAGCAAATATGAAAGTGTCTGTCTATCTCCACTGTTGGAACAGCGGCTGGAACCTCTGCAGAATATTTTTTTAAGGTTCTGCTCTTCTGCTGTAGTAGTAATCGTGGTGCTAATCCGTCATCTTAGTTATTTCCAAACTCAAATTGTCAAATTGTATGTGAAGAATAAATCCAAAACCTGCAGTCAGTCACTAGAGAGTTAAAATCAAATTCTGAGGAAGTTTACAAACTGTCCCAGAGCATCTACAATATCTACTTGTCTACATCTCTACTTGCCATTTCATTATTAACACAGAATTTGCATTACTGTTCCAATAGATAGGCAGCAGGCGAGAGGTCATTTATCCAGAAAACTAAGCACATACAATGCATGACCACAGTTGCCTTAGTCATAGGGTCTCCCTGGAGATATTCTTCAATGACCTTCTGCAGTTTGATGTCCGTTTGATGTACTTATAATCAATATAATCAATAATGTTCACAATCAATACAATCATTAAATGTTGTTCCACCCTCGCTGACACCCAAGGCATATTTGCAGACATATAAGGTGATCAGCTTCTCTCTCCAAACTCAACCTCCTGAAGACCAGAGGTGGCCCAGTGATTTCACCGGCACCGTCTTCCAGCTGTCACAGGACGTCCTTTCTCGCACCGTATCACGGCTGAACTGAGTTACGCGAGCGCCAAAGTTTTACTTTTAAACTCCCCGGCTCGGAGAGCGCCGATGAAAATGATCTTCAGAGCCAACTCCGGCTGCAAAGCCGACAAATTAAATCCTGCCGCTCTCGCGTACGCTTTGGTAAACAGCGGAGGCCGCGTTTCTGTTGGGATTAGCGTCTGAGCAAAAACTTTGCGTGAGTGCCCCTGGGAGACAGGCCACGAGCGCTCTCTCTCCCTCCTCAGAACATCCTGTGTGGGTGAAAACAGCCCACTCACCAGAGGCCCCGGCACCTGCAGGGGGAACAGACAGCTTCACTCCCCCACCTGCCACAGGAGACACCAGCCACTCCAAACGCCTTTTTCATTACCGCTGTGTTTACCGTAAGCGAGAGATGTGCCCGGGGGAGCCTTTGCATAGGAAAATAATTCAATATCTTTTTTTCTTTTCTTCTTTCCGGCTCCTTCTGCGAGGCGAAACTGAATCGTAATAAATGGTATGGCCAGGGGAGCAAATCAATTGCAGCATCATCCCCACAGAAGCAGCATTAAGCGACTGCAGGAGGAAGGAGGGGCACGCTGCACTGCTGCGAGGCGTGTAGACCGCGCTTCTGACGGGAGTGCCGTGTGCTGCCACGTTTCCTTATCACGAAATCCTCGTCTCGCCAGCGACGACCGCGGCTCGGGGGGGGGGGGGGGGGGGTTGCGATCGGCTGCCGCGTCGACAGGGTTCCGGGGGGTTCTGAGGACGGGCCTCACCCTGTCGCGCATGAGCAACCCCTCTGGTTGCTTGGTAACCTGCCTATACCAGCAGGGTGTGAATGACGGCTGAAAATAAGTGAAAATTGAGTTAAACGATCAGCAGCTGGCAGAGAGAGTGCCAGCCGGTGAGGTTCCAAACTTACAGAAGGACACCGCAGCGTGGGCCAGGGTCTCAAACCCACCTGGGCATCGCACGCTGGGAGCAACAGGGATAAACACGAGGACCAGAAGGCCCGGTAAAATAAACCGCTCTCTACCTTGAGCAAAACAACCTTAAAGGAGTATACACGATGGCAGGGTCACGTAAAACCCCAGAAAACCCCAGCAAAAATAAAGGGGGGAAAGAGAGATGGAAGAGAGAGATGGAAAAGAGAGGGGGAAAGCAATAGAAAAGAGAGGGGAAAGAGAGACGGAAAAGACAGGAGGAAAGAGAGACAGACTCTCCTCAACCCAACAGTGAGTGAAGGTGGATGCAGGGAGCATCGGAAGTGGTGGAGGTCATGAAAGGAAGAAGCAAGTTACCGTTGGCAACAACCTGACCTGCAGCAGCTACTATCAGCACAGAGAGAGAGAGAGAGAGAGAGAGAGAGAGAGAGAGAGAGAGAGAGCGAGAGATGGAGAGAGAGAGAGAGAGAGAGGGAGAGAGAGAATGAGAGAGAGAGAGAGAGAGAGAGAGAGAGAGAGAGGGAGAGAGAGAGAGAGGGAGAGAGAGAGAGAGAGGGGGGGAGAGAGAGAGAGAGAGAGAGAGAGGGGGAGAGAGAGAGTGTACATGTATATATACATGTGTATATGTGTGTATATATGTATATATGTGTATGTATATGTATATATATATGTATGCGTGTGTATGTGTGCATGTACATGTATGTCTATGTATATGCATATGTATGAGTATATATATGGTACTCCTGATGAGAAAATATATATTTTTTTTTTTCAATTAATTTAATTCAGTTAACTTAGTAGATAATAAGTATTATGTTCCTATCATTCGTGCTGTTATTGTTGTTGCTGCTTGTCTTCTTTTTTTTTTTTTTTTTTCTCTTTTTAATTATACTTACTGTAGTTGATTGCTGTTGTCACTGCGCTTTGGCAATATGTATTTTTAAATATGTCATGCCAATAAAGCAATTGAATTTGAATTTGAATTTGAGAGAGAGAGAGAGAGAGAGAGAGAGAGAGAGAGAGAGAGAGAGAGAGAGAGAGAGAGAGAGAGAGAGAGAGAGATCCCATTGCTTTTGCAACACAAGTTTACCTGTCATGCAAATAAAGCACATTTGAATTTGAGAGAGAAAGAAGGGGGGAGTGTTGGAGAATGAAAAATGCTTAAATTACTCATTGCTCCAATCATTTTAGAAAGAAAATAATATGTCTACAGTGCTTAAAAATGTTTATGTATGTTATTACAACAGACATTAAATATTAAAGAGCATAATATTTTGTTCAACACAAAAATATAGTAATTAGCAATAATAAACATCAATGTGCCATTAAGAAATGAATAAATACCATACATTGCACAAATGAAATACATAAACAAATAAAGTTATGTGCATGAACAAATCTCTTGTACACTGCCAAAACATCAGCAACGCCACCAGCCGTCTCTGACCTCTGGAAAGGCCAGACTTTACTCCACTGTTATGAGACTGAGCAGTAGCTGTGTTTCATGGTTTGACACAGCATGGCTAATTTTCATAGTATGGATTTATACGGACCGCTTATCATGGGGATCAGACAGACCACTCATCACAAGGATTATATAGACCACTCATCACAGGGATTATACAGACCACTCATCACATGAATTAGACAGACTGCTCAACACAGGGATTATATGGACCACTCATCACAGGGATTTTTACAAACCACTCCTCACAGGGATTATACAGACCACTCATCACATGAATTGGACAGACCACTCAACACAGGGATTATATGAACCACTCAGAGGGATTATACAAACCACTCATCACAGGGATTACACAGACCACTCATCACATGAATTAGATAGACCACTCAACACAGAGATTATATTGCCCACCCCTCACACAGAGATTAAACAGACCACTCCTCACAGGGATTAGACATGAACACTCATCACATGAATTAGACAGACCACTCACCACAGGGATTACACTCATCACAGGAATTACACAAACTACTCATCACAGGCATTGTACAAACCACTCATCACAGGGATTAGACAGGCCGGTGGGGAAGAGCACAGGGACATTCTCAGAGAGAGAGAGAGGGAGGGAGGTGTGATAGTGTGCATGGAATGGATGTGCAATGATTCTTCAGTGCTGTTCTCTTTACGTCGCAACAGTAGCACTTATATTTTAATATGCGCATATGAATCTCATTATCCCCTCCCCCCACGCACACCACAATGCTGTTGCTGTGGTGATGTTCTCAGATTGTGAGTCCTGTTCTCATCTCATATTTCAGCAGATGGCTTACAGACTGAGTGGGAGAGAAGCACACAATCAATGGCCGACCTCTCCACTCTCCTCTTCTGCACCCCCACCCCCCTGTACACCTCTACAGATCTCTGCGATAAGTTAAAATCGATTCGGCAGTCTGAGGCATATTAAAATGAACGCCCCCCCCCCATTCATCCGACAACAATTGGCTACTTAGCAAAGGTCAAGCGATAATGAGGCGTGGGGTGCGATAAGCGGGGTGGGGGGGGGGGGGGGGGGGGGGGGGGGACTCCTGAGGATCAGCGCGGGCTCTGCTCAGTCACCATCAGTTTCAGTCTCCTGCTCTGCGTGCTGTTTAAAAAAACCCACTTTCAGATTTCACTGTTTTATTGCCTTCTCTCCGCCACCATTTTTCTTAAACTGTCAAATGCCAAAACAGCCTCACATCCCACGGTAAACCCTCAAAACTTTGTGTTTTTCCACCTCTTCCCTCCTACATTACTCCAAAAAACTTTTTTTTTTTTTTTTTTTGCTTCCCAAAATAAAAGTTGACGCTGGAGGAAAGACCCTGGCAAAGTCTTTAGTAGGAGTGGTAGTATGGGGCAAGAAATTCCCTCTGCCTGTCAAGTGCATACAAAGAAACGGCCCTCCTCCTATAACAGGCCTTAATTATTAAAGAGTATTTACTAAACCACCAACGCTTCTCAAAGAGGTTCGGATGTGTCCACAAGATATCGCCTAAAAAAACAACGCGAGCCAGTGACTGAATGCCCAATCCCTGTTGCCTAAGGTTCGGTACCTGCCTGAAGTTCATATCCCCAAGGGAGGCAAAAAAACATGCAGCTAACCTTTAAAAATATTACACAAAAATATTATTATGTGAAAATCGCATTTAATGAGATTCTCATTTAATGTACTCCGTATGTTTCCCCCCACACACCTTTGTCCCAGAAATGTCCAGAAACATTGGTAGTCATTTTTACTGCATTTACACGTATTCTAAATACAGGAGTGGCAATAAATCTACTTATTATTTACTTTGGTAAATACGGACAGGCGCTATAATGCGCGTTGTTATGGTTACGCTTATACTTAGTATCGTAGCAGCCTGCCTGTGCTATAGGGATGCACCTGGAAGGACAACATATCCCCGCAGTTGCTAAGAAATCTTCGTTTCCCTGGTGCTTCTCAGCAAACAGTCTGTTAGAGCTCCAGTGGTGAACCCTGTGGCTGGTTGCTAGGAATGATGGTATAAGCTGTTGCTAAGGCAAGAACTATGCCTGGTTGGTCTTTATGCATAATATTTGATGAGATTGAAGTTTGTTTATAGGCAACATAGGTAATGAGCTATCCTGTATGCTCAAACATTTGGAAAATGATGTTCTTTTATACTTAAATTATGTTCTTATATGAAATGGTGAACTGACCACACAATTACAGTTCTGCAATGGCCCACACAGTCTCCAGACTGGAGCCTATTAGCAGTTTTGCTCTGAACTGAAAAGGTTAGGCCACGAGCGACAGACTAAAGTGTCTTGAAAGATTCTGTACAGAGGCACGGTGAGTCACTTCCCCCAGAATGTTCTCTGTTCTCACAAAACATGACAGAGGACCACTCAGTAGTTTTAACCAGGGCTTGAAAACATTTTTTTTTCTATCCATTTGTTCCAAGCAGTATTTAACATTCCTGTTCTTTTGTTCCCCTTGCAACATAACATTCCTGAACCGGTTATAGCGAAATAAAATAGTTTAATGTTTCATTTTTGTTCCCTTTCTCCCACCTCCAAAACATTGAAACTAGCCTAGTAGCCCATCTCAAAACCTACGTTTACAAAAATAATAATAAACATGGGAAAAGTGAAGTTTTTAGTAGGGCAGCAGTCATTCTCTGATATGCGCATGGCTTTTCAATTTTGTATTAATAATGACTGTATAAATGACCACCCCATCAATGTATTCTATGATGAAAAACACAGTGGGCATACAATATCACACTGAATAACTTGGCTAGGCCTATAGAGCACCATGATAAAATAAACCACGTTAGAATAGCTTTGATATAGGGAAATTACGGTTGGAAATCCCATCGGAAGAGACGTTCACAGCAGCACAAGCAAATAATCAATCAACTCCAGGCATTTACAAGGTGTAGGGTAGCAGCACCAGCAGCTGCAGAGGTTATTGAAATGCAGACTTATAAACTGCATAAGTCACATCCAACAATTCACTTGCAAATAAACGGTAACGTCAACATCAGCCACATTGAGCGATAAGCACCAGCACTGTTTGCGCTAACAAATCCACATACTCCATAGCCTAACATTGAGGATGAAATGATACCACCCAGCTCTTAATCGTGACACAATCGAGCACCGCGCTGCGACCGGGGCCTGAGATAGTCACAATAACGTGCACTGACTGGCCGACTCATTTTCAGTAAGAAAACCAAGCCAAGAAAACCAGTAAGAAGACCAAGCATCACCAATGATATATTAGACTATGCAAAATACCGCCTCCATGATGTAAATAAAATGCATCTTGCCTTCGAAAGTTTTCTTCCACCTACCCAAAGCGGTCACAAAGGCTATCCTCAAATTCCAACTTTCTGATGTGCTCTGACTCAGCCATCAACAAAACTAAAGCACACTCAGATGTTTCTGTCCCTTTGTGGAGTGTGTAGGGTAGGCCTACTAGTTGGCAACCTGCTAGCTGAAGTGGTGTCACTGGTCGTAGCTTCAGTAGGTAGCAGCAGCAACTCAAAAAAAAACTAAAATAAGGGGTTAGGTTACCTTCTGCACGAGTGCTGTCAAATCTCTGTTTCTCCAGTTTACACTATTGCAGACGAATTTGGATGATACTGACCCATCATGTCCAGCAAGCCAGAAGGTTCATTTTGCCAAATCAAATTGTCTAGCAATCTAGAAGTTCAGTTTGGGAACTCGAAAATACCTGCCTCGGACACCACAATTTTGTGCCACCAGGGAAGATGATGTAAGCATTTATGAAACTTTGTGGAACAAAGTTATTAACCTTTACCTAAATTTTCACTAAAAGTTTTTTGTTTTGATTTTCGCATTTGTCCTGCACAAATGCCTTTCATTTCTGGTTTTCATTTTCATTTCGTTTTTCGTTTCAAGCCCTGATTTTAACCTTGAAAATTGCAGGGTGCACAACTTACTCAAAAGAGGGGTGATGATGATGATTTTTTGAAGCCTAAATTATTACTTTTTAGAAAAGTTTTTCTCTGAACAAATTAATTAGTATATTGCACAGTAGTGCATGCAGTAAGTAACTATAAAGATCGACTGATTGGTATCAGAATAAAAAATTTTAAAAACGGTTGAAAAAAATTTCTAAGGACATGGCTGCAAGTGCGTGTGTGGCCCCAGTCAAATTCATGAGGGCCATATTAGGGAAGGAAATAACAATTTTAAAATTTAAAGGGGAATGTGTGAATGCTATTCTGTCTGCATTACTTTATACAGCTGAATTAATCTGAGCCCATTATTTTATTTACTGCTTTCCAAGACAACAGTGAGTTCTTTATGTATTATATTTATTGTCATTATGCAAATAAGGACCTTTGTGAAATCTGTATTAAAACTTTATTGACTCACCCAGTCAGGTTACTGAAAACTTGCTTGCTGCTTTGCACTGCACCATAGGATATCAGGCACTAAACCTTTGAAAACTCCTTTGTAATCATTGTGAGAACAGATGCAGCCTGTCAAACACTGTATTTAAAGATCTCCAAAGTATTTAAAACAAACAACTTGTACAACCCCAATTCCAAAAAAGTTGGGACAGTAAATGAAATGCAAATAAAAACAGAAAGCAGGTAATTTGTAAATTTACTTTGACGTGTATTCAAACAAGAACAGTATAAAGACAAGGTATTTCATGTTTTACCTAATCAACTTTTTTTTTTTTGAAGATATACGTTTATTATACAATTTATGCCTGCAACACGTTCCAAAAAAGGTTGGACATGGGCAATTTAGGACAAATAACGATGTGACAAGTGGAAATAACAAGGTGATGTGAAACAGGTGATGTTAAAATCGTGTTATAAGGAGAGATAATGAGCCTCCAAGAAAGGCCTAGTCCTTCAACAGCAAGGATGGTTTGAGCCTTGCCAAGTTGGCAACAGATGCATCAGCGAATAATCCAGCACTTAGAGAACAACGTTCCCCAAAGACAAATCGGAAGGATTTTGGGCATTTCACCCCCTCTACAGTGCACAATATAATTAAAAGGTTCAAGGAATCCGGTCAAATCTCGGTGCGTAAAGGGCAAGGCCGAAAACCACTTCTGAATATGCATGATCGCTGATCATGTCACTGTCTTAAAAGTCGTCATGCGTCTGTAATGGATACCATGACATGGGCTCGGGAATACTTCGGTAAACCTTTGTCAGTCAACACCATTCGCCGCTACATGTACAGATGCAAGGTAAGGCTTTATAATGCAAAGCAGAAACCATACATCAACACTGTCCAGAAGCGCCGTCGACTTCTCTGGGCTCGGTCTCATCTGAGATGGACAGTAGCACAGTGGAAGCGTGTTTTGTGGTCCGACAAGTCAACATTTCAAATATTTTTGGACAAAACAGCCGTCGTGTTCTCCGAGCCAAAGAGGAAAAGGAGCATCCAAGCTGTTATCTGCGTCAGGTCCAAAAGCCAGCGTCTGTCATGGTATTAGTGTGTGACGGTGCCCGTGGCATGGGTAACTTGCACATTGGTGAGGGCACCATTATTGCTATAAGACTTTACAAATTTTTGAGCAACATACAGTCAGGTCCATATTGGAGTTGAAATTAAATAATGAATATGAGCTCAAAGGGCAGACCTCCAGCTTTAATTTGAAGGTATTTACATCCAAATCAGGTGAAAGGTGTAGGAATTACAGCACTTTTTATATGTGGTCCCCCCCTTTTTAAGGGACCAAAGGTAATTTGACAATTGGCTGCTCAGCTGTTCCATGGCCAGGTGTGTGTTATTCCCTCATTATTTCATTTACAAGTAAGCAGATAAAAGTTCTAGAATTGATTTCAAGTGTGCCATTTGCATTTGGAATCTGTTGCTGTTAACTCTCAATATGAAGTCCAAAGAGCTGTCACTGTCGGTGAAGCAAGCCATCATTAGGCTGAAAAAAAAACAAAAAAAAACCATCAGAGAGATAGCAAAAACATCAGGTGTGGCCAAATCAACTATTTGGTACATTCTTAAAAAGAAAGAACACACTGGTGAGCTCAGGAACACCAAAAGGCCCGGAAGACCATGGAAAACAACTGTGGTGGATGACGGAAGAATACTTTCCCTTGTGAAGAAAAACCCCTTCACAACAGTTGGCCAGATCAAGAACACCCTCCAGGAGGTAGGCGTATCTGTGTCAATAATCAAGAGAAGACTTCACCAGAGTAAATACAGAGGGTTTACCACAAGATATAAACCATTGGTAAGTCTCAAAAACAGGATTTTTTTTATACATAGCCCCCCCCCCCCCCCCCCATTTTTTGTTTTTTTTTTTTGGGGGGGGGGCTATGTATGAAAATGGCTGTAAGTCCTACATTGTTCATACAAAACCCTTAAATTAAAGCTGAAAGTCTACACTTAAATCACATCTTGATTGCTTCATTTCAAATCCATAGGTAAAACATCAAATAATGTGCTGTTGTAGTGTTTTCAATATAGTACAGGGTGAATAGAATTTACACAATTCAAATTTTTGTTTTTATTAGCATTTTCCATACTGTCCCAACTTTTTTGGAATTGGGGTTGTACATTACAGATGAAGTGATCTATGATTTAAGTACCGGGATTTCATGTGAATGTCACAAGCAACCCACAAGCTGTTAATGGTGATTCACAGACACCAACACAACAAAAGCCTTCCCTGGGTGGAACTTTTTGAATGGGTTGTAACCCTTACAATGTGAATAATTCCATTGCAACATTCTTGTGTCATGGAATACCAAACATACAGTACATGCACAAAATATATATTTCATCAATGCTGACTTCCAAACATGAGCTCTCTGTAAGGGTTGGGGGATGGAGACCAAGCGCAACCGAATAGGGATCTTAATAAAGCGTCTCACTAAAAGCTGAGCACGCCACAAAATCTCTTCTGAGATCGAGGAAGAGTAAAGATAAACGGACAGAAACAACTACTACTCCACGGGAATATCCCAACTAAATAAGGGAACCTCAAAAGGAGGACTCCGAACCAAGAACTCAGAACGAAAATAAAATAAACAATAGTCCAACGGAGAGAGCTGATGCAGACCCAACCTCTGGGCACTGCACTCAAAAACCTCCGTAGCTCAGAGAGAGAGAGGGCTAACTGCCCAACTCGAAGAACTGATCTCCACCTAACTCTCTACCCCGTGACAATCCTGACTAAAGGAGTCACGGACGTGCCAAACCTAGATACCTCCCTTAAATAATTTTCACGCAAGAGATTATTAACGCCTATGGGCATAATTCTTGGTCGTGAACTTTATATAAGGTACAAAACGCTGAAAAGCACTGGTTGGTTACCAGTACCGGCTCTTGTGTGTAGATGACACCAAAGCGCAGCCTTTCTGTGAACCCACACCTTAAGTAACGTTAGATAGGTGCCGCAGCTAACGCAATCAACAGGCCTGCCAAGGGGTCTGTAGGCAGAGTGAATTCTGCATGCGTACAGACCATTAACCCAAACGACGTGACAAACTCTAATTAGAGAAGCAGGGGTGGAAAGGAATAGAGCAGAATGCTCAAGCCACCCAAAACCATGACACTCTCCTTTGTCTCTGCTTTTCCTATAGAGCCAAACAACAAGATCTGCAAGTCCTTCCTGTTTTGTAAGTACAACAGACCTCATTCTGTAGATTAGTGTGCTTATTAAGGCATTAAAGACTGTTGTACTTCCTTAAAATACGTTGTTCTTTTTGTCTTTTTGCTTGTGAGGGGACACTAGAAGATCAGAGTGAGGTCAGAAAGCACATTCTGCCATTTCACTTTGCTTCTGTTTTCCGGGGGATTTTTTGGGTTCATTATTCCCCTCTTTCCAAAAATTCTTTTGAAACCGATATATCCTGAGTACCCAAATCCATAAGTTTATGTCTCCTTTCATGTCTTCCTTTCACAAAACTGTGTGAACTCACTCGGGGGAGCATAAGAGACAATTTCATACATTTAAATCGTTCAAACAGAACTAAAGAAATGTTTAAAGCATATATAAATAAAGAGGCACATAGAGATTTCTGGATGAGCAGTTTGAGAGCGCCCTTTTGATGAGAGTTTAATAGTTGCTGGAGGCCTTGATTGATAAAAGTATATATTCATTTATAAAATGGGATCAATTGTTTTCATTATTTTACATTGAAATGGAAGTGGGGTGCTGGGGATTATTGGATGGGGGGGTCCAAGGTTTATCCTCAATATTTCAGCTGTGCATTTTCCACAAGATAGAAATGACCCATTTTCACAGCTTGGCCACTTCCCCAGAAAACGCTAGAGCTGAGTCTCTGCTTTTTTGTGCAGACGTGGTCTTAAAGATATTGGGGAATGGCCTGAATGACCCCATTCCCATTTACTGATGCGGGAATGCGATTGTTAGCACCTCTTCCCACACTCACCTGTCACACCCGATGACCTCTTTTAACATGACCCTCTTTCTGAGAATTTTCGCACTCCGCAACCCAGGAGAAAGCCACATCCGGTGCAGTTTATTTAAAGGTTTAAAAGAGCATTGCATAAATGCAAGCTTGTGAGATTCTGTCATATGTTAGTGGATTAAATGCTGGCCAAAATTCATCTAAAGCCTTGAATAATCAGCAGCTGGGGAAAAAAGAGTGTCATTTTTGAGCCTCTTACATCGGAGATGGCCTAATCAGAGAGCTGCATGCAAATATGCATACATACATAATACAAACATAAAAACATATATACATACATAAACACATAGTACATATATAACATAAACATACAAACATATATACATACATAAATGCATAATACATATATAACATAAACATACAAACATATATACATACATAAATGCATAATACATATATAACATAAACATACAAACATATATACATACATAAATGCATAGTACATATATAACATAAACATACAAACATATATACATACATAAATGCATAATACATATATAACATAAACATACAAACATATATACATACATAAATGCATAGTACATATATAACATAAACATACAAACATATATACATACATAAATGCATAATACATATATAACATAAACATACAAACATATATACATGCATAAATGCATAATACATATATAACATAAACATATATACATACATAAATACATAATACATATATAACATAAACATACAAACATATATACATACATAAATACATACATACAAACATATATACATGCATACATACATACATACATACATACATACATACATACTAACATAATACATACATACAAACATACATACATGCCTATATACATAATTTCAACTCAATAAATGTGCACAAATAACAATAATATGAAGTGTAAGAAACAGCCAGAATAAGGATGGACGTGAGAAGGAATGTGAGAGGAAGAAAGTGTTTCCACGCATTTATACTGTGCCCTTTCCAGAGCAGTGAACACCGCCACAGAAACGGGGCGAGGTTATTCTCTGTGCACACACAATGCACAGGGCAGCTCCTGCTCAACAGCTACAGAGGAGGACTGCGGAGAGAGAGAGTGATGGTGACAGAGGTGAGGTGATGGAGCAAGGTCACTGTGACAGTAACACCGTCATCAAAAAAGAAAAGGTTTTGGTAATGTTAGCGTCCCTCTTAAGGGGCGCAGTAAGTCAGAAAGGGACACAAGAATGAGCAGGGCATGTAAAACAAATGCAAATGTGTTCCGAACAGAACGCTGGAAAAGAGGTGGGCAGTAAAGAAGGAGAAGAAGACAATAAAATAGTGAGAGAAGGAAGATGAGGCCTGTCACGGCGGAGAGGGGGGTGTGGGAGTCGGGGGGGGGGGGTAGGTAGGTGGGTGGGAGTCGTGGGGTGTGAGGCGGGGGACTGGGGGGTGGGAAGTGTTTGGGGGGTGGGGGGGGGGGGCAGTGGATTGTGACAAATTACCCAGAGTACCCAGCCGGCACCTGGGACATCTGTGCGATTACGGAGGCTGACAGTGACACAACCACCCCCCCCCCCCCGCCTCGGGGGCCGTGTATGGAGAAGGCCTCCTCCCCCATCCCGGGGAGACACGGCGACACAACTTCTCTTATCGCCACGATGACGGCGCAGCCGGCCGGAAAGCAGACGTCTCCTTCGCTGTGACAGTGTTGGGCCTGTATCCAATATCTCATCCTCCCAGCAGAGACCGATTTTGCCCAGGAGCCCCTGCTGCCATAACGGGCCATCAGTGTCCGACGCCACACCTGTAGATCGGAGCAAGCGGTGGTGTCATTTCAAGCAAAACTCTGGAGTATCAGCAGAGTGAAGTAACGTCACAATGGGAGGAAAACAATTGGGCGTCACAGAAAACATTATAGACCGCAAAATGGCTTATCCCACAGTAAATTAATAGTAGTAGCTCCTTTGTTTCAACAGATTTTAGCATTTAGTGTAACAGCTACATGTTTTCATAAAACTTAATTCGCAGTGTAAGACACAGCACATGTGAATATTTGAAAACTGATTAAAATTACGATCAATACAAAGTAATTCAAAACGGATGAAGTAGTGTATATTCAGGCAAAAATTCAGACAGCAATAGCTGCAACTAATTTTATAGTTGTATTTCACATCGCTGTGGAGAAATTTTACCCCACTCTTCTTTGCAGAACTACACTGAACAAAAATATAAATTCAACACTTATCAATTTTGAAGATTTTATTGAGTTCAATGATGATAAACGTAAATCAGTCAACTGAAATAGATTCATTAAGCACTTATCTATTGATTTCATGTGATTGGGGATACAGATATGCATTTGTTAGTCACAGATTCCCCAAAAAAGAAGATACCATGAAATGAACAGAATACCTACCGATCAGTATCTTGTGTGACCACCATTTTCCTCATGCAACGCAACACATCTCCTTCGCATTGAATTGATCAAATTGTTGATTGTAGCCTGTGGAATATAGTCCCACTCCTCTTCAATAGCTGTACAAAGTTGTTGGATATTGGTGGGAACTGGAACACACTGTCATATGCTCCAGTCCAGAGCATCCCAAACATGCTCAATGGGTGACCTGTCTGGTGAGTATGCAGACCATGGAGGAACTGGGACATTTTCAGCTTTGAGGAATTGTGTATAGATCCTTGCAACATGGGGCCGTGCATTGTCATGCTGAAACATGAGGTGATGGCAGTGGATGAACGGCCCAGCAATGGGTCTCAGGATCTCATCACAATGTCTCTGTGCATTCAAATTGCCACTGATAAAATGCACTTGAGTTCTCTGCCCATAGGACATGCCTACCCATACCAACACCCCATCACCACCATGGGCCACTCTGTTCACAACGCTGACATCAGCAAACCGCTCACCCACCCAACGCCATACAGGCTGCCTGCCATCTGCCCTGCACAGCTGAAACTGTGATTCATCAGAGGACCGTTCTCCAGTGTGCCAGTGGCCATCGAAGGTGAGCTCTGCCCACTCACGTCGATTGTGACACCAAACTGTAGACAGTTTGTGCAGAAATTCTACGGTTGTGTAAACCAACTGTTTCATCAGCTGTCCATGTGGCTGGCCTCAGACGATCCCGCAGGTGAAGAAGTCGGATGTGGCAGTCCTGGGCTAGCATGGTTTCACGTGGTCTGCAGTTGTGAGGCCTGTTGGACGAACTTCCAAAATCTCTGAAACGACCGATCTTTGAGGTATTATTTAAACACATTAAAAATGGCTGCAAAAATAAAAGTGTTGCGTTTATATTTTTGTTCAGTGTACTTCACTTCAGACAAATTGGTAGGTTTTCCAGCATGAACTCGTTTTGGGTCGAGCAACTGCATCTCTACTGGGTTCAATTCAGGACTTCGACTAGGCTACTCCAAAAAAATGTTGTTTCTTTTCAGCCATTCAGATGTGGACTTGCTTTTATGTTTTTGATGACTGCCTTGCTGCATAACCCAATTACGCTTCAGCTTCAGCTCACAGACAGATGATCAGACATCCTCCTTAAGAATTTTCTGTGGCTCCTTCAATAATGGCTGCAAAGCATCACACTACCACCATGTGTGACTGTTAGTATGATGTTCTTACTGTGAAATGCTGTATTTGCTTTATGCCAGACAAAAATTGCCATTTTTGTGTCTGTCCATAGGACATTATCTCAAAAGGCTTGAGGATCATCCAATTGTTATGTTTGTATACTATGAAATGTTTCTTTGATCTAATGTTGCTGATTACAAATTAATCTTGAAGCACAATGCAATGTCTGGTTCATGTTTGTACAGGCTACTCATGCAATTACTTGCACTTGAAACTACTTGAAAGCTACTTTGTAGCTTTAAATGGGATGACCACAAGTAAGATCTGTGATTGGCTATGGCAATAGTGGACTAAATATGATGATTATGATGCAGCTATTTCATCAACAGTCAACGTTGACTTTGATGGAGAAGAAGCAGACAAGCTGTGCCAATTTTCTTCACGGCTACTCATTCTCTCCTTTTCTCCACTTCCCTCCTCACCTCCTTTGCTCCACATACTTTCTTGGTAGGAGACGAGTGGTAGTGGGGGACTGGAGGGGAGGAGTGAAAAGTAATGGGATTCACCCACAATCTGATGAGTCCAGAGAATATGAGTCACAATCTGATGAGTCTTGAGAGTAATGGTTTCACTGAAAAAACAGAAATATCCTTTTAATTAAAGTAGCATGCATACAGCTTCTACTAAACAAAAGACCGTTTCATCGAAAGAAAAGGACAGCAGGGATGTGGGCTGAATTCCTTTATAAATAAGTGAGCTGCAATGAGTCACTATTTTAAATTAATTATTAAATGCTAACAATAGTTTTTTTTTGTTTTTTTTTTTTTAAATACCGCTTCTTTTCAAGGCTTTTTAAAACGGTTTTGATTAAATATTCAGTATTAATGTGGACTGATTGCCATCTCATCTGGTCTAACATATGTGGTAGTTCTCTGCCTGTGCAAATGACATTCGAAAGCTATAATTATAGGGCATTTTGATGAGTGTGGAATCCTGTTTGCAATAAGTCCTTATTTCCAGCATCTGCTCCCTCAGTTGGGGCTCCAGGACAAGGAGGGAGGGAGGGAAAAGAAAGCCCCGTTTCCTCGACTCTCTCAGCAGGGTTTATAACAACCACTTGGGCTGCAGCTCTTCTGTTCCGCCAATAGGACCTGACAGTTATAGGACGGAATTGAGTAAGCCGAGGTCTGTGGGGTTCTTTGTTTCCTTCAGCAAGTTTGCTCTTTGAGGAGAGACGAGTGAAAAAAATCTTAACGTGATGGACAGAAAATTGGCCCCTGCCACTTGTGACACTCCACTACTGTAACAAAAATTTTTTCACGGTAAATGTGTCTTTTGACTGAGCTTACCAATGTAACCATAGATTGTACAGGCTTTTTGTGTTCAACCCTAACCTCCCACTGGGCTTTTTGCCATTAAAGAATTATAACGCAATGACTGTCTATGGTCTTCCTGCTCTGAGAACAAACGGTTCTCCAGTGTTATTCCAGCTCTGAGAACACAAGGTTCTCCAGTGTTACTGCTGCTCTGAGAACACAAGGTTCTCGAGTGTTACTGCTGCTCTGAGAACACAAGGTTCACACAAGGAAAACACAAGTTTTCATGAAGGTCAGTGAAATGCCCATGAAGCTTCAGAATATACATGTATGCATCAGGGATCAATTCTTTTCACAACTAGTTTAATTTAATATAAACATCCAAATATAAAAACAGACCTCATTCCCCATCAGTGAACACTGCAGCTATACTGAGCACAGCCTCTCAATGACTTTTGTAGAGGAGTGAGTGTGTGTTGCTGAGCTGTTAGGAAATTTCTGGACCATAGCCAAGAGGATATCCAGGGTAAGACGAGCAGCCGTTAACAAACCCTCAGAGATAACGCATAGCCTTATCAAACCCTCAGAGTCAGCACCTTATCAAACCCTCAGAGTCAGTGCCTTATCAAACCCTCAGAGTCAGCACCTTATCAAACCCTCAGAGTCAGCGCCTTATCAAACCCTCAGAGTCAGCGCCTTATCAAACTCTCAGAGTCAGTGCCTTATCAAACCCTCAGAGTCAGCGCCTTATCAAACCCTCAGAGGCAGCACCTTATCAAACCCTCAGAGGCAGCACCTTATCAAACCCTCAGAGTCAGCGCATAGCCTTATCAAACCCTCAGAGTCAGCGCATCATCAAACCCTCAGAGTCAGCACCTTATCAAACCCTCAGAGTCAGCGCCTTATCAAACCCTCAGAGTCAGCACCTTATCAAACCCTCAGAGTCAGCGCCTTATCAAACCCTCAGAGGCAGCACCTTATCAAACCCTCAGAGTCAGCGCCTTATCAAACTCTCAGAGTCAGTGCCTTATCAAACCCTCAGAGTCAGCACCTTATCAAACCCTCAGAGTCAGCACCTTATCAAACCCTCAGAGTCAGCGCCTTATCAAACCCTCAGAGGCAGCGCATAGCCTTATCAAACCCTCAGAGTCAGCGCCTTATCAAACCCTCAGAGTCAGCGCCTTATCAAACCCTCAGAGTCAGCGCCTTATCAAACCCTCAGAGGCAGCACCTTATCAAACCCTCAGAGTCAGCACCTTATCAAACCCTCAGAGTCAGCGCCTTATCAAACCTTCAGAGGCAGCACCTTATCAAACCCTCAGAGTCAGCGCCTTATCAAACCCTCAGAGTCAGTGCCTTATCAAACCCTCAGAGTCAGCACCTTATCAAACCCTCAGAGTCAGCGCCTTATCAAACCCTCAGAGTCAGCGCCTTATCAAACTCTCAGAGTCAGTGCCTTATCAAACCCTCAGAGTCAGCGCCTTATCAAACCCTCAGAGGCAGCACCTTATCAAACCCTCAGAGGCAGCACCTTATCAAACCCTCAGAGTCAGCGCATAGCCTTATCAAACCCTCAGAGTCAGCGCATCATCAAACCCTCAGAGTCAGCACCTTATCAAACCCTCAGAGTCAGCGCCTTATCAAACCCTCAGAGTCAGCACCTTATCAAACCCTCAGAGTCAGCGCCTTATCAAACCCTCAGAGTCAGCACCTTATCAAACCCTCAGAGTCAGCGCCTTATCAAACCCTCAGAGGCAGCACCTTATCAAACCCTCAGAGTCAGCGCCTTATCAAACTCTCAGAGTCAGTGCCTTATCAAACCCTCAGAGTCAGCACCTTATCAAACCCTCAGAGTCAGCACCTTATCAAACCCTCAGAGTCAGCGCCTTATCAAACCCTCAGAGGCAGCGCATAGCCTTATCAAACCCTCAGAGTCAGCGCCTTATCAAACCCTCAGAGTCAGCGCCTTATCAAACCCTCAGAGTCAGCGCCTTATCAAACCCTCAGAGGCAGCACCTTATCAAACCCTCAGAGTCAGCACCTTATCAAACCCTCAGAGTCAGCGCCTTATCAAACCTTCAGAGGCAGCACCTTATCAAACCCTCAGAGTCAGCGCATAGCCTTATCAAACCCTCAGAGTCAGCACCTTATCAAACCCTCAGAGTCAGCACCTTATCAAACCCTCAGAGTCAGCGCCTTATCAAACCCTCAGAGGCAGCACCTTATCAAACCCTCAGAGTCAGCGCCTTATCAAACTCTCAGAGTCAGTGCCTTATCAAACCCTCAGAGTCAGCACCTTATCAAACCCTCAGAGTCAGCGCCTTATCAAACCCTCAGAGGCAGCACCTTATCAAACCCTCAGAGGCAGCACCTTATCAAACCCTCAGAGTCAGCGCATAGCCTTATCAAACCCTCAGAGTCAGCACCTTATCAAACCCTCAGAGGCAGCACCTTATCAAACCCTCAGAGGCAGCGCCTTATCAAACCCTCAGAGTCAGCACCTCATCAAACCCTCAGAGTCAGCACCTTATCAAACTCTCAGAGTCAGCGCCTTATCAAACCCTCAGAGTCAGCGCCTTATCAAACCCTCAGAGGCAGCACCTTATCAAACCCTCAGAGTCAGCGCCTTATCAAACTCTCAGAGTCAGTGCATAGCCTTATCAAACCCTCAGAGTCAGCGCCTTATCAAACCCTCAGAGTCAGCGCCTTATCAAACCCTCAGAGTCAGCGCATAGCCTTATCAAACCCTCAGAGTCAGCGCCTTATCAAACCCTCAGAGTCAGCACCTTATCAAACCCTCAGAGGCAGCACCTTATCAAACCCTCAGAGTCAGCGCCTTATCAAACCCTCAGAGTCAGCGCATAGCCTTATCAAACCCTCAGAGTCAGCGCCTTATCAAACCCTCAGAGTCAGCGCCTTATCAAACCCTCAGAGTCAGCGCATAGCCTTATCAAACCCTCAGAGTCAGCGCCTTATCAAACCCTCAGAGTCAGCGCATAGCCTTACCAAACCCTCAGAGTCAGCGCCTTATCAAACCCTCAGAGTCAGCCCCTTATCAAACCCTCAGAGTCAGCGCCTTATCAAACCCTCAGAGTCAGCACCTTATCAAACCCTCAGAGGCAGCACCTTATCAAACCCTCAGAGTCAGCGCATCATCAAACCCTCAGAGTCAGCACCTTATCAAACCCTCAGAGTCAGCACCTTATCAAACCCTCAGAGTCAGCACCTTATCAAACCCTCAGAGTCAGCTCCTTATCAAACCCTCAGAGTCAGCGCATAGCCTTATCAACCCTCAGAGTCAGCACCTTATCAAACCCTCAGAGTCAGCACCTTATCAAACCCTCAGAGTCAGCGCATCATCAAACCCTCAGAGTCAGCGCCTTATCAAACCCTCAGAGTCAGCGCATCATCAAACCCTCAGAGTCAGCACCTTATCAAACCCTCAGAGTCAGCGCCTTATCAAACCCTCAGAGTCAGCGCATCATCAAACCCTCAGAGTCAGCGCCTTATCAAACCCTCAGAGTCAGCACCTTATCAAACCCTCAGAGTCAGCGCCTCATCAAACCCTCAGAGTCAGCGCATAGCCTTATCAAACCCTCAGAGTCAGCACCTTATCAAACCCTCAGAGTCAGCACCTTATCAAACCCTCAGAGTCAGCGCATCATCAAACCCTCAGAGTCAGCGCCTTATCAAACCCTCAGAGTCAGCGCATAGCCTTATCAAACCCTCAGAGTCAGCACCTTATCAAACCCTCAGAGTCAGCGCATCATCAAACCCTCAGAGTCAGCACCTTATCAAACCCTCAGAGTCAGCACCTTATCAAACCCTCAGAAGCAGCGCCTTATCAAACCCTCAGAGTCAGCGCCTTATCAAACCCTCAGAGTCAGCACCTTATCAAACCCTCAGAAGCAGCGCCTTATCAAACCCTCAGAGTCAGCGCCTTATCAAACCCTCAGAGTCAGCGCATCATCAAACCCTCAGAGTCAGAGCCTTATCAAACCCTCAGAGTCAGCGCCTTATCAAACCCTCAGAGGCAGCGCCTTATCAAACCCTCAGAGTCAGCGCATCATCAAACCCTCAGAAGCAGCACCTCATCAAACCCTCAGAGTCAGCGCATCATCAAACCCTCAGAGGCAGCACCTTATCAAACCCTCAGAGTCAGCACCTTATCAAACCCTCAGAGTCAGCACACAGCCTTATCAAACCCTCAGAGTCAGCACCTTATCAAACCCTCAGAGTCAGCGCCTTATCAAACCCTCAGAGTCAGCACCTTATCAAACCCTCAGAGTCAGCACATAGCCTTATCAAACCCTCAGAGTCAGCACCTTATCAAACCATCAGAGTCAGCACATAGCCTTATCAAACCCTCAGAGTCAGCACCTTATCAAACCCTCAGAGTCAGCACCTTATCAAACCCTCAGAGTCAGCGCCTTATCAAACCCTCAGAAGCAGCACCTTATCAAACCCTCAGAGTCAGCACACAGCCTTATCAAACCCTCAGAGTCAGCACCTTATCAAACCCTCAGAGTCAGCGCCTTATCAAACCCTCAGAGTCAGCACCTTATCAAACCCTCAGAGTCAGCACATAGCCTTATCAAACCCTCAGAGTCAGCACCTTATCAAACCATCAGAGTCAGCACATAGCCTTATCAAACCCTCAGAGTCAGCACCTTATCAAACCCTCAGAGTCAGCACCTTATCAAACCCTCAGAGTCAGCGCCTTATCAAACCCTCAGAGTCAGTGCCTTATCAAACCCTCAGAGTCAGCACATAGCCTTATCAAACCCTCAGAGTCAGCACCTTATCAATCCCTCAGAAGCAGCACTATATCAATCCCTCAGAAGCAGCACTGTATCAATCCCTCAGAAGCAGCACTGTATCAATCCCTCAGAAGCAGCACTGTATCAATCCCTCAGAAGCAGTGTATGGCCTTAAAAAATCTTTGTTTTTGACATGAGACAGTGAGCTCAATGCTATTTCAAATGGACTGTGTGCGCTTGGATTCCTGCTTGTCCACCCTGGTTTCACCCCGCAGAGAGTCATCACAAAAACAGCTTTGATCAATTCATATCAGCTCTCTATTTGAATACTGAAATCTAAGTTTCAGGAACTTTCCCTCTTGAAAGTGCTCTGTGTAAGGCACTTGAAAGTTGAGTAAACACTAGGCCTACTCACAAAAAAAGAAAAAAAACCCAGAGTGCCTTCAAAATGGCTTTATAATGAACAGGTTTCAGTGCAGGACTGATTAACCAGTAAAGAACACACCGCTGGAGTAGCCAGCAGAGAGGCAGGGACTCATTAATCTCAGAACACTTACAGCAGGATCTTTATGGCTGTGGTGTGAGTGCCCTGGCTCAGGGGTGCCGAAGCTTCCACCCTCACACTGCATTACCGGTGAATCTGTCCAGCTCAAGCTCTTTCTCACTATATTCTCTTTGGGTTTCATAACCCGCTCTGTCCCCAGCAAGAGCTGCCTAAGTATGTTCTTACAACAGAACACGACTGTTTGCTTAGAAAGCTGTGTCGTCGGACTAGTAGTTTTTAGATTATCACCTGGAAACAGACAATATAATTTGTGGGACCATATATATGTTTCTGTTTATTCTCCCCCCCCCCCCCCCCATCCTTGGGGTCACCCTGGTGGTCTTCTCACTGGGGGTCCTGAAGAGTTTTCTCTCCTTTAAAAAGTTTGGCTTTGTTGCCTTCTGGAGGAAACTCACACACTCAGAGACCCTGCGTGGCTATATACCGCATAAAGAAAATGCTCCTTTTGATGAAGTTTGAATGCGATCTGTGATATTGAAACCACTGAGTGAAAATCTTAATGTCTACATACAGTAGGTCAGAGGTGGGAAACAAGGGCCATATTTGTTTCTGGTTTCCATGGAAACTTCTGGCCTTAATTATGCAATCAGCCCTAACACTTACGCCATCTGACATTTTTGCTTCATTCCTTGATAAGCATATGAATGACAGCCGAAGACTGTTCTTGTGTCCCTATCTGAAACATTTTTCTGTGATCTAATCTACCAGTGAACCAGTGTTGGTTGACACAGTCAATCAGCTTATTTACCCAGGGCAATTGGTGGAAACAAAAACCTGCTGCACACACACACTGGCCCTCCACACTTGCCCACCACTGCAGTAGACAATGGTTGTTGAGTTCTGATAGTTGAAATCTGAATTTTTAAAGTTAGTTTCAGTTCAAAGTGGAATTTCGTCTTGTTACATGGAAATATTTTGCCTGAAGAAAATGCAAAATTTTGCAATTATTCATCTACAAAAATTCATCTCTTGCTGTCAGGAGCAGTTGGAAAAACTTCCATGTTTTCTTTGATAGCTGAGCTGGATTGCCTCCAAACAGAGTCATGTTTGATCACTTTATAAAGGGCTTACAACCAGGAATCTTTTCATAAAAATACCATAGTGCTTAGCCCTGCTTCCAAAAACATGAGGCTAATTTAATATGTAAATTTGTTCATTTTCAGACAAGACAGTCCCTGTCTGCAAGCACACCCGCACACTTCACACCTCACCAAATCAGTGCAGCCAGGTTGACCCCCTCTCTCACAACCATGTCCCCTCCCTCATAGAAGCAGCCAGAGTCAGAAGGAAGAAAGTAGTTCTTGGGGCCTTAACATCGGCTTAACATCAGCCAGTAACATCTGCCACGGTGGGCATTCTGGGGTGGATATAGATACTGTTTGACATCTGAGGACTCAAACCTTGCATCGGGGCCTGGTGTTGTGTGGTGTTTGCTGCATGCAGGATCTTACAGCTCACCTAGCAGTTTTACTTTTTCATCCCTGCCTTTTTTGGAATATTCGGCTGTCTTTTTGTTTTTAGACTTTGACCTTGGTCTGGGACTATATTGGGAGAAAGCTGTGGTTTGCTATTTTCTTTCATATATTTCTTTTCTGCCTGTGTCCATGTCTGAAATGTTTTTTTTTTTTTTTTTAAGGTAGTTGAACCTTGTCCTTCAATCAGACATGAATATCTGTGGTAAATTAATACATTTCTTAATTTTATTCTGGTTGTGAGTCGTACATTTGATTGTTGGATAAAGGAGAGGTTTTAACTGTCGATACACTTGCGTTTGGTATTCAGAGTACTGGACATGAAACGTGGGTGTTAAATAAAACCGTATTTCAGAAAGTAAACATACTTAACATAATCATCACTTCCCCAACAGCATAAGAGCCATTTAAAAAAATTATGATTTTCAGTCCGGATGGAACAGAGATGGGTGGTGGGTTGCTTACATTTTCAATTCTTTCTTTGATCGTATATGGCAATGTCATTCAAGTTCAAGAGAAAAAAATTATTTGTTTAGGCTTTTGCATCTGACTTTTTTTTTACAACTGAACTAGACTAGCAGAATGCTTATGTAATACGCAGAGAACTTATTTAATATGCAAAGTATGTACTTAGTACACAAAGTACCTACTAATACCTATGCAGAGTATTAATTAGTGAACACGCAGAGTACTTATTTAATATGCAGAGTACCTACTTAATAAGCAGAGTATTAATACGCAGAGTATGTAATACGCAGAGTACTTATTTAATATGCAGAGTACCTACTTAATAAGCAGAGTATTAATAAGCAGAGTATTAATACGCAGAGTATGTAATACGTAGAGTACTTATTTAATATGCAGAGTACCGACTTAATAAGCAGAGTATTAATACGCAGAGTATGTAATACGCAGAGTACTTATTTAATATGCAGAGTACCTACTTAATAAGCAGAGTATTAATACGCAGAGTATGTAATACGTAGAGTACTTATTTAATATGCAGAGTACCGACTTAATAAGCAGAGTATTAATATGCAGAGTATGTAATACGTAGAGTACTTATTTAATATGCAGAGTACCTACTTAATACGCAGAGCATTAATACGCAGAGTATGTAATACGCAGAGTACTTATTTAGTATGCAGAGTACCTACTTAATAAGCAGAGTATTAATACGCAGAGTATGTAATACGTAGAGTACTTATTTAATATGCAGAGTACCGACTTAATAAGCAGAGTATTAATATGCAGAGTATGTAATACGTAGAGTACTTATTTAATATGCAGAGTACCTACTTAATACGCAGAGCATTAATACGCAGAGTATGTAATACGCAGAGTACTTATTTAGTATGCAGAGTACCTACTTAATACGCAGAGCATTAATACGCAGAGTATGTAATACGCAGAGTACTTATTTAGTATGCAGAGTACCTACTTAATATGCAGAGTATTAATATGCAGAGTAGGTAATACATAGAGTACTTATTTAATATGCAGAGTACCTACTTAATACGCAGAGTATGTACTTAATACGCAGAGAACTTACTGAATATTCAGGGTATGTACCTACTAATACCTACTCAGAGTATGAATACAGAGAGTATTTACTGAACAGGCAGAGTACTCATTTAATATGCAGAGTACCTACTTAATACGCAGAGAACTTATTGAATATGCAGAGTATGTACTTAATACACAGAGTACCTACTAATACCTACTCAGAGTATGAATACACAGAGTATTTACTGAGCACGCAGAGTACTTATTTAATATACATGGTGATAGTAAAAGTACTCAAATATCATACTTGAGTTAAAGATTCAACTATTAAATAATTACTAAGTACTAGTAATTAAGTAGAAACGCAATTCATCTATTTTTAAAAATACTTGAGTCAAAGTCTCCAATTATGTGGGTTTTAGTGTACTCAAGTTTTCAAAGTACAATTTGAAAAAACATTTTGCTATAAAACAAAACCATTTTATGCAACATCTAACATTTCTGTATAGTGTAAAGACGTAAAGGTGCCACATTGCCAGTTGAAAAAAGGGGCAGGCGTATTTGAATTCTCTAGTGCCTTCTTCGTTTACCCCGAAATGGGAAATAAGTGCTTTCACTTACTGTAGTAGTTAATGCCCCAGGTCATGCTCTCTACAGCTGCATGTGAGTAACAAATACACCAATATAATTGTATTGTAAACGTAAGTATATCTAATGCAAGTAATCTTAGTTTCCTAGCTTTTTTTTGCAAGGGGAGTCTTATTTCAAAAAGTAAATAATCTAAACTAAATCGTAAATAATTTAACATAGGTAAATGAACTGGAATGACTGTCATTTTCGTGTCCGACCCAAGCCACTGACTGCACATTCACACTTTATGTTCCCTCCAACAAGGTAAGGCGGGTTGTGGCAACATTAAGTTTCATTCCTTTATTGAACACGCAAAGTTAATGTTAACGTAATGTTAGCCAGTTAATGTTAGTTGAGACTGCCTGGTGTCCTCACAACCTTTAGCTAGTTAATGTTTGTGCTACTGTGAGTTTATAAAACGTAATGAATGTGCTGTACGTTAAAGGTAATCACCAGACTAACTTTAATTCTAATTAGCTTAAAGTTTTGTAGCAAATCCCAAGGGAATCTCCGTTCAAAAATATTTTCATGGTCACATTTAGCAACAGCAAACACTTTCCTGCTTGGCTAATAACAGCAAGAGAACGTTAACTCTTGGGTTGAATAAGCACTTGCTGAAGACAACGTTATTTAGCTTACCTCGATGTGTTTTCTCAGATTTAATTGCTCTTATTTCCCTGGGTTGTGGCAAACAAAGTAAACACTTCATCTTGTTGGAGTCGTTTTGTACGCCAACAATGGTAAATATTTCCTTTAAATAAGGCCATGCATGGGTGGTCGTCAGGGCACCAGCACTGGACATGGTGGGTTCGCCATCGCTCTCAGCAGCCATCTCCGCTTTCGCCATTTCAAAGTCCCTGGCTACTGACTTTAGCATACTGTATAGCTACAATCAGTGAATTTTAGCTGCTAAACTGGCACAGAATGAGACTCGCTACCCAATGCACGCATATTGGCGCTGTCCAGCGTACATGTCAAGGTAAGTCAAGTCAATGTGTACACGATACAGTTGGTGTACATGATGGCACGCGATCTCAATTCAGTCCTACCGGCACTACTTCTCGTCTAATAGTACAACGCCCTATAGATGGCAGTATCACCCTTTATTGACCGTGCATGTTTTCACCATATTACACCAGCCAATCCAGAGAAAATTTGGCTGACGATAGTGAAAGTTTCTAATGTTTTATACTCAGCAAAAGTGCAAAGTCGCCAATATCCTGCTTAAGTACAGTAATGAACTACATGTACTTAGTTACTTACCACCACTGAATAAACAGAAAACTTACTTAATACACAGAGTATTTACAGTACGTTGTACCCAGAGTACTTGTTTAATACACAGAATGCCTACTTAATATATGCATAGCACATGCACCTAAATTGCCCCATACAGAAAACATACAGAGGTCTCTAATGCGATGTGTGATATTTAATTTTCTGTAGATCATAGATAAGAAAGTATATCTTATGATGAGAGAAACATGCACGTAATGTTGATGTTCGATGAGTTCAATAACTTAGGGAAATGTGGTCCGAAGCTTTGTGTGGCCATAGTACCATGTAACTTGCTCAGCAGATATCTGGCATACAGTGCCAGGTTTGTGAATAGTTTCATCATAACTGCAGGGGCTATGTGGGAGTCATTGCTGTTCTGTTGAACAAGGTGCTTTTTTTCTACAAGCCGCATTTGACCTGGTATTGATTGACTCCTTGTTCCCATGATTTCTGATGCAGCAGCCTTCGTGGTGCGGACCTGAGAGAGTACAACACAAAGGCTCTCTGTACTACGTTTTCCTTTTTTTACCAAAAAAAAACTGTGTTCAAATTTTGTACAAATAACTGCAATTATCTGGGGTTCCAACAGTGAACAATTGATGTGGTTTCAATGGGAATTGATTCGTTAGCATATAATATGCAAATTATGCACGAGCATGTGTTGCTGATTCTGAGGTGCGGATTTATATATTCATCTTATGTATATAGCTTCTCCCCGTGATCAGAGGTACGAGCTCTCAACACCCGCTGCAGAAATGATTGACGGGTGCATTTGCTCATGAGATTGCTCAAGATTAGCAGGGCTAATTGCATTAAACAGTCTCAGCGGCCTGAGAGGAACACTTCTAAAGGTCAAAGCTGGCGACGAGGCGTGGGAGAGCTGCTCTTTTCCCCTGTATAATGTGTTCCCTTGCTCTCATTTTGAAAGCGTTGCATTTATAATGAGCAGATAATCTGAACAAGTGCTGTTTTTTTATCTGTACAGTTGGGGGGGGGGGCTGTGGGAGAATGGGAGAAGAATGAGTGGATGGATTGTAGGTTAAAAGATAAAAGTGATGGGTTGGCCCAGATTCTGAGATAGCTTCCCATCATGCAATGGGGCACAGAGTGCAAGGTTTTGTTTGTCCAGTCTAGAGTGCATGCTGTAGCCCCCACCCCAGCCTCACCCCCAAAGCAATCATCTCTAAAGAGGAGAATTACCTCTCCTTCCTGAAAACCAAAAATGGGATGGTCCAGTCTTTTCTAAAGTCCTGCCTTCCCTACATGCAGAGTGGTATGTTCCAGTCTATTTCTGTACAGCAATGGACTGTTTCCTGCAACTTCCTGTTCCTTTACACAGAGGTTCTGTGATGGAGGGAAAATACATTTCAGATAACAATTTTATGACTTTTGTTCTACTGTTTTAATGCTTTTTCCTTTTTTCTATGCAATTTGGAATGGACAATCGTGCCTATCAGTGCAAACTCTGCTATCGATTCTGGTTGTCCAAAGAGGACGATATCAGCCGCTGATCAGTCGCTGAATCACACTGCAGTCTGCAAGTGCGGCTCATCCCCTACATACGAGTCAGAAGAAGGCACTCAACTGCTGAACCTGCAAGCACCTGATGGACCAGCAGGGGGCAGTAGTGCGCGATTACACACTGTCATCCCGGCCACTTAAAACCCTCGCTGCCATCCCCACTGGGCTGCCTGCCAGCCAGCCCGACCAGCACTGGCACAGTCCGGGCTTAGTACCAAACCCTGAGACACTCCATACGCTTTTCAATTCACTCTCAAATCCCACGGCAGAAATGGCTACAGAAAGTACCGGGGGACTTCACCAAAACAAAACCCAAGAGCAGGCTATTTTATAAATACAAGCTAATATTTTACACCCGGCATTTTACTGCATGTTGTTAAAATGCCTTGATTCTTATTCAAACTCTCGTTATTGTTTACTTATAAATCACTTTTTCCATTACCTTATCCCCCTACAAATCCCGGTACCTCACTGAGATATGCTGATAGAGCAGTTTTTATTTAATAAAAGTGACTTTAAAAAAGAGATGAGAAAATCAATGGCTTTACTGCGAGTGTCGTCACCAAGCCTGGGAGAATCAGAGAAGGAGGCAGAACCCGTCGGCGTGGGGGTGTGGGGGGATGGCATCGACTTCCCGACGCCAAGCTCTGCCAGGAAACCTCACTGATGACTTTACTACGAATGGCCAGCAGTGTCCTAATGTCCAGCAGTGTTCTAATGACCAGCAGTGTCCTAATGACCAGCAGTGTTCTAATGACCAGCAGTGTCCTAATGACCAGCAGTGTTCTAATGACCAGCAGTGTCCTCATGACCAGCAGTGTTCTAATGACCAGCAGTGTCCTCATTACCAGCAGTGTTCTAATGACCAGCAGTGTCCTCATGACCAGCAGTGTTCTAATGACCAGCAGTGTTCTAATGACCAGTGGTGTTCTAATGACCAGCGGTGTCCTCATTACCAGCGGTGTTCTAATGACCAGCAGTGTTCTAATGACCAGCAGTGTCCTAATGACCAGTGGTGTTCTAATGACCAGCGGTGTCCTCATTACCAGCAGTGTTCTAATGACCAGCAGTGTCCTAATGACCAGCAGTGTTCTAATGACCAGCAGTGTCCTCATGACCAGCAGTGTTCTAATGACCAGCAGTGTCCTCATGACCAGCAGTGTTCTAATGACCAGCAGTGTTCTAATGACCAGTGGTGTTCTAATGACCAGCGGTGTCCTCATTACCAGCGGTGTTCTAATGACCAGCAGTGTTCTAATGACCAGCACTGTCCTCATGACCAGCAGTGTTCTAATGACCAGCAGTGTCCTCATTACCAGCAGTGTTCTAATGACCAGCAGTGTCCTCATGACCAGCAGTGTCCTGATGTTATCTCCCATTTTAGTTGATGCTTTTATTCATTTTCAACTCCAAAGCAAGCCTGTAATGTGCCCCATTTTGTTAGATAATCCCAGCCATTCTACTCTCTCTAAATGAGGAACACCCATTTACATTAGGGCTGAAACTTGGGTTTCAGAAATGGTTTTGAAGAGGCTATCTGAGAATAAGCAGAAGTTATGATTGGTCCCTGGAAAAATATAAAAGAATGCAACAAAATAAATGAATGTATCTTTTTGACATTAGACCTTTAAACTAGCTTTGAAGTCTATCAGATCTAATTGATGTCCTTCTGAGAATGTACATGAGAGAGAGAGAAGTTTTTGCAAACATAATTTCATAATAAAGCAGACTACAAGAGTACCTTAAACTACAACTTCAAAATGAATTCAAATGCATTTTTCATATGAAATTTCTGAAGTAGTATGAAATGCTTAATTAAGTGTTTACCCAAGGGGAGCCGGCACTGATGTGAAAGATTTCACTCCTGCGATATATGAGCTAATTCACGTATAGTGAGGCATACGCATTGGCCGTTTCCTGTGGGGGAAGGAGGGTCATCCCCTGGTGCCCAAAGCCCCAACCCCCCCCCCCCCCCCCCCCGGCCTAAACAACATACCTGCCCAGAGGCAGCAGCAGTCAGTCAGGCTGGAGTGCTCCATTACAGTGAGGATGATGATGATGATGAAGATGATGACGATGATGAGGATGCATGATAACTAGAATTTTGAATTCTCCCTTTTTATCCATGTGAAGAAATTTAATTTTTCACTGGTTTTTATGAAGTTACTAAACAGTCTTGTGATACAAAGGGTGATGTGTTAAATGGAATAATGGAACCGGTAACTGGTTCAATTAGAAACCATTACAATACAAATTCTGCATGATCAATACATTTTACATCCTAAACTAATCCACCCCTTGTGTATGCTGGTTTTTGTTCGAATCATAATTGCAATCTTAAATTTTACAGAGTGGTTTAATTGTTGTAAATTATATACATATTTAATATCTGAAGAAGTTTTCACCCTCTTTAGGTATTATGTGAGAAATAGCTCTGCATTATTAAAAATCCACACCTTATTCGCACACGCATTTTTGATCTATGCTTTGTCACGACCAAGCTCGTTAGCTGTGACAAGGACGGGAGACCAAACATCAGAATCAAGTATAACAAAAGATATTTATTAACTAATGTAAATAATACTTACAAAAAGTAATGATGAAGTTTGTACATCGGTAATCAGTGGGGTGAGTGAGGGGAATCATGTATAGTATGAGTGAGGGATGTTGTAAAGTGCAAAAACAAAATGCCACGAAAGGTTAACAAGACTAAACAGACGTGTCCGCATGGAGAGAGGTCTCCCTGGAGAATGGGGAGCGCATGTTCTTATGGCCAACCGGCCTGGTGTAGGCAGTTACCCTAACGACCTGTTCTGCCCGTCCACCACTGTCCTGCAGAAGGACACAGACACAGAACAGGAAAGAGCCCGAGTAGACCGTCACAGCTTTTACTCAGAAAAAAAATGGCAATGCATGCCATAAAAAATGTGTTATGTTTCTATCCCAGGTCTTTGAATCAGTCAAATCTATAAATCTACGTTCATTCATTTATAGATTGATTCGATAGCTGGTCACTGAAACTAAAACTTTTGTGAAAAAGTTAGCTTGTGACGGAGCAAATGGCCAAAATTTAGTACAAAATTATGGTCGAACTTAAATACACATTTTCAAGGACCATAATTAATAAAAAGAATGTAAAATAAAAGCAGCATTCACAGAATGTCCTCAAGACCAAATTTTATGAACATTGTATTTAAAGGTATGAGAAGGAACGTATAATTATGTTGATAATTTCTTGTACCAAATTTGTAAGACATTGTGTTAAAGCTGAAATGGTGTCAGACAGACAGTAGGGCAAAAGAAGTCTCAATGCAATGCAGTCTCCAGCACAGTCCCTGTACAGTCGAGGCAGGCTCCAGCACAGTGCGGTCGAAGTGCGGTCAAGGCAGTCTCCAGCACAGTGCGGTCGATGTGCGGTCGAGGCAGTGTCCAGCACAGTGTCCAGCGTGATCTGTGTGTGGTCGATACAGTGTCCAGTGTGATCTGTGTGCGGTCGATGCAGTGTCCAGTGTGATCTGTGTGCGGTCGATGCAGTGTCCAGTGTGATCTGTGTGCGGTCGCTGCAGTATCCAGTGTGATCTGTGTGCGGTCGATGCAGTGTCCAGTGTGATCTGTGTGCGGTCGCTGCAGTGTCCAGTGTGATCTGTGTGCGGTCGATGCAGTGTCCAGTGTGATCTGTGTGCGGTAGATGCAGTGTCCAGTGTGATCTGTGTGCGATCGCTGCAGTATCCAGTGTGATCTGTGTGCGGTCGATGCAGTGTCCAGTGTGATCTGTGTGCGGCCGATGCAGTGTCCAGTGTGATCTGTGTGCGGTCGATGCAGTGTCCAGTGTGATCTGTGTGCGGTCGATGCAGTGTCCAGCGTGATCTGTGTGCGGTCGATGCAGTGTCCAGTGTGATCTGTGTGCGGTCGATGCAGTGTCCAGCGTGATCTGTGTGCGGTCGATGCAGTTACCAGTGTGATCTGTGTGCGGTCGATGCAGTGTCCAGTGTGATCTGTGTGCGGTCGATGCAGTGTCCAGTGTGATCTGTGTGCGGTCGCTGCAGTATCCAGTGTGATCTGTGTGCGGTCGATGCAGTGTCCAGTGTGATCTGTGTGCGGTCGATGCAGTGTCCAGTGTGATCTGTGTGCGGTCGCTGCAGTATCCAGTGTGATCTGTGTGCGGTCGATGCAGTGTCCAGTGTGATCTGTGTGCGGTCGATGCAGTGTCCAGTGTGATCTGTGTGCGGTCGCTGCAGTATCCAGTGTGATCTGTGTGCGGTCGATGCAGTGTCCAGTGTGATCTGTGTGCGGCCGATGCAGTGTCCAGTGTGATCTGTGTGCGGTCGATGCAGTGTCCAGCGTTATCTGTGTGCGGTCGATGCAGTGTCCAGTGTGATCTGTGTGCGGTCGATGCAGTGTCCAGTGTGATCTGTGTGCGGTCGATGCAGTGTCCAGCGTGATCTGTGTGCGGTCGATGCAGTTACCAGTGTGATCTGTGTGCGGTCGATGCAGTGTCCAGTGTTATCTGTGTGCGGTCGATGCAGTGTCCAGTGTGATCTGTGTGCAGTCGATGCAGTGTCCAGTGTGATCTGTGTGCGGCCGATGCAGTGTCCAGTGTGATCTGTGTGCGGTCGATGCAGTGTCCAGCGTGATCTGTGTGCGGTCGATGCAGTTACCAGTGTGATCTGTGTGCGGTCGATGCAGTGTCCAGTGTGATCTGTGTGCGGTCGATGCAGTGTCCAGCACAGTGTCCAGCGTGATCTGTGTGCGGTCGATGCAGTGTCCAGCGTGATCTGTGTGCGGTCGATGCAGTTACCAGTGTGATCTGTGTGCGGTCGATGCAGTGTCCAGTGTGATCTGTGTGCGGTCGATGCAGTGTCCAGCACAGTGTCCAGCGTGATCTGTGTGCGGTCGATGCAGTATCCAGTGTGATCTGTGTGCGGTCGCTGCAGTGTCCAGTGTGATCTGTGTGCGGTCGATGCAGTGTCCAGTGTGATCTGTGTGCGGTCGATGCAGTGTCCAGCGTGATCTGTGTGCGGTCGATGCAGTTACCAGTGTGATCTGTGTGCGGTCGATGCAGTGTCCAGTGTGATCTGTGTGCGGTCGATGCAGTGTCCAGCACAGTGTCCAGCGTGATCTGTGTGCGGACGATTCAGTGTCCAGCGTGATCTGTGTGCGGTCGATGCAGTTACCAGTGTGATCTGTGTGCGGTCGATGCAGTGTCCAGCGTGATCTGTGTGCGGTCGATGCAGTTACCAGTGTGATCTGTGTGCGGTCGATGCAGTGTCCAGTGTGATCTGTGTGCGGTCGATGCAGTGTCCAGCACAGTGTCCAGCGTGATCTGTGTGCGGTCGATGCAGTGTCCAGTGTGATCTGTGTGCGGTCGATGCAGTGTCCAGTGTGATCTGTGTGCGGTCGATGCAGTGTCCAGCGTGATCTGTGCCTGCACCCACCGCTCTGTATATAAGATTCAGCCTCCCCCCCCCCCCCCCCACACTCAATTCAATTCAATTCAAGCTGCTTTATTGGCATGAAATACAAATGTAATTATTTCCAAAGCATACATATACATAATATGTAAAATAATAATAATATTAAAATAATAATGATAATATTATATATTACAATAACAGAAACAGCAGCAACAGAAGTAAATCAATAATGTTATGTCCACGTTTATATGGGATGGGTGGTCACTCCTGTCCCTCAGGTTATAACGCAATTGGGGTTGTTGATCCTTCTCCTAATAGAATTGCACATTTTCTTATTTTGATAGGAAAATAAAATTATTTATAATTTCAGATAATTTGTGGAAGTGTTCTCTCTGTTGCTCCCTCTCTCTGTCTCCCCCTCTCTCTGTCTCTCCTTCTTTGTCTGTCTCCCCTTCTCTCTCTGCCTCCCCCTCTCTCTCTCTCTCTACTTCTCTCTGCACAGTGCTGGTAAAGTAGTTTCAGGTACACTGCAGCCTCTAAAGAGCAGCCTGGTTCATGTGGATCAACCTCACAATCCGTTTGTGTGTGGTCATGACATTTGGAATGAAAATTGTTTAGAAATTATAATGTACCAACACACATACTTGTGTGCATGCACACACACATACATGCTCACACATGCCTACACACATGCGCGCGCACGCACACACACACTCACACACACTGCACACAATACTCCAAGTACGGTCTCTAAAAAAATGTATTGTATAAGATAAGTATATATTCCTTGGATTTATACTCAATAATTTTGGCTATATATCCCGGCGTCCTGATGGCCTTTTTTTACTGCTTCAGCAGGTGCCTAGAACCTGAAAGGCTTTGATAAACCATTACTCCCAAGTCTTTTTCAAACTGAGCACATTCCAGTTTTTTTCCTCCCTTGAAGCAATCCTGCTTTACATTTTTATTTCCCACATGTAGAACTTTACATTTAACTATACTGAATTTCATTTTCCAGGTTTCCACCCACTTCTGAATGTTTAAATCTTCTTGGATTACTTTAATAGATTCCAAACTATTAGCTGGCCCTGCCAGTTTTGTATCATCTGCAAATGTAACTGATGTACTTTCAATTTCACTGTCAAGGTCTTTTATATGAATGAAGAAGAGCAGTGGTCCCAGCACTGATCCTTGTGGGACTCCACTTCCCACAGTACCCTGCTGAGATAGGATCCCTCCTACTACTACACTTTGCGTTCTGCCCTGTAGCCAGTTCCAAATCCACTCTGAAATGCCACCTGGAATTCCTACGTTCCTCCATTCATTTTGCTAATAGGTCTCTCATGCGGTACCTTATCAAATTCTTTTTGGAAATCGAAGTATATAATATAAGGAGCCTTGTTATAGTCAAACACTTGGTAGCTTCCTCAAAGAATACCAAAAGGCTTGTCAGGCATGACCTTCCCTAGCGAAAACCATGCTGGCTATCCCTTAGGGTGTTGTTATTTTCAAGAAACAATTCTAACTCGTCTCTAATGATAGATTCCAGTATTTTATTTGTGATGCAAGTTAAACTGACAGCTTATTTATAGAGCTTAAGCTTCTAACAAACTCAGTAACCCTGTTACGATCCAGAGAGACCTATTACAAGCCAAAGTGTCCTGTCACAAGCATAGCGATAATTAGATGATTGTGTGTTTAGCTGTAAAGTAACAGCTATGCTGCTTTCGAGTGTGTTTGCTGGGCAGATCGCAGGCTGTCTGTCGCTCAGTCTGGGGCTTGTGGTGGTGCCAGGCTGCCATTGGGGCACTGAGCCCTGTCTCAGCCCTGGTGGCTGTCGCACAGGGATCCGGGGTACAGCACCGCTACTGGAGCACTGGAGCCCCGATGGCTGAAGAGACTGGCCCTCCATATGGTGTGTGTGCGTGTGTGCGTGCGTGCGTGCGTGCGTGCGTGCGTGCGTGTGTGCGTGCGTGTGTGTGCATGCGTGCGTGCGTGCGTGCGTGCGTGCGTGCGCGTGTGTGTGTGCATGCGTGCGCGTGTGTGTGCGTGCGTGCGCGTGTGTGTGTGTGCATGCGTGCGCATGTATGTGTGTTTGTGTGCGTGCATGTGTGTGTGTGTGTGTGCATGCGTGTGCATGTATTTGTGTTTGTGTTTGTGTGTGCATGTATTTGTGTTTGTGTGCATGCATGTGTGTGTATGTATTTGTGTGTGTGTTTGTGCGTGCATGTGTATGTATTTGTGTTTGTGTGCGTGCATGTGTGTGTATGTATTTGTGTGTGTGTGCGTGCAAGGATTTGTGTTTGTGTGTGCTCGTGTATATGTGTTTCTGTATGTGCGTGTGTGTGCATGCATGTATATGTGTTTATGTGCGTGTGTGTTTGCGTGTGCACATGTATTTGTGTTAATGCATGTGTGTGTGTGTGTGTGTGTGTGCGTGCGCTAGGATTTGGGTTTATGTGTGTGTGTGCGTGTGTGTGTGTGTGCACTAGGATTTGTGTTTGTGTGTGTGTGTGTGTGTGTGTGTGCACTAGGATTTGTTTTTTTGTGTGAGTGTGTGTGTGTTCACATGTACAGTATATGTGTTTATGCATACGTGTGTGTGTGTGTGTGTGCACTAAGATTTGTGGTTCTGTGTGTGTGTGTGCGTGTGTGTGTGTGCATGTGTGCGCATGTATTTGTGTGTGTGTGTGTGTGTGTGTGTGTGTGTGCATGTGTGCATGTGTGCGCATGTATTTGTGTGTGTGTGTGTGTGTGTGTTGCAGGTTGGTGCAAAACAAATAATTTCCCCTCTTGGTTTCCACATAACTGTCCCAGTTTTAAAAGCCAAGTAATATTATATGCCCCCGCAGCCCCAACCATCATATTAGCTCCTGATTTGGTACAGGGCCCAGGTCAGAGGGGGGAGAGTGAGCCCCTGGTCTGTGTCAGATCATGGCGTCGGTGGCATTACTCTCCTCTCCCCAATAATGAGAGAGTGGGACAGCTGATCGGACAATTCTGAATAAAACCCTCACTTAATAAAGGGAGGTCTCTCTCTCTCTCTGTCTCTCCCTCTACCTCTCCCTCTGTGTGTGTGTGTGTGTGTGTCTCTCTCTCTCTCTCTCTCCCTATCTCTGTCCCCCCCCCCCCCATTCCAGCCTTGTTATGTGGGTTGTGGCGCTTGTTAGGAGATAGCGGTATACATTTCAGGTGCAGCATTTGCTGGAGTTCATTCATGAAATGAGTTATAGATTTTTCCATGCATGAAACTGCAAAGTGCTAATAAGGAAACTGTGTTATGAGTTTATTAAGGGGGGTGGGGGTGTTCTGGCACTGAGCGCTGCGTGTGATATATGAGCTCCAGACTCCACCGCCGGGCTTCACTTTACTCAAGGGTGAAAAAATCCGCTTTGATTTAGACTCGCGGCGAGACGTGGGGAGCTGATATCCCCGGGATGAATTGGGAGGCTGATTCCAGTCTCTATTTCATAGCGCTTTACAGTATCGCTCGCCTGTCCCTGCTGATGACTCATAACCCAATAAAGTCAGAAAGGAGCCATGTGCACAAAGGAAGGACCCCCCCCCCCCCCCCCAAAGGTGCATGCACATGTATTACTGGATGAGTAAAAGCTCCCCCCCATGCCCCAGAGGTGCATGCACATGTATGACTGGATGAGTAGAAGCACCCCCCCCATCCCCCAGAGGTGCATGCACATGTATGACTGGATGAGTAGAAGCACCCCCCCCCATCCCCCAGAGGTGCATGCACATGTATGACTGGATGAGTAGAAGCACCCCCCCCCCATCCCCCAGAGGTGCATGCACATGTATGACTGGATGAGTAAATGCTCCCCCCCGTTCCACCTGTGCTGCTATCAATCAATTAGGCACTACCCACTGGTGGAGTTTACCCCCCTGCCCCCCCACCCCATCCTCTTACAACTCCATTCACTGTAAAGAGCTTTTGAGATGCTGAGCTATATAAATGGATCTCAAGGTACTGCATGTGCATCCAGGCTCTGTGTGATATTCACAGAATATGTTTTGTGGAAATAACATCAAACCCACAACGGTATGTACTGTACACTGTGTTCTGTGCTGTACTGTACACTGATCAATTATGGGTAAGGCATTGGTCTTGTAATCTAAAAGGTATCAGGTTTGATTCCCTGGTAGTTAAACTGCATGTATATGATTGCGTTTTGTTCCATACCTCAAGAAATTAGGATGAAATTGTTCCGTTATTTGAAAATATATATTTATTTATTTTGTGATCTTTTGTTTTACCAATTCCACCCTCCCCCCCTTCCCCCCCCCCAAACATACACACACATAGACACACACACACACACACATATGTAACACGATAGCACATATCTACTGTATTTGGTTCAGGTCAGAATAGGTTGGAGTTCTAGAGAATTCCAAGATGGGTCCCTGTTTCACGCGGGACTGTGTGTAGCCTTCTGTGACATTTTCCCTCTAAGTCTGTAAAAACTGCAGTTCAGTTTGACAGTTTAAGTGTCTGAGCCTGACAGTCAGAAATATATCCCAGAAGCGAGCGCATGCCAGCGCGCTGAGAGGCAGGACGCAGCCGCCCTGTGACATCAGCTACACTCACGCTGATGAAAGCCTGCAATCAGGGCACCTGAGGCTTCAGAGCGAACGGAGAAACGCATCCGGTCCGACTCGCCACATGGCTGCACACCGTATATTTATGCCGGCCCGAGACCGGTATTTAAACGCTTCCACGAGTTGACAAATCCATAAACACGAAGCGGCACAAAACTCAAACCTGTAGCACTACTGAAGGTCTGTACCATGCGTCTGCCAGTTCACAAAACCCAAACCTGTAGCACTACTGAAGGTCTGTACCATGCGTCTGCCAGTTCACAAAACCCAAACCTGTAGCACTACTGAAGGTCTGTACCATGCGTCTGCCAGTTCACAAAACCCAAACCTGTAGCACTACTGAAGGTCTGTACCATGCATCTGCCAGTTCACAAAACCCAAACCTGTAGCACTACTGAAGGTCTGTACCATGCGTCTGCCAGTTCACAAAACCCAAACCTGTAGCACTACTGAAGGTCTGTACCATGCGTCTGCCAGTTCACAAAACCCAAACCTGTAGCACTACTGAAGGTCTGTACCATGCGTCTGCCAGTTCACAAAACCCAAACCTGTAGCACTACTGAAGGTCTGTACCATGCGTCTGCCAGTTCACAAAACCCAAACCTGTAGCACTACTGAAGGTCTGTACCATGCGTCTGCCAGTTCACAAAACCCAAACCTGTAGCACTACTGAAGGTCTGTACCATGCGTCTGCCAGTTCACAAAACCCAAACCTGTAGCACTACTGAAGGTCTGTACCATGCGTCTGCCAGTTCACAAAACCCAAACCTGTAGCACTACTGAAGGTCTGTACCATGCGTCTGCCAGTTCACAAAACCCAAACCTGTAGCACTACTGAAGGTCTGTACCATGCGTCTGCCAGTTCACAAAACCCAAACCTGTAGCACTACTGAAGGTCTGTACCATGCGTCTGCCAGTTCACAAAACCCAAACCTGTAGCACTACTGAAGGTCTGTACCATGCATCTGCCAGTTCACAAAACCCAAACCTGTAGCACTACTGAAGGTCTGTACCATGCGTCTGCCAGTTCACAAAACCCAAACGATCTCTCAAATAATAAAATCATACTTCACTGTTCATTTCAATTTTATTTCAAGCAAAGGTCATTCACATTGTGTGGAAATCCTGTACATTTATTATGCGTATGCGGTTTTTGAGTGACATCAGCTGCTGTTAGCAATTAAGTGCAATTTTCACTTCCTGAAAACTCAAGTGTTGCTCAATAATTGGCAATGGTCTCATTTTCAAAAGCAAGGGATGCTCTTAATTCTGGACTAGGACGGGGCTGAAGGTGACATGAGGAAGAATAATCAGGAAATATTTCAGTGTTAAGTGTTCATGATGTTTCCATAGAAATAATGATTAATGAAATGTATGCTTTTGGTTTTAGTGGCTCAAAAACTAGCTTCAAACCCAATAAATGAGCCTTCACAGTGCCTACTCTGTTCTGATCCCTAGTTTCCCAGCATGCATTGGTGCAGGAGCCCATTATACAGTAGCCTGTTGAAAAGGGGTCAGGATTTAAAACAGTGATTCTGAAGCCAGTGCATTACACGCTTTGTGGCAGACAGTGATTTGCAGGCTGTGGTCTCTCTGCGGCCCCAGTGAGCCTTTGTGTGCTTTTCCACGCTTTTGTTCTCGCGAGCCTTGTTAGCGCAGCGCTAGCGCTTCCTCTCCTCCTCTGCTGGGTGTTCCCAGGGGCTGTTTCGGGGTCCCCCAGCACCTTCCTCTTTCTCAGAATCTGGGTTCCTCTTAAGGAGCTTGTGAATTGGGGGGGATGGGGGGTTTGGATTGATCTCGGGGTTCTCTGGAGATAAGCCTGCAAACACTCGTTTTCATCTTTCTCCGTTTAGTCATTCATCCCTCCTTTTTTATCTGTCTATCTGCCCCTTTGCCCTTCTGCATCACTCCCTGATTTCTTTCTTTTCATACAAAACGCATGTACAATACACAGTAGAAAATATGCATCTATGCATATGCCACATATTGAGTAACACACAAACACACCAACGTAAGCCAACATAACAATGATACTATGGTTACAGTGATGGCAATGATTTCACAAAGCTTAATGCTACCTTCTTTTGGGGGGGGGAGGGTGTGGTTCATGCGCCCCCCAGTGTGGGAACAATAACAATCTGTCCAGCAATATTTGTGTCTCCCCCAGACTGCAGAAATATTAGGACTCTCACAACCAAACGTGATCATGGCACAGAAAATCTTAGAATGTAATATTTGAGCCATCATAAGCATGTGTAGAGCATCCCCTCTCTTTAACAAACATATCTACAGTTACCCATATTTTTATTGATAATAGGCTCTGAGCAGGTCAAACAGGCAGTGAATGTTTTCCGAGCAATATTAATTCAATTATCTCTGGTAATTTCCTTTGCCAGTAGAAGAGTGTTTTTGTTCTTCTATGCTCAGATTTCTGGGACATATGCCTGTGTATGCTGTTGTCTGATATCAAGTCTCTATTTTTTATAATGGGATGATGCTGATTGACGTAACTGTTGGTTATTATGAAGCTACTTAGTCAGTGAGGAACAAAGTAAAGTGGAGTCCTCACTGCAACAAAGCTAACTGAAATGCATATAAACACAAAAGTGTATCTCCGAAAACAGAAACGACCTGCAGAAATAGGTACCAAAGGTTGCCAAAGTTGGACGGCTTTTTTAAGAGCAGTCGCCAACCTGCAGCTGAACCATGGCCAGACTGGTCTGACTGACCAGTACAGTCGGGATACATCAGTAACCTTTCCCTGCCAAACTGCTGTCATCCAAGACCTGTTTTAGAGCTCAGATCCCTAAACACAGCTCAGCCACCCAACTTGCAAAAATGTTTATTGTGGAACGCCATTCGGTAATGTCTACCTTTGGTGAGGTGTGCACTGCACTGCTGTCGATTATGACATAGCCTGTCACAGACGCAACAGTGGAGCGCAAGCTTTCTAAATGATAATTCATTAAGACCTGTGTGAGGGGCAGCAGGGAGGAGAGACTGAATGGCCTGGCTGTACTTTCTACTGGCAGCACCAAAGCCAGGGAGCTGAATTTGAAGAAGACCGTTGGTTTTGCACAACACGATGTCGCCCTCCAAACAAATGAGGAGGGAAAAAGTGCTTTTGAAGGGAATTGGTGAGGGGTCTCTGATGGGCTGCCGTCCCAGCCTGTTATGATTTGAGTAGGGTAGCCACCGTGCCTCTCAGTAAGTAATTAGGGGTGAGGTCACACTGCCTCTGAGGAGAGCACTTGACATCGCTCCCCTCTCCCACAATCAGTGATTTGTGGGCGTGTCTTATATTTTTGTCACACTGTGTTTGTTTAATGTTGAATGATGTGATAGCGTCCAGTTTGAATAGAATCTAAAAATTACAAAACCACAAGATTGCTTTTTGTATTTTTCTTTGGGCTATTGAATAAAGAGATGATAAGCTATGGCCCTATTTAATTACCTCATGTGTTGTGATATAAATTCGATAGTAAATAGGATGCATTCCTGCAATTTTTTTCAATGACGAGATAAGCATTGTATATACAAAAGTAGGAGTATTGGGTTTTATTATTCCTTGACAGATCGTTTGAGGAAACTTGTTGCGTTTGCTTTGACAGCATAGCAACATGTAGGTGTTTACATTGATCAGAACAGGCTAGCCAGCCAGCTTTAGTGCTATTTTCCTTCTGTTAATCGTGACATTTATAATTAGTGTGTAGTAGCTTGCACCTCTGTAGCACACAGTGCACAAACTTATACCGTACACACTATGAATATACATGTATTACTGTATATGCTTTCATTGCCCTTAACATATCCTCCATGATGGAACTATAGAATGAATGGGGAACAAAAATTTAAAATGGGGTACAATTTACAGATTAGAATTTGAATCTGATTGGTTATTCCAGCAGAACAGTTGTCCTGTCTCGGGGTCAAAGTCCCCCAGCTCACCCTTATAGAATGGACCTCAATGGAATGAAGTTTTTGTGGTTCTCAAAGCACCAAAAAACTTTTGTTAAAGAAACTCAACAATAATAACTCTTTCCAAATAGAACATTCACATTCACGACTTCATTGCGTGTGCTTTCACCAAAAACTGCTTTCTACCGAAGTATGCCAACTGTTTATATCTGTTGCTTCTGGTCATTTTGCTGGCTTGCCTTGTGTTGCCAGCTATCCCAGCATGCCTTGCAAATGTGACTCACCTCTCATTGAAAATGAATGGAGGTGCTGTCATAGCCCAACACATTTGCTTCTCATCAAAGGCAATGTGTCTTAAACTTAAATTACCGATAACCATAACATTAATCCACATGTGCAGATTCTACATGTAAACGCAGAAGTACCAGATGATTTCCAAACTCCTGAACTATAAGTAGGGTGGGCAAGGGTGCATAAACTAAATACTCTTTTTGATCTTGAAAATTGCTTACTATGGATAAGAAATGTGTTGCACGGTTAAATTATTTACCATCCCCACATTACAGCAATCTTGGGGATTATGTGTTTTTTTATCATCTTGCTGTTGTAGATTGTGGGGGACAACTGCCCTGTAGCTTTGGAGGGTGAGAAGAAGAAAAGGTGGTCACAGGGGGATTTTATTGCAAGGTGATCATTAGCTACCTAGCTGGTTAAACTTTGTGCAGTTTTGGCTGTAGCAATACTTGCTACATAGTTAAATGACTAGCAAACTCCTAGCGTAGTCATCTATTCAGAAAATCACATCTGATGTCAAATATTCTAGTATCTTCACATGGACTGTACTTTGGTAATAACACTGTTGGACGGTATAAACATATCTAAACGATATGCCTGTGTATCTTTACAGTAGCTTAGCTCCACATTTAAACAAAGAACAACAGTGTTTCTATGCACTATATACCCTAGGCATAGGCCTAGGGGGCAGCATAACTGTGACAATGCCACGTTTATGCAGATGGGAAGATCATGTTTTTTTAGTCACCAAGCATCCAATTCCTGCTAGAATACACTCTGAAAGCTAAGAATGTTTCAAGGACAGATAACTTTTTTATGTATGAATTGATTTCTTGCAAATAAAAATGAAGCCATATACCCAAAAATTACTTCGTAACAGATTTTTACTTGGCTCGCTGAACAACATCTTTTTGGAAATATTTCTTGAAAAGGTTATCACATTGCTTAGTACCTTTGGGAGGGGGTAGGGGACTGAATTGCACATGTACAAACCTGAAATGGCTACGGTAGCCACATTGCACATTAAGTTGTTAACAAGCGTTACATTCCCTACGTTCGCTATTGACGGTGACTCTGCAGATGGTTGGCTATTCGGTACGGAATTAAACAACTTGAAATATTAAAACTCTTCTGAGGTTTTTTTCTTTTTTTACTAATAAAGCGTGTTAACATTTAAAGGTGACAGTACCCATCCATTGCATCCATGGATCTTTACACCTGTCCAAAACCCGACTTCACCAGCGATGGAGTGGTACAACAATGTTGTTTTTCTGTCACGTGCAAGACGCAACTTAAACACCAGCATTGCGCTTAAATGAGCTCGCTGCGGCTGTGCTTGTTTACATAACCAGTCTTAGCACTTCTGTGGCACTGACGGTCATTTGCGGCATGCTTAGTAAACATGGCCCTAAGTTGTCTGGCTCATGACCAATATGTAAGCAAGTGGTAGGGCGGCGTTCTCCATAGGCAGACTTTTTGACTATGGTTGTTTGAAACAGATTGCTATTATCTATGAGTGCAATAAAGGTACTCAGACTATTTTCAGAGTAAAATCCGCTGTTGAATTAGTCGTGTCCTATGTAAAATTGCCTCTTGGATCTTTTTCACTCATCTTTCCCTGTTGGTGTGGAAGTGTTGATGTGCTGATGTAAGTAAGGTGTTTATGTGCAGTGTGAAAGTGTCCTGGGCCGCTGCAGTTTGAGGCGTGTGCATTCAGTGTTTATTGGGGTCCGGTGCTATTCATTAGTGAAGCTCCACTCTAATGACGCTGCAGCATTTCTGTTTACGGCTCCGCACGCTTGTAATCAGAGTTTGGATAAAGGTCTGGATAAAGGTGTCAGTACCTCTGGATAAAGGTGTCAGTACCTCTGGATAAAGGTGCCAGTATGTCTGGAAGAAGGTGTCGGTAGCTCTGGATGAAGGTATCAGTAGCTCTGGATAAAGGTGTCAGTAGCTCTGGGTAAAGGTGTCAGTAATTCTGGATAAAGATGTCATTAGCTCTGGATAAAGGTGTCAGTAGCTCTGTATAAAGATGCTAGTAGCTCTGGATGAAGGTGTCAGTAGCTCTGGATAAAGGTGTCAGTAGCTCTGGATAAAGTGCCAAATTAAAGGGTTACACCCCTCCTGCACAGAGCAGGACTCAGGCCTAGCGGTTCTGGCTCGTGTGCTGCAGACAGCCCTCTCTGGGTCCCTCTGGCCGGGACACACAGCTACAAACCGGGCTGCTGTCGGGGCTGAGGGCCCCCTCTGTCCCCTGCGTGACTCGCATCCTGGCATCTGCCCTAAGCGGGGTACCTCGCTTCTGGGCGCCAAGGGGGCCAGGAGTGCCGTTTGCTGGGATATGTGCGCCCCATCCCCCAGGTTAATGAACCCCTCTTGAGACATCTCTGGGACGGTGTCCTTTTAACACTGGCCCTCCAGCCCCACCTTCCGCCTCTCCTTAACTGGCCACTGTTGAGCCTGCAGCAGGACCTGCCTGTTGAGCAATGAGGCAATGAAGCGGAATCTAACAACACCAATAATACTTAATGGGTGAGTTGAAAAGAGTGTAAAATAACTGAAAATAATTAGTTGTTTTATTTCCTCCTCCTCAAAAGGAAATGTAATGTTGGAGTCTCGATTCGGGTCACGGTTGCCGGGGAATTTGAGCGTGCCCTAATAATATCCTGAGGGGAAATGCACCCTGCTCGCACCAGTGCATAAATCTGGTGCCCGATTAGTTAAAAGCAGTTACCTTCACGAAGGCGTTTAGTGATTTAAGGCGGTTTCGATTTTTGATTTGCATTTTAATGTTTCATTACCGACCGCAATTGTGGTATCTGCCTGCTCCTTCCCATCTACTTCCTAATCCATATGTCCCCCCCCCCCGTTCCCTCCCACCCCGGTTTGAGAAGTCGCACAGAACCTGTTTTATGAGCATGTGGGGTCTTGATTAGGTGAAGGATCATCAGTCAGACTGAGTGTGAAATTTCGTTTCGTTTCGTAACCTCTAGCCAAGTCAGCATCTGCGTCTGTACAGAGTTTTACACTTATAATGAGCTGTAACCAAATCCACATAAATAAAGTGGATGTTTTGGTATTGCATGCATGAACTGGTGGTCGTAAACCATCGTAGACCAAATTAATTCACCGTAAAACTAGCTGGAAGGTGGTCGGAGAGACATCATCAGTAGAAAATAAAGCATCACACACTGATATAGAGCCCAACAAAAAAAATGACTTTGGGTTAGTTCGACTGATCTCCCCCATATGCGCACACACACACACACTCACATACACACACACACATGCACACACACTCACATTCATGCACACACACTCACGTACACACACACATGCACACACAAACACATATGCATGCACACACAGACACACACACACACATACACACTTACGCACACATTCACGCACACATACACACGCTCACGCGCACATACATATGCATGTGCACACACACATGCACACATACACACATAAGTGCACACATTCATGCACACACTCACACAGGAGGTAGAAATGCAGGAGAGTAAACTGTAAATATTCAACCAGAACTAATCCTGTATCTCATTACAGCACCAGTCACTGCTGCATGTGTGTGCGTGTTTACGTGTGTGTGTAGGTGTGTGTGTGTGTGTGTGTGTGTGTGTGTGTGTGTGTGTGTGTGTGTGTGAAAGAATGTTTGTGTGTGTGTGCATTGTGTGTGTGTTTGTGTGTGTGCGTCTGTGTGTGTGCGTCTGTGTGTGTGTGTAAATTGTGTGTATTTGTGTGCGTGTGTGTGTGAGAGAGAGAGAGAGGTGTGTGTGTGTCCATTTTGTGTGTGTGTGTGTGTGTGAGAGAGAGGTGTGTGTGTGTCCATTTTGTGTATGTGAGTGAGAGAGTGAGAGTGTGTGTGTGTGTGTGTGTGTGCATATTTTGTTCCCCTTACCCAAAGTGACCTTAGTAAATTTTTTTTACACTTCATGCATTCATCGGGAGCTTGGTGCCACTAGCCGACATCTAATGTACGCTGTCATACCTTTATTCCTTTGTAGATTTGAGAAGACAATTCCTGAAATGTGTGTTTTTCTTTGAAATTTGCCGGTGCTGCGAAGTCGTTCCGCCAGCTGTTCGGAAACTAGAGCAATAAAATAATAAATCAGCTTAAAACAACAAAACCACTCTATTATTTTGCCTCTTACGTTATCCTTTGGGCACAATCAGCGCGCCCGAATTTTCTACTTTCTGGCACCAGTGATTCCACCAGGGTAGTGCCGGATAGTAGAGGTTCTACTCTATCTAAATCCCTATAGGACAAGGGCATTCAGCCTTTCCTGATACAGGGCCCCCTACCCAGACTCAAAGGGGCCCCCATCAGAAGGTAAAAAGAGTTATTTTTTAAAAAGGCTTTATAAAGCTTGTGGAACGGGGTGGTGGTTCGGCTAAAGAAAGGAGATTGCGATTGGACCCCCGTTGAAGACGCAGGCTATGGGACTTGTGACCTTGCTCAGGCGTCTGGCATTTATCGCAGGGAGCAGACTATCTTTGTTCAGTACGATCTCTTTGTGAGGGTCTTTGTGGTTAAGTGGGATAGCCAGCTCATGCCTGGCTTTTCAATCAGTCGCCACATCATGAAGAACACCTCCCATCCCTTCAATGGGATCCGCCCTTAAAAAAAATGGTACCTAGGGTGAGAAAATCAGATCTGATGCTTGCGTCTGATTGGCTCAGAGGGAGCCGTTTGCACTGTGTAGTGCTGGTCTAAAACCTCTCCCTTCTTGCACACCTAATGTCACCGAACAAGATGCTCAAATTGATTCTGCTTCTGGCCTACAGAACTTTGGACAAAGACAACAGTGTAAACAGCCCTAAATGCATGTATTTGTAGATTGTTTTGTAATGTACTGCAATTACCTGCAATGAATTGGTGTGATTTTTGCCCAATGTGCCTTCTGTTTCTCTGTGAAGCCTCGTTCTGACAGCTATCTGTAAAAACCATTATGCAAATAAAATTGGTTTGACTTGATACAATGTAATATATAATTAGGGCTGTCAAATGGTCTATTTTCTAATCACAATCAATCACAAAAATTCTACTATTAATCGTGATTAATCCCCTATTTAACTACATGTTAATATTCAATGAGAAACATACTGTTACTGTGTTAAACTCCCTCAAAATTTATTTGAAAATGTCACATTGTTATAGCCCTTTCTACCACCAGAAAGAACTTTAACTAGGGCAAAACTGTGCTGGTTCAGTGTGCATCCTCCTTCCAGGCTGAGTATAGTAGATACAGTACAACCTCTAAGGCAGATGTTAAAGCATACTACTAAGTGTGCTGGTTCAGTGTGCATCCTCCTTCCAGGCTGAGTATAGTAGATACAACCTCTGTGGCAGATTTGAAAGCATACTACTAAGTGTGCTGGTTTAGTGTGCATCCTCCTTCCAGGCTGAATATAGTATACAACCTCTGAGGAAGATATGAAAGCATACTACTAAGTGTGCGGGTTCAGTGTGCATCCTCCTTCCAGGCTGATATTCCCATTTTGATCAGCCCTGGAAGGTTAGGTCCTGTTCCAACCTTTGAGACTGGTTGTTAAATATATACCTTTAATGTTATTTTAAAGTGTTGTGCTACCGCACAGGTATGTAGTTTGCAGGCTGATGCTTGTTGGATTGAGGTCGTGTATGCTGCTGTAACCAGCCTGGTAGGAAGTTATAAAAGTAGTTGATCACTACAGACCGCTAATCAGCCGATAATCTGCATGCATTATTTGGTAGTCCAATGTTACTGAATTAAATTAAACAAGATAGAGATGCTAGCTGATAGAGATGATGCTACTTTTCAAATTAACTGCATGCATTAAAATGTTAACATTGACAGCCCTAAATATAATGTAATGACTTTTAATGCCACTGTGATAAATGACCATTTCTTTCGTCAGACTCCATCATCTGCAACGTGCTGTGCATCCTTTTATGCTTCCTGCTTCCAGAGTGCGGGGCAGTGGGGTGGAGAGGGCACGATCAGAGAGACTTCCGATATCCCAGAATCCTCTCCTGATCACATGCTGCCGTTTCCATTATGCTATCACTTACGCGGCCGAAATAGGCAGTCAGATTTAGTCCACGGTGTGTAATTAAAGGCTGTTCTCATTAATATGCATGCTACAGTACGGTTTGTAATTGCTTTATGTCTGTCTGAAATGGAACAATGGCATTTTGCTCCTTGGCAAGGATGCAAATCACAAAAGCTCGCAAAACAAGTGGGATTGCGTAACCACTACCGCCCCCAAGATATTGAAATGTGTGCTAGCGCGTGCGTGTGTGTGCGCACCAGTGTGTGTGTGTGTGTGTGTGTGTGTGTGTACAAACCAGTGTGTGTGTGTGTGTGTGTGTGTGTGTGTGTGTGTGTGCATACATGTGTGTAAGATGTGTGTGTGTGTATGTGTGTGTGTGCGCACCAGTGTGTGTGTGTGTGTGTGTGCTAGCGTGTGTGTTTGTGTGTGTGTGTGTGTGTGTGTGTACATGTGTGTGTATGTGTGTGTGTGTGCGTGTGCGTGTGTGTGTGTGCATGTGCGTGAGTGTGTGTGTGTGTGTGTGTGTGCGTGTGCGTGTGTGTGTGCGCCTGTGTGTGTTTGTGTGCGTGTGTGTGTGTGTGTGTACATGTGTGTGTATATGTGTGTGTGTGTGTGTGCGTGTGCGTGTGTGTGTGTTTGTGTGCGTGAGTGTGTGTGTGTGTGTACATGTGTGTGTATATGTGTGTGTGTGTGTGTGTGTGCGTGTGTGTGTACCTGTGTGTGTGCGTGTACATGTGTGTGTATATGTGTGTGTGTGTGTGTGTGTGTGTGTGCGTGTGCGTGCCTGTGTGTGTGTTTGTGTGCGTGTGTGTGAGTGTGTGTGTGCGTGTGCATGTAGGTGGGTCTGTGGGTGCTCATGTGTCGTTTGTGACTGCTCTCAGTCTGTCTCTGTGTGCTGTGTCTGTAGTGCTCTCCCAGCCGCAGGTCACCTCTTCCTGAAGAACAGAAAAGCAGAAAGACAGACGCAGGCTCCGTCAGTCTGCACCTGCCGTCTCTGGCCCCCGCTCCAGCGCTCTCTCCCTCTCCTGTTCATCTCTCCCTCTCCTGTTTATCTCTCCCTCTCCTGTTTATCTCTCCCTCTCCTGTTTATCTCTCACTCTCCTGTTTATCTCTCACTCTCCTGTTCATTTCTCCCTCTCCTGTTTATCTCTCCCTCTCCTGTTTATCTCTCCCTCTCCTGTTTATTTCTCCCTCTCCTGTTTATCTCTCCCTCTCCTGTTCATTTCTCCCTCTCCTGTTTATCTCTCCCTCTCCTGTTTATTTCTCCCTCTCCTGTTCCACCGCCAAGCGCTGCCTACCATTAGGAGGGCATTACAGTGCAAGCTGCAGTTGCTATGACGATCAATTATGGAAGCACACACACGCACTAACACACACACACTCAAACACACCGGCGCTCGCACACACACACATACTCACACACACACTCGCATTCACACACTCACTCACACAACCATGCATACACATACTCTCACACACGCTCACATATACTCACACACACACACACACACACACTCGCATACGCACACACACACACACACACACACAGTCATCAGCAGAAGACAGTTGGCCTAAAGTGCTTTATGGAGAGTCCTATTCTCCACGTTTTGGCCCTGTTGCTTCGTGGCTGATGCCATCTCCCCGCCCTGTAAATGACCCACCTCTGTCAGACGGCCATCTTTAACAAACAGGGTCCAATTAGAGACCGCGGAGTCCTCATTAAGGAAGTGATCTTCAGTAGCAGAGAGCTCGCAGGGAGATGCAGTCTGCATCTACATGCATCTTTTGGCTGCTCAGCCGGCTGATTTATTATTTTTTCTCCGCATGGTAACGAGCTCCTGGTTCCTTCTCCAGGGGCTGTGATCCAAGCCTCCTACGTTCCCTCCCAGCAGGAGCCCGCCAGCAGCCGCGAGGGTCCTGTAATTTATCTGATGCACTTCCACTCCGCGCTTGGCAACCCGCGCCTTCGCTGCAGTACAAATACAGGATCTTTTTATAAAGCCAATCAAATGAAAGTACAAGTCGATGATGGCAGAGCGGTTACTGGGGGTTCAAAAACCAGCTGAATGAACAGTATGCGTGTGCGTGTTTGGGGGGGGGGAGGCGTGATTGAGTGTTTGCATCTTAACTTGTTTGTGTATGCCTGGAAATGTGAGTATTTGTGGACAGATGAGTTTGTGTGTATGCATGTGTATGTGTATGTGTTCGCATGTGTGTACATAAAGGTGTGGGTGCATGTGTTTGTGTGTGTGTTTATTTGTGTGTGGGTGTATGTGTTTGCGTTTGCGTCTGTGTACAGCCGTGTGTGGGTGCATGTGTTTGTATGTGTATGTAGGTGTGTACATATGTGATTGTGCACATTTGCATGTATGTGTGTGTGTGTCTGTACATATGTGTGTGAGTTCAAATGTATGTGTGGGTGTATGTGTTCGTGTATGTGTACCTGTGTGTGTGTGTGTGTGTGGCTGAACATGTTTGTGTATGCCTGTGTACATATGTGTTTGGGTGCATGTGTGTGTGCACGTGTTGCATGTATTTGTGTGTATGTTTATCTGTGTGCGTATTTGCAGGTGTGTGCATGTGTGTGTGATTGTGTGTGTGTATGTGAGAGTGTGAGAGTGTGTGTGTGTGCGTGTGTGTGTGCTGCCGCCCGACTTGTCTTCAACCTTCCCAAGTTCTCCCACGTCACTCCTCTGCTGAGGCCACTCCACTGGCTACCGGTCGCTGTCAGAATCAGGTCCTAAGTCCTGACCCTCACCTACACTGCAGCCAACAGGACAGCCCCCGCCTTCTTACAGGACATGATTCAATCCTACACGCCAGCTCGACCAATCTGCTCTGCAGCAGCAGGGCGCCTTGTACCCCCTCCCATCCGGGTAAAGGGTTCTCGCTCATCCCTATCACAGAGCTTCTCCACCCTAGCTCCCCAGTGGTGGAACAAACTCCCTGTCCCTCTACAAACCACTCAGTTACTGCCCATCTTCCGTTGTGGTCTGAAGACGCATCTCTTTCGACTATACCTGGGCTAACTGCCACCACTCTGTGTATCATTTCACTTAAATTCCCCTCTTACATGCCACTCATATTATATGTACCTCCATTCCGGCTCTTATTGTACTCTGTACTATCGTCCTGATGTTGTAGCTTGTACTGCTGCCTTGTTTGGCTATGAGTAACTGGACAAAAATGAGTATTGTACCATATCAAACCTGTGTTTTGTAGTTGTTCCAATGACCTTGATATGCAGTTTTGGACATCGCTTTGGATAAAAGCGTCTGTTAAATAAATGTAATGTGTCTTTGTGTGTGTGCGTGTTTGTGTGTGTGTGTGTGTGTGTGTGTCAGAGCGCAGAGAACTAGGGCTTTGCTGTAAAAGCATCACACAGGAAGAATCCCTGCGGTGGAGTCATGGCAACGGCAGGAAAGTGCCGCGACTGCCGTTCCCCATGCCGGCCGCTCCCCCCCGCCCACGCAAAGCTTCAGGAAATAACAGCGCATCACTCGCTCGGGTTCAGCACCGCCCCTTCCCAATCCACACCCCTCCCCCCTGCCCTTCCGAACCCCGCCTCCACTGTCAATTACTGCAGAGTGAGACTCATATCTCTTAAACATGGCTGTGTTCTTCTGTTAGTTATTACAGCAGTGAGATCTCACACACATCTCTCAAACATGGCTGTGCTCTTCTGTTAGTTACTACAGCAAAGAAATCTCACACACATCTCTCAAACATGGCTGTGTTCTTCTGTTAGTTATTACAGCAGTGAGATCTCACACACATCTCTCAAACATGGCTGTGCTCTTCTGCTAGTTACTACAGCAAAGAAATCTCACACACATCTCTCAAACATGGCTGTGCTCTTCTGTTAGTTACTACAGCAGAGAGATCTCACACACATCTCTTAAACATGGCTGTGCTCTTCTGTTAGTTACTACAGCAGAGAGATCTCACACACATCTCTCAAACATGGCTGTGTTCTTCTGTTAGTTACTACAGCAAGAGAAATCTCACACACATCTCTCAAACATGGCTGTGTTCTTCTGTTAATTACTACAGCAAGAGAGATCTCACACACATCTCTCAAACGTGGCTGTGTTCTTCTGTTAGTTACTACAGCAAGAGAGATCTCACACACATCTCTCAAACATGGCTGTGTTCTTCTGTTACTTACTACAGAAGGAAGTCTCACACACACCTCTCAAACATGGCTGTGTTCTTCTGTTAGTTACTACAGCCAATAAATCTCACACACATCTCTCAAACATGGCTGTGTTCTTCTGTTAGTTACTACAGCAAGAGAGATCTCACACACATCTCTCAAACATGGCTGTTTTCTTGTTAGTTACTACAACAGGGAGATCTCACAGACATTTTGCAAGTTCTTTGAAATGTACTCATATGCTCACCCTATTTTAAATCTTTAGAAAAATTATATCAAAAAGCCTTCCCTGAGTACACCATTAAATGAAAACTGAATTCAATTCAGAACAACCAAGTATAGTAATGGTAAAATTGTCCTCTCACTGAATACATTGATTAATATTAATGCACCCACACTACAGACAGGGCTGTCATTCACATGCCTACACCAACACACACAGAATCCCGCACACGTCATCGTCATCATCATCAATTCTACTGAACGAGTTCCGCAGTGTGTCAGCCAGACTCGTCATGCTAGGCCTCTTTTATATTGGTGCTAATCATTAATCTCCAATGAAAAATCCACCAATTAAAGTCACTGTTTATGTTTCTGTGAACAAAAGGCTGGTTATTGAGTGAACTTACAGTTCCGGCTGCTTCTCTGACCACTGTGGTTTTACGCAGTGTTTGAGGGAAGGGTTCAGGGGGTTTGTGAAGTTCCTCTTGGTTGTGAAGGCACCATGCTAGCTGGTCAGACGAGGACAACAAATAAGGCACTGTTGCTTTATTGCTCCCTTTTTGTGTTCTGAGGAAATAAAATATTTGTTTCTGACGTGAGGACTGGAAGATGGAGACACACACAAAATCACCACCGGCCAGGCTTTTTCCGTCCAAGCATGGGAACCTGCAAACCCGGGGGAACAGTGCTGCCGTTAACAAAAAACAAGGTCATCTGATGTTGCTAGTACTCACGCTACGCAAATACACTGGGGTAAAGCTCCACAAAACGACTTGTGTTACACCAAAGTGAAATATCCCTTTAACAGTGCGATTAACCACCAGTAGTCAGTCCCCATATAATAACATGCAGACCTGAGTCCATCACAGACACTTGCGTTGGTTGCCGGGGTTGCAGAAGTCAGGCTGGCTCACTAATGCGAGGCAGTAAAGAAGCACAGGAGGGAGAGTCAATGCTGTCTTCCTTTCCCAAGTCAGACCACTCCAGGGAAAATAACTGAAGCAGTTCTTTCACAAATTATTATTTTTATTTGTTTATTTATTCATTAGGCGCTGGTCTGTGGCTCTTAGCTCCCTGGCCTTTCACTCGTTCTGTTCTCAGTGCCAACTTTTATCCACTGTCGTTTTTGTTTGTAGAACTCGGTTTAACATTCCGGAGGTCAGCTGACAAGTTGTCAATCGAGTCTGCGCTTCTTCCATTTTGTGTCCTACATGCAACCATGCTTACCTCATGGGAAAGAGCAGGATATTTACACTTGTGCTTGAATTGTAATTTCCTCTAGATAACAGCATTTGGTGAATGCCAGTATAGAGGGGAAAAAAGAAAGTTAGGTTTGATACTCCTTTGTGCGTTTTTTTGCTTATTGATTGGCTGACAGATGAACTGGTTCACTGGTTTCTTGTATGCAAATTTGTTTAGTTTTCTCGTTGATAGTTGACTGGTCACTTTAATGATGATTGGGTGGCCAGTTCTGTCAGTGCATGTACTGGTTAGTTCTTCAGTTGTTTGGGTATTTAGCTACTCAGCTGGTTGTGTGGCCTGGTGGCTGTTTGACATGTAGGTGGTTTGGCTGGTTTGTATATTGGTTTGCTGTACAGGTTTTGCGCATGTGGGCATGAGTATTGAGAGCTGTGTGTGTGTGTGTGTGTGTGTGTGTGTGTGCATATATGTTTGTGTGAATGTGTGTCCTGATGTGTCATAAAGGGAACTCTATTTAAGATAAGCCATGTTTTCTGCCATTTTAGGCGCAAGCCTCTAAGACCCAACTTTCCACACTCAGCCTTGTTCAATTAATTACAATCTGAACATTTTTCCAGATAAGATGTCACAATATCGATGAAGCATGCTTTTTCCTGGGTGAGCGTTTGACTGTCCTTCTGGATTTGTGATTTCTCTCGGCTGGTTTTAAAGGAAAGTAACAGCCCTGCGGAAAATGGCTGTTTTTTCGCCACTCTCTGCTAGATCTGCCATAATTTTCCTTTCGGTTTTAAATTATCATGACTATATCGATACAGAGCTGGTAATTAAAGTTGAGATTTTCTCCTGAAAGTCCAATAAAATTGGGAACCCTTGGGAATGTGTTGGGCTGTGTCGCACATCGAACCCAGGCTGGAGCGAGACGCCCTCCTCTGCTTTCATTTGGCACCAGGCGCCATTTTAGGGGCGGTGTGCGCTACCGGCAGCACTGCTGTCTCGTAATAACTTTCTTCCAGGCTTGTAATAATGCGACTGTGGGAATTGAGCGGAGCTGAGCTGAGCTTGCAGATGAAAACAGAGTTTCATCTGAGGCAAAAATAAAAAAAAGAAACTTTACAGGGAATAGCAAAGGCGTGTGTTTCAATCACTCTTGCGTGAATCCCCCCCGCCCCCCCCCCCCCTTCTTCTCTACAACCCAAAAACCGTGCTTATCGAGTTCACCCTTAAACCGAAAGACCGCAGGCTCCTGTGAAGACGCCGGCGTTATACGCTTCAGAGCGCTCCGCCTGAATATAGATTCCCGGAGTAACGCGCGTCGCGTTGCACTTATCATCGCGAGAAACGTCCTTCCTGAATGGATTCATCAGCCGAATGCAGGCGGGCTGCCGCAGATAGAGGACGTACACCGATGGTGAGGGTGCGAACGGGAGAGGGGAGCCGGGGAAGCTGGGGGAATAGAGAACGCTCCTCTCTGGGCGCTGCCCTGTTCGGTCATGGGGGACGGAAACTGGGAAATGGTTGCTAACATTCACCACATTCAGCTGGACCCCCTGCTACTGAAGCAGAACCACGGGACCTCTCTGACCAGCGCAGGGGACACAAAGACTCTGTGCAAGCACAGAGCACAGTCCTGTCTGCCATATCAGAGACACAAGCACAGAGCACAGTCCTGTCTGCCATATCAGAGACACAAGCACAGAGCACAGTCCTGTCTATGGCAGAGACACAAGCACAGACCTGTCTGTCATATCAGAGACACAAGCACAGTCCTGTCTGCCATATCAGAGACACAAGCACAGAGCACAGTCCTGTCTGCCATATCAGAGACACAAGCACAGTCCTGTCTGTCATATCAGAGACACAAGCACAGAGCACAGTCCTGTCTGTCATATCAGAGACACAAGCACAGTCCTGTCTGTCATATCAGAGACACAAGCACAGAGCACAGTCCTGTCTGGCATATCAGAGACACAAGCACAGTCCTGTCTGTCATATCAGAGACACAAGCACAGAGCACAGTCCTGTCTGCCATATCAGAGACACAAGCACAGAGCACAGTCCTGTCTGGCATATCAGAGACACAAGCACAGTCCTGTCTGTCATATCAGAGACACAAGCACAGAGCACAGTCCTGTCTGGCATATCAGAGACACAAGCACAGTCCTGTCTGTCATATCAGAGGCACAAGCACAGAGCACAGTCCTGTCTATGGCAGAAACACAAGCACAGTCCTGTCTGCCATATCAGAGACACAAGCACAGTCCTGTCTGTCATATCAGAGACACAAGCACAGACCACAGTCCTGTCTGTCATATCAGAGACACAAGCACAGTCCTGTCTGTCATATCAGAGACACAAGCACAGACCACAGTCCTGTCTGTCATATCAGAGACACAAGCACAGTCCTGTCTGCCATATCAGAGACACAAGCACAGACCACAGTCCTGTCTGTCATATCAGAGACACAAGCACAGATCACAGTCCTGTCTGTCATATCAGAGACACAGAGCACAGCAAACATTGATTTCATAATTTTTTTTTCTATATTCATATTGTGCTTGTGGTTTTGTGCAAATCGCAAGGGTCCAGGTAGAGAAAGGGAGTACACACAATCAAAAACATAAAACTATTTACAAAAAAAAAAAAAACTAATGTCACACATCCGTGAATTTCTCTTAATGTATATTTTTAAATCCCTTTTTGAGCTGGAGAAAATTTAAACCCAATGGACCAGTTAGGTGTTAACTGAAATTCTAAAACCATTGCTGATACAAGATGACTTCAATGCTCTCATCCATGTGTTTTTGGGTTTTTTAAATTATTTATTTTATTTATTTTTTTACTTTTTCTCAGCTGAGATCAAACAGAAATGTTGATGGGAAGCCTCAGATAATTTGCCTACCAGGGTGTCTAATAATGTTTCACCAGTTAAATAGTGTGTGTGTGTGTGTGTGTGTGTGTGGGTGTGTGTGCGTGTGTGCGCGTGCGTGTGTGACCAGAAGGGCATAGGTTCTCTTCCCCAGAAAGGAGAAACTCTTATATCACTGAGAAATGTACTAAACCTGTTTAGCTTCAGTAAATATCCAGTTTATATGGACAATACCAATAACACTATCTGCCAACCAGATATATTATAAAGTAATAGAGTTTAGTTTGAATATAGATGACTCCTTATAGATGTCAGAATGTGATCATATTTTGAGCCAGGCATGGGGCCTTGAAATGCAGAATCGAGTCCTTATCATTCCCGGCTCTGACTGTGGCCAGGAGCCCCACAGGTATTTAAAGTAATACAAAGTACAGAGATGATGTGTAATTGGTCATGACATCAGTCAGTTGTGGAGGGTTTCAGTTTGCCAGTCAACATGGCAATGCCCACCTTATTGAGTACATATGAATGCGTTTGACATTATCTGTTATTATAAATATAAGATACAATAGGCTAACACTTTTATGTCATTTTTATGTTGAACTGGAAAATAAAAATTCACCCTTGCATTATCCTTTCCCTAGCCATAAAATGTGGCCCAAATTTTGCCTCAAGCCTAACACCATATTCACAACCCCACATCTAACCCTAAATCCTATTTCTATCCCTAGGAGCCATTTTAAATATGTGATTTGTCAGTTAAGAAAAACAATTAGTTCAATTGTATTGTTGAAAAAATATTTTTGGAGATTAGCAAGGGTGTACCCCAAGGCTTCTTTTGGGCTCTATTTTCTTATTTATTTTTATCATGCAGAGAGTAAAATTAAACCTGTATGCAGATGACACTGTTGTTTTCACAGCCTCCTTCCGACTGCACAAGAGCTTCAGCTAGAATTTCATTAACTACGGGGTCCATTACACCACATTCAGGCCATTTAACACTCACTCTTATTCGGGGCCACTTACAAAAATGTATTAACTTTCTTTTTACTACGTATTCATTTATACAACTGGAAATGTACTGAAGCAGTTCAGGTCATTCAGGTACCTTATGAAAGCAGTGTCTTTGGGAATCTAACCTACGCCATACCGGTAACAAGCCCAGTTCCTTACTCAACATGTCACGCTGCCTCTCACACGCTCCATGATCTTAAACGGAATGCTTAATTAACAGACTCACCATGTTTACCAGAGATAGAGCTCGGTAAATGCTTGCATTGTCATCTCAGATGGGACCCCAAATAGAAGGGGGCCCCCCTTCTAATACTTGGGTATATGGCTGGATGACAAGGTAACCTTTAATTTACATATTGGTAATCTCATAAAGAAGCATAAGGTGAAAATATGATTTTATTTTAGAAATAAGTCTTCTTTTTCTTTTGATGGCAAGAAAAAACTTGTACAAGCCACTTTTCCATCAGTGATTGTGGTGGCACTATAAATGATTGTGGCCTTCTCAATGCTTGTTGACTATAGTTACAAATGAAAAGCCTCTTCCGTATGACTGTGCCCTTTATGAAATGGCCATTATTAACCATTCACAGTCAGCAAGGCTGCCTTAGTTTTATTTATACGACAATTGTACGTAATCTCCTGACTACCTCTCTTCTCTCTTCCCAGTGGCTATCTCCGGTCCACAAAGTGGCTGATGCTCCCAGGGTTTGTACAGGCCTGTTAAGCTGCTTTTTTTCCCATAGTGCACCATAGGACTGGAATAATTCATAGAACTATCTTAGACTGGGTACCATCGTGTCCCTCGACGTTTTTAAAGTTAGTGTACAAAGCACTGTGTCACAGGAATGTAATTGTTTTAAAAGGTAAGATGCATTTTTTCTTATGAGTTTCTAAATCTTTTTTTCTCTCTTGCTTTGTATTGTTATGTATTGCTGTGTCTCTACAGTCTTTTTAAGTGAAGATTTATGTATGCACTGCTGCCAACATGGCCAGATCTCTCTTGATAAATAGGTTTTTTTTTTTTTATCTCAAGGAGACTTTCTGGTTAAATAAATAAAAAGGTAAGTAAATAAAAAACGAAATGATTATTTATGGCTTAGAAGTCCATCTGCATTGTGAACACACAGCTACCCTGAATGAGGGTCTGTACACACAGACCTTTCTGCTCTCTCTCTAACTGACACAGACCACATACTGTACACACAGACCTCTTTCTGCTCTCTCTCTAACTGACACAGACCACATACTGTACACACAGACCTTTCTGCTCTCTCTCTAACTGACACAGACCACATAATGTACACACAGACCTCTTTCTGCTCTCTCTCTAACTGACACAGACCACATACTGTACACACAGACCTCTCTGCTTTCTCTCTAACTGACACAGACCACATACTGTACACACAGACCATTCTGCTCTCTCTCTAACTGACACAGACCACATACTGTACACACAGACCTCTTTCTGCTCTCTCTCTAACTGACACAGACCACATACTGTACACACAGACCGCTCTGCTCTCTCTCTAACTGACACAGACCACATACTGTACACACAGACCTCTTTCTGCTCTCTCTCTAACTGACACAGACCACATACTGTACACACAGACCTCTCTGCTTTCTCTCTAACTGACACAGACCACACACTGTACACACAGACCTCTCTGCTCTCTCTCTAACTGACACAGACCACACACTGTACACACAGACCTCTCTGCTTTCTCTCTAACTGACACAGACCACACACTGTACACACAGACCGCTCTGCTCTCTCTCTAACTGACACAGACCACACACTGTACACACAGACCGCTCTGCTCTCTCTCTAACTGACACAGACCACACACTGTACACACAGACCTCTCTGCTCTCTCTCTAACTGACACAGACCACATACTGTACACACAGACCATTCTGCTCTCTCTCTCTCTAACTGACACAGACCACATACTGTACATACAGACCTCTCTGCCCTCTCTCTAACTGACACAGACCACACACTGTACACACAGACCGCTCTGCTCTCTCTCTAACTGACACAGACCACACACTGTACACACAGACCGCTCTGCTCTCTCTCTAACTGACACAGACCACACACTGTACACACAGACCTTTCTGCTCTCTCTCTAACTGACACAGACCACATACTGTACATACAGACCTCTCTGCCCTCTCTCTAACTGACACAGACCATCTCTAACTGGCAGAGACCGCTGCAGAGGTCAGAGGGATTGGACGTTACAAACAGGAAAGAAGACCAAGTTAAAATGGCTGTTATGGGTAAGCGTATCTAACTGTCAGATTTAAATTGCGTTTGAAAACCCGTGCGACCTTCCGTTCGCTGCGGCGGGAGCTCGGCGGGGCGCGGTCGGGCAGCGCGGCGGGCGGATTATCGCGGCTCGCGAGCAGGGAGGACAGGGGCGCGGAGCGGGCCCCACGGAGGGGCGCGGTCAAGGGGCCCACCGGGCTCACAGATAAGCTTCCGCCAGAAAGCCACGAGGATCTGTTTAAAATCACCACACCCCATATTATGGGATGTAACTCTGACTGATAAACAGCCTACAGAGTTTTCTCCCAGACTACAGTTAAACACTCACTCTCTCTTTTCCCTGTCTCCAAACCCCCCCCCCCCCCACCTCATCTCCCTGCAATGCTCTACAAAGTGCTCTAAAATTACATCTGAACCAATGGGCTGCTCGCACACAAAGCATAGCGTTATGAGTTGCTCTTTCCCCCCGATTTCCATTCCCCTCTTCCACACATTCTACCTAAAGCCCTGAGTGGCTTAGCAGGTATCTCTGTTTGTGTGGCTGTGCTGCAGGTATCTGTTTGTGTGAGAGTGGTACAGGTATCTGTTTGTGTGGGTGTGGTACAGGTATCTCTGTTTGTGTGAGTTTGCTGCAGGTATCTCTGTTTGTGTGGGTGTGCTGCAGGCATCTGTTTGTGTGGGTGTGCTGCAGGTATCTGTTTGTGTGAGAGTGGTACAGGTATCTGTTTGTGTGGGTGTGGTACAGGTATCTCTGTTTGTGTGAGTTTGCTGCAGGTATCTCTGTTTGTGTGAGTTTGCTACAGGTATCTCTGTTTGTGTGGGTGTGCTGCAGGTATCTTTGTGTGAGTTTGTTATAGGTATCTCTGTTTGTGTGGCTGTGGTGCAGGTATCTCTGTTTGTGTGAGTTTGGTACAGGTATCTCTGTTTGTGTGGGTGTGGTGCATGTATCTGTTTGTGTGGGTGTGCTCCAGGTATCTCTTTGTGTGGGTGTGGTGCAGGTATCTCTGTTTGTGTGGGTGTGGTGCAGGTATCTCTGTTTGTGTGGGTGTGCTGCATGTATCTGTTTATGTGAGAGTGGTACAGGTATCTGTTTGTGTGGGTGTGCTGCAGGTATCTCTTTCTGTGGGTGTGGTACAGGTATCTCTTTCTGTGGGTGTGCTGCAGGTATCTATTTGTGTAGGTGTGGTACAGGTATCGCTGTTTGTGGGTGTGGTGCAGGTATCTGTTTGTGTGAGTGTGGTACAGGTATCGCTGTTTGTGGGTGTGCTGCATGTATCTGTTTGTGTGAGAGTGGTACAGGTATCTCTGTTTGTGTGGGTGTGCTGCAGGCATCTGTTTGTGTGGGTGTGCTGCAGGTATCTGTTTGTGTGAGAGTGGTACAGGTATCTGTTTGTGTGGGTGTGGTACAGGTATCTCTGTTTGTGTGAGTTTGCTGCAGGTATCTCTGTTTGTGTGAGTTTGCTACAGGTATCTCTGTTTGTGTGGGTGTGCTGCAGGTATCTTTGTGTGAGTTTGTTATAGGTATCTCTGTTTGTGTGGCTGTGGTGCAGGTATCTCTGTTTGTGTGAGTTTGGTACAGGTATCTCTGTTTGTGTGGGTGTGGTGCATGTATCTGTTTGTGTGGGTGTGCTCCAGGTATCTCTTTGTGTGGGTGTGGTGCAGGTATCTCTGTTTGTGTGGGTGTGGTGCAGGTATCTCTGTTTGTGTGGGTGTGCTGCATGTATCTGTTTATGTGAGAGTGGTACAGGTATCTGTTTGTGTGGGTGTGCTGCAGGTATCTCTTTCTGTGGGTGTGGTACAGGTATCTCTTTCTGTGGGTGTGCTGCAGGTATCTCTGTTTGTGTGAGTGAGCTGCAGGTATCTATTTGTGTAGGTGTGGTACAGGTATCGCTGTTTGTGGGTGTGGTGCAGGTATCTGTTTGTGTGAGTGTGGTACAGGTATCGCTGTTTGTGGGTGTGCTGCATGTATCTGTTTGTGTGAGAGTGGTACAGGTATCTCTGTTTGTGTGGGTGTGCTGCAGGTATCTCCTTGTGTGGGTGTGCTGCAGGTACCCCTTGTGTAGGTGTGCTGCAGGTATCTCTTTGTGTGGGTGTGGTGCAGGTTGCCAGATCCAGAGTATGCAGATGCAGTACAATCCTGTCAGGGGAGTCTGCTCCAGCACTACACTTTGCTTTCAGACCACATCTACTTACCAGTTACTTTAATCAAGAAGGTTTGGACTTCTTTTTCTGCACACAGACATCCTGTTTCTGTGCACGTGTATGTTTCTCTGACACACCCACACGCCCGTATGCATGCATGCACACACACACACACACACACACACACAGATGACTAATTATGTCACGGACACATTATACAGAAAAGACTCTAATCACTCGCCCCATCCCAGAACCCCTCTCCCCACTTAACCCAAGATATTATGTAATGCACAACAGTAACAATTGTAATTGGGCAAAAGCACTGTCAGCAATAACAATAAGAGCAACATACTGTATGTACAGCATCAATTTGAATGCATTTGCATACATTTTCCATGCTAACGTGCTAACGTGCTGCGCTAACATGCTAATGTCCATGTTAAATGTTCAGCAGACATCTGCCGCTCATCCACTGGCCGTGCCTTTTGAAACGGGCTCCTCGTTTCCATCTGGGAAGCGCTAGCCCACGTGCTGCCAGCTTTGCGGCATTTCAGAGGGTGATAGATTGGTTGTTCCTGGTTCATGGACACATGCGTGTGTTCACACATTCACACGTGCGCGCCTAAACGGACGCTAAATGAGCAGACGATCAGAAGGGAAAGCCTGTCGGAATCGGAGATGTTTAATTTACACATGGACGGCTTGTTTCCTAATTAATCTCACAGTTTCTGCTCTCTGTTTTGTTCTTGTCGCTTTCCTAAAATGAAACATGGCTGGTAATTAGCTAAATCAATTGTTTCAGGGATAAAAACCTGCTTTGGTGAGTGATTACCACAGAACAGGATGGGGGAGTGGGGGGCATGGGGGAATATCGGGAGAGAGGAGAAGAGCGAGTGTGGCATTGGCAAAAACTCTTCCCCTCTTTCTTTTGTTGTGTTACTTTGTGTGTTTTTTTTCCCCAGAGTCGTAGCCAGAGAGAGAGAGAGAGAGAGAGAAAGAGAAAATGTGACTCATGTTCTTTCCTCCTTTTCCTGGTCATGCTGTAGACATTTGTAATCCATCGGCGTGTTCTTGCTGAGAGGAGAACCTGAGTACAGCATGGGAATAATGTATTGAGTAATGCATGGAGGTAATGCATGGGAATAATGCATGGGAGTAATGCATGGGACTAATGCATGGGGTAATACATGGGAGTAATGCATGGAATCAGTGACCTCGTTGTCACTAAGGCATTCGGTCTAATTGTTTATCTATTTTGTAAATTAAATGGCAACAGATGCATTTACTAAATTATCCATTGATTTTGTGCATTTACCCCAGCTGTATATTGGAGTAACCCATCTGGGCCTGTTGGCAGTAACAGACTGAACCCGCAATGATTCAGTTTTACCAGTTTTAGGTTTAACTCAATCCACTACACTGCCACCTACGTCACACCTCGATGGTGTGGACAATGGACCTTCCAGGGTCAAGTTTCAAGTTCACATTTTTTACAGCATGTTTGCATACATGTGGGACAAATGAAAAGCTGAAATATGAAAAGTTAAAACGTAACATAAAAAAAATCATAACTATAAAACACACTAAAGAGAAAACAATAATAGCAATTGAAAAAAATGTAGGGAGTACTGGCCTTCAGTGTGCATTTATTGTGTTGGAAGAGTTGACCTTCGGTAGCGCTTATCGCACGTCGCTTTGGATAAAAGCATCTGTCAAATGAATGTAATGTAATGTACTGGGACTGTGCATCAGAGTATAACTCATTAAGATACAGTCCATTTTACAGTTGTGTACGCACTAGCGCTGCAGATAAAAGATGTCGGTTGTTGCTACTCTCGTATATGCTGCTCTCCGTTCCTAGGACCCGCCGGCCAGGGTTTGGGCGGCATCGCTATGGCCTGTGGGGTTCAGAGAGAGCCTGTTGTTCCGTATTTACGGTGGCTTCACGCCTTCCCTCCAAACTGGGAGCGGAGAGCCGCGGGAAATCGCCGAAATTCGGGAGCAGCTGTTTTCGTGCGTGGCCCAAATCCTTGGACAGACATTCGAGGAAGCCTGCACAGACTGCAGGAGCACACTTCAGCGCTGGGCATATGTGAGATGGGTAAACTGGGACAGGGCCTTCAGCTGGAAGGATAGCTTGCCTTATCGCCGCTAATGAGTTCATTTCTTATGAGAAAATACTGAATTTGTTCATCCCGGGACAGATCGCTCGAAACATTAATTACCTGGCAGTTTGAAAGGTCTCTGCTCTTTCAAGGATGGCCCTAACTGCCTAGTTCCTAAGCCAACCCTTGGCCTGGTGGAGTGTGAGCTTGAGGTCACACATAGGATTAGAGGTCAACCCTCAAATCTGATTGGATGACTGATATTTATGATAGAAGGGTTAGGGTTTTAAACTTCAAATCTGATTGGGCGATTAATCTTGATGACACAGGTCTCTGCACTCGCCATATTCCTGCTTCTGTACTTCAGCCGTGCCTGGAGCCCGTGTTCCTGCCGGTCTGTGGAAGATAAGGGCCGAGGGTGACAGCCAATCCGCACTGCCGCAGTGGAGGGAGGAGGAAGCGTCATCACTCAGGAAGAAGAGTTTCCCTTCTCACACGGGATTCTGCCATTACTTAGCCCTTTCTCCGGTCCGGCTGCGGCAGCATACATCACCACGGGCAGGTTTGATTTAGGGAGCGCTGCTGCCTGTGGGCCAATGACGGGACACTGCCCAAACGCACGGAACATTGACTTTATAGCGAAAATGACTGCGCGGGACAGGCCGAAGGCCCAGGAGGGAAAGCCTCTCTGAGGTCACGGGTCGGCGTGGGCGGAGTTAGCGCACGGGCCAGTGTGGGCGGAGTTAGTGCACAGGCCAGTGTGGGCGGAGTTAGTGCACAGGCCAGTGTGGGCGGAGTTAGCTCACAGGCCAGTGTGGGCGGAGCTAGCGCATGGGCCAGTGTGGGCGGAGTTAGTGCACGGGCCAGTGTGGGTGGAGCTAGCGCATGGGCCAGTGTGGACGGAGCTAGCACTTGGGCCATGTAGGGGGCGGAGCTAGCGCTTGGGCCATGTAGGGGGCGGAGCTAGCACTTGGTCCATGTAGGGGGCGGAGCTAGTGCTTGGGCCATGTAGATGTAGGGGGCGGAGCTAGCGCTTGGGCCATGTAGGGGGCGGAGCTAGCACTTGGGCCATGTAGGGGGCGGAGCTAGCGCTTGGGCCATGTAGATGTAGGGGGCGGAGCTAGCGCTTGGGCCATGTAGGGGGCGGAGCTAGCACTTGGGCCATGTAGGGGGCGGAGCTAGCGCTTGGGCCATGTAGATGTAGGGGGCAGAGCTAGCGCTTGGGCCATGTAGGGGGCGGAGCTAGCGCTTGGGCCATGTAGATGTAGGGGGCGGAGCTAGCGCTTGGGCCATGTAGGGGGGGGAGCTAGCACTTGGGCCATGTAGGGGGCGGAGCTAGCACTTGGGCCATGTAGGGGGCGGAGCTAGCACTTGGGCCATGTAGGGGGCGGAGCTAGCGCTTGGGCCATGTAGATGTAGGGGGCGGAGCTAGCGCCTGGGCCATGTAGGGGGCCTGCTTCGGCCGCCAGGCCTTTTACACAGGGGCACGCCGTGCACGCTGTACCTCAGGAGGTCCTCCACCGATCCCAAACTGTGCTGGGAAAAGATTATTCCACACAAAAAAAATGCTGAAGAAAAGAGTGCAGAAGCTGAGACACAGAAGCCAGAGAAAAGCCGGCAGTGTCTGTCTTGATTTGCTTCGGGAAGGGGTCGATAGCGTAGTTGGAGAACAGGACTCGCTCTGTTTGGCTCCCGCAGTTAAATGAATTTCCTCGATTTCTCTTCAGGGCTACCTGCTGCCATGCATGCAACAATTCATCGTACAGCACCTCCAGTCAGACTTTCTTTCTCTCTCCTTCACCGTGTCCCTCTATCGCTTCTTCACTCTATTTCTTTTTTGCCCTCTCTTACCATGACATTAAATCTTTCTATTATTATTATTATTATTATTTTATTTATGTAGCACGTTTCTTACATGATGCACATAGTGTTTTACACATAAAAATAAAGCATAGAGTGGAATATACAAAGTAAACATTGAATAAATCAGTAATGCAGGCAAAAGAGTTAAATAACGTTGAAAGCAAGTTTTAAACAAGAATGTATCTCAAGCAATATTTATTTTTTTTTTTTTAAATCAGAGTTCCTGAATTCTTGCAGTTCATCCTGGACAGCCCTGCCTCAGATGGCTTGTCCCCTGTGGAAACATTTCTGGCTGGGATGGACAGTGAGTAGATGTTTTGCTGAGGTTCTAAGGCTGTGAGGTGGGTGGTGTGCTTTTAAGAGATCGGTAATGCGTTCTGCGGCTAGACAAAGCCTTAAACATGTTGAGTACCATTTTTGAATCAACTGTAAAAGAAGCAGGAAGCCAGGGTAATGAGATCAGGGTGGGTGTTATCTGGGTTCTCTTTTTGGTTTTACAGAAAAGCAGAGCAGCTGGATTTTTTTTAGCTTACTGTTGATGGGATAAGCATTTTGGCCCAGGATTGTGTACAGAGAACTGCAGTAATCAAGCCAAGAAGAATAAAAACATGTGTAACCTTCTCAGTTTCAACCACAGACAGAAAAGGCCCAGTCTTAGATATATGCATTTAATATGGTTTTTATGGTTTTGTATTTCTCATTTTGGGTTTGTTATGGAAGTACTCAGTGTGTATTTGGGATTTGTAGTTTTGGCTATCATAGCTAACTTGCGCTAGTGCTTTAGTGATGCTGTGTCTAAACTCGCTGGGGTGCTGATGCTGTTAGTCAGGCCTGGCACTGTTACTCATATTAATCTGGTGAATGAACTTATGTTTCCCCTGCATTGTGAGTTGCTCAAGAGAGCCTATTAAATGCATGTGATGCAATGTAATGCAATGCAGTGTAATATAGGAGTCGAGGTAAACAGCAATTCTCAAAGTGGGGGTGTGCCCCCTGTGGGGGAAGCCGGGGGGGGGGGGGGGTTAGGGTTGGGGCAGAGACAATGGGGGGGGGGGGATTGGTGCAGGGATGGTTGTTGGGAAAATAAGTCCATTAGAAACCAAAACGAAAATGGTATCCAAGCAGAACCAAAGTTGTTGGAGGGGTGCTTCAAAACAAAAGAATCTCAGACACACCAAACAAGGGAAGTATCTGAGTGGTGTCTGTGTAGTCTTACCCAGGAGGATAATTTACAGGTTATCTCAATTATCTGACTGTAAAATTATGTTTTAATCGTTCCTCTGTGCATAGAAGAGGAAGACTGCTTTCCGCCAGTAGTGTGGCTCTATACAGACTGCTGGTCTATAGATGTGGATGTGCCTCTCGCTTGTATAGCCTATATAGATACAATTGTGTATCCTGCTATGACACTAGCATATAGGCAGGGGCGGTTTTAGTGATTTGGAGGCCCCAGGCAAAGACCAATGTGAGGCCCTTCTCCATTTTGCTTAACGCAATCATAGCTGGTGAACAAAAACTATTTGGAGGCAGCTCTTTTCAGTTAACAAAGCCACAGAACTAAAGGACAGACCCAAATGAGAATTCTAACTGAAGAACTTCAAATGACCTTCAGCCAGTTAGAAGAAGACAATATGGCAAGAAAAAGATTATAAGTGTATAATCTTTAATTCTATAGTATAGTACATGCTTTTTGATAAAGCATTTGAACATCCACTATTCTCCAGGGATTAGTGATGGGAAAAACAGTTCTTTTCACTGTACTGAATCGGTAGAGTCAGTTCACTAAAAAGATTTGTTCACCGAATCAGTAGCGTAACTATGCTTGGTGTCAGTCAGTCGACGGGGGGGGGGGGGGGGGGGGGGGAGTTGCGATTGCATGTCGTCCAGCGGGGTGGGGGGGGTTCAACAGAAAACCAAACACTTTCTTTCTCGATTATTTATTTTCCTTTCCATTTTATTCTAAACTATTTCGTTGGAAACAATGTGTTTCGTTCGCCTCCGCACCGAATCGCCGTTCAGCTCGCTAACTAGTGAGCTCAGCTGACTGAGAACGGGCGATCGTGAAAGATAAGCCAGTGAGCTGAGAATTTAGTTGGATAAAGATTAGAGGTACCGAAAAATCGTAGCGAAAACCGCTGACGGTTAGTAGCCTACCGAAAATGAAAACAGGCGAACCGTGGTTCATATATTAGCACATTATTTTATTTTAATTGAATGTAGTTTTCCAATTTAAAAAGTAGGCAATAGACAGAGCATTTTCCCACAGAATATTTAATAGTCAAAGAACCAAGCACTTTCTTTCCCTATTTTTAATAAAATTTTGTTTTCATTACATAGGCTATCGTTTTCTCATAAAATGTAGTCGATAAAATAGTAGCCTTGGCTATCCTACTTTGAGACATGTTTTTAAAACATTGAAAATAAACAGCACATTTGACAGTGATGTTCGATTATTATCCATTTATTATCCATATTTCCATACCGTACCCACTTTCCTCACCAGAGACTCCTCATTCGCTACAGCAAGAGGAACGAACTATTGTTGTCGTTCGCGAACGATTCGGGCAAGCGTACTGTCGTTCGCGAACCATTCGGGGCGGGCGTAGTATGTTCAGTGAAGGAATCACTGAACTGCGAACGATAGTCAGTCAGAGTGAACGACCAGTTCACGTTCGCGAACGAATCGTTTCACAAAGTCATTCAGTACACTTCGTTCACCCAAAAGATTTGTTCTTTTGAACAAATCGTTCGCGAACGACACAACACTACTAGGGGTAAAAGTCTCGGTCCGAGCAGGTGTCTGGTTTGTGGTGGGCTGCTGCTGTCTGTCGGTGTCACCTCTGGCACTGTCCTCCCACACTGTAGCTGGTTCACCGCAACCAGCAGAGACAGTAACGCTAGAAATTGTAGTGGGTGCACAACAGGCTGACGGTGAAGCCACACTATACGCGCCGCACGGCGGCGCCGCCTCCATTCATTTTGAATGAGAGGTGGCGGCCAGACCCCGCAATGCATGTTGGGATTGCCGGCGGCGCAGTGAGAGGCGGCGAGACCGTGGGGGAGATGGCAAAAATTCAACTTTGACCCCCTCGCCGCGGCGCGGTAACCAATCTGATTTGATCTAATGGTCCCTCAAGTAAATTGTCCCTATTTTTTTCTCATTTTAGTTCCACATTGGAGGACCTAACTCATAATTGCCGTATCGGGTTTCCCGACTTAATAAAATCTCCTACAGAGACATTGATAAGAGGAACGCAGCGTGGAGAAAAGTCTCTGAAATTGTTGGTGGCTCTGCAATGTAGTTGTCGCCGTTAGCTACTATCACTGTCCAGTCTGAATAAAAGTCATTTTGCAGTAACCTAGCTCTGAAAAATGTTAATAAGCTGCCTAGCTAGGATGTCTAATGTCTAGCTATAGTTAGTAACAACAAACAATAACAAACAAATAAAATCTTCCTAATGTATTAATTGCTAGTTGTTCTTTTCTACCAGCCACCTAGCTAGCTAACCAGATATAACTTTGAAAGCATTATCTGGCTAATTAGCCAGACAATGTTTTTGTTGTTGGTTGTTACTCACTAGCTAGACATTAAACAGCCTAGCTAGGCAGCTGACTAACATATTTCAGATCTAGGTTACTGCAAAAATGATTTTTATTCAGACATGACAATGAATATGAAACACAATATTAAACCCGGTCAACATTTAACGAGCACAACTGTCTGTCAAATATAGGTGACACGCCCACAAACAGCCGACTGTGGGGACGCGGCGTGGCGACAGGCGGCCGTCGCCGCATATAGTGTGGCTTCACCGTGAGGCAGCAGTAAGGCAGCTACCATTAGCTAGCTCAGCTTCTTCAACTAACGTTACACCAGTTGAAACATCAGCTAGGGTGAGAGCACCTATTATCAACCAACTTCGTTCGACATATAGGAAAACGTAAACTGATTTGCAACTATATATGAAAAAATAGGCAAAATGTTGGTAAAATCTTGTACCTAGTTTTGTAGGAAAAATGTCCTCGTTATCCTCCAGTGGTTATTTTTTAAAATTACTTTCCTGATTTTTTAATGTGCCGGCAAATAACTCTGAGGTGGTCCAGCGCTAGCTTTTGGTTGCTAAGGGGACGTGTATCGACCACCTCATATAAATGAACGGAACTTAAATTTGCTAGCATACTGTTTAAGTGTGCTGTCTTGCGTATTTGAGGTTAATATGAGAAAGGGTGGTCGCTATCAGCATGTCTAGGAATCCGTACATATTCACTGTTGTAACCCAAGTCACAGGACACAAAATAGCCGTTAGGAAAGCAGCTTGAAATTATGAAGCAACGTCTGCGCCACTGGATTTAATGTGTTGCGATGAGATAATTCTGAGCGTGTTGCTTGTCTTAAAGTTGATATAGTAAACAAGGCTGTATTAATATCACTAAATGTATATGTATGAAGTTGTTTTTTTACATTTAGACAATTTATTATGTGTATTTTTACAGGACTTGCATTTAAATAGGTAACAATGTCTAGTTTTCTCTAATAAATACAAAGTAAATACACTAGCGGTTAGGGTGGTCGATAATAGGTGCTCTCACTCTACTTGTTGCTCCTCCGTCGTGGAGTCTCAGGCTGTTTTATTAAAGAATTTCGTCAGTTTAGGCAAACTTTCCTTAAACTGGGCATCTTCCTTCTTCCTCTTTCTCTTCTCAAATCCACGTTTAAAACACTTCATGGTAACAAAGATGGTAACTCTCTGCCTCTGATGGCAACTCAAATTTCTACGTCATTGATTAGGTGCAAATGCAGGAAGGTCAAGGTGGAATAGTCCATTAAATCTGAAATGTGGGTGATAATAAATATTGGCAAATATAGATATTTAATTGGATAGGCCCACATTTACAACATAGATAGATTTATTTTTATCTGTTACAGATTATCATTCGTTTGGAGTGACAGAAGAAAGGAAAAATGTTTCATAAATAAAAATTTTAAAAAAAGGAAACACAAATTCACGAGACCCCTTTGGCGGACGAGGCCCTAAGCAATTGCCTACCTATGACCTATGGTAAAACCGCCTATGCGTATAGGCAAGTGACTACAGGGTGCAGATATCCTGAGTTCTGTGTGTATGCTAGGACCTTAAATGGCTAGGAGTGCAGTGGTAAGAGCCAAAGAGGAATGTGAGGTTAAAGTGAATGCAGTTTATTGCACAGTGTGTTGAATAATAGCAATATAATAATAACGATGCAAAAATGTGTGTAGTGAGATGGCGGTTCCCGTATGATGTACAGGAGGCCGTGTTGACGAGTCTCCTCGAACCTTCGCACTTTCCCTCTTATATATCCAAGGGTCAAAGGAAAAGCCCAAGTCACTAAATAAAGACACTGTCATAACAAAAGAGTAACACTGTTGTTCCTGCTTGTCCAGTCTCTGTAAGCCCATAAAACCAAGTTAAACTTTATAGTTGACCACGCCATCGCAGACACCCACTTAAAGTTTACATAACGCTGATCCATTAGAACGTTAAGCAATCTGTTTCCATTTGGGAGTCTGAAAGAGGCACACTTCTGTAGACTGCCCTACATCACCAAAGAGGGGAACAACCAAAAAGTTCTGGAGACCACCGCAGTAGACCTTAATATCAGGTCACCAGGTCCCCCGCAATGGAACGCTAGGTCTGTCTGAGCTTCTTCCATGTTCAAAACCTTTACTGCAAACAGATTTAATGCCGTGTTTACATTTAATTAAATCAACCAAAATTTAATTAGTTTTAAAATAAAGTTTTAAGCAGATTTAAAATTGCATTTGATGTGGATGTCTTACAAGGCTGGTTAATTTGTAATCTCACTCAGTGTACTCAGTGCAGCCTTACAAGTTTAATGCTTAATTCTGAATAATTTGCAGACCACATGTCCCTTAGATCAAATACCATCTTAAATTTTTTCGAGACAGCACTAAGAAAAAGGCATGCATGCCTGTCTTAAGAAAATGAACCTGTCCCGACAGGCTGGGTAAATGGCTGTAGGATTAGCCATATTTACACCTGCTGATCAGAGCCAGGGGGAAGAGATCCATCGGGATAAAGCCTCTATCAACTCCATTCTGCTATTCATCCTGCTCTGTGAATCTGTACCTCCACCCCTCCCTCCATCCTGCTCTGTGAATCTGCACCTCCACTCCTCCCTCCATTCTGCTCTGTGAATCTGCACCTCCACTCCTCCCTCCATTCTGCTCTGTGAATCTGCACCTCCACTCCTCCTTCCATTCTGCTCTTTGAATCTGCTCCTTCACCCCTCTCTCCATTCTGCTCTGTGAATCTGCACCTCTACCTCTCCCTCCATCCTGCTCTGTGAATTTTCCTATCAGGGGAAATGCACGTAGAGATTTGCTTTCAGGATATGCAATCTGGTTAAATAATTCAGGAGTTTGTGAATGGGTTCGCCCCTTCCTGCACAAAGGCTTCTGTCATTCCTCCCTCTTGGGCATGTCACTGCAAATTGCTTAGCGTCATTAAATTGTTAAGCCCCAGCCCTCTACGGTTCCATATACAATTTTCCAAATAGCAAAATTGTTTCCTCAAACAAGGATGTAAGAGAAATTGCACAATTATTGGTTCGAAATTTCAACTGCTTCACACATGCAGAAGTCTTCAAGAAGATGGTGGTTCGAAGGGCTTTATCTGAATCTGAATTATTGAGTGTTTGAGCTGAATTGAACGGGGAAAATGAGATGAATCACTTGCATTTGCTTCACCATAGCACTGCTGATGCTATAGCCTATAAGGCTGGTATTTTCTGAAAGGCACAGACCCATGCAAAGCACTACCCTCATGCAGTGAAGGTGCGAGCGTCTGGGTGTTTGTCCATCGTAAAATATTTTCCATGAATCTATCACTAAAAAGGCTGAGCAGTTCTGAGAGAAGTGAAATCTGGTGAAAAATAAAACACAGTAACAACACAGACTAAAACCAAAGCACGCTACAGGACAGAGGAGGTCATTCAGTACAGAAAGGACATTAACAATCGAGTTTAGTTTTGAATGGCTGCTCAGTGGTTAGGTCGGTAAAGTTGCTGACCTCATGTGCTGGCATTGCGGGTTCGACCCTCAGCTATAACAGGGAATACACACTCTACAGCTCAGTGGTAAACGCTTCAGGGGAAATACACACTCTGCAGCTCAGTGGTAAACGCTTCAGGGGAAATACACACTCTACAGCTCAGTGGTAAACGCTTCAGGGGAAATATACACTCTACAGCTCAGTGGTAAACGCTTCAGGGGAAATATACACTCTACAGCTCAGTGGTAAACGCTTCAGGGGAAATACACACTCTTCAGCTCAGTGGTAAACGCTTCAGGGGAAATACACACTACAGCTCAGTGGTAAATGCTTCAGGGGAAATACACACTCTACAGCTCAGTGGTAAATGCTTCAGGGAAAATATACACTCTACAGCTCAGTGGTATACACTTCAGGGGAAATACACACTCTACAGGTCAGTGGTAAATGCTTCAGGGGAAATACACACTCTACAGCTCAGTGGTAAATGCTTCAGGGGAAATACACACTCTACAGCTCAGTGGTAAACGCTTCAGGGAAATACACACTCTACAGGTCAGTGGTAAATGCTTCAGGGGAAATACACACTCTTCAGCTCAGTGGTAAACGCTTCAGGGGAAATACACACTCTACAGGTCAGTGGTAAATGCTTCAGGGGAAATACACACTCTTCAGCTCAGTGGTATACACTTCAGGGGAAATACACACTCTTCAGCTCAGTGGTACACGGTTCAGGGAAATACACCCTCTTCAACTCAAGAGCTTTGGGAAAATGTGTGGGTGGAACAGCTGACTCGAGAGGTACACTTGCCAATTTCAAATTGTGGGGCGAAAAAAGAAAAGCATTTCATTGCAGTGAAATTGCAGCACTTGAACATCAATCTGGCACCTCGAAGCTGGCTAAAGATAAACATTGAAGGAAAAGGGGGGTGGGGTGGTTTACAAACCAAATAGCTTTCAGGTTCACGTACAGGCATGGTGTTCTGCTCCAGGACAATGTCGAAGATGAGCCATTTGCATTTCTGGTGCCCAAGTCCCCAATATGGATGTTGGTTCCCTTTTATCTTGGCATATAATGTCTGTAATACCCTCCCTTTCCTTTAACACTTTTGAAGTCCACTGAAAAGAAATAATGCCACTTCTAGATTAATTCACCCTTACACCTCACTACTTAGCAATGTCCATAGGCTAGCAACCTGGATACAATCCAAATTACATCACAGCTATCTAATGAAGCTTTCTTGCCAAGTAAATGTTATCATTTCTAAATGTTATCATTACCAATCCTGCACTCTGCCTTTGAGGTGGAAATGATGATGCTTTATTCAGCTGCGTAATGATATTCCCACCCACTCCACATGGTCATCTCTGTGCAGACAGAGCGGGAGAGAACAAACAGGGATCCTTTGTACTTCATCGCAAGACCCTTTCAGCAAGCGTCGTGCCACAGAAATGAAGGTTTTGCCTGACGGTTGGTATTGTTGGGAAACAGACAGTTTTGTGTATTCTTAGTCCCAGTTTGTGTATTCTAAGTCCCGGAGGAAGGGCCACCCCCATGACCATATATGGGCCTCCATTCCTGTCGGTTTTGAGGTTTCCCCTCCTGAGAATTTCCACTGGGCCCCCCATGACCATTATGGATTTGAATGGTCCAATCAGAAGGAAGCACGGCCCCTTATCACCAATCAGAGGCAGTGCCCCCTTTCAACAATAGAATTCTACTATATGCAAATATCAATCTACCGAGAACTGTATAAAACTAATTACCCACCAATACCTTTTTGAACTTTCTCTCTGAGTTGTTCCCGTAGCCGGCTGCGTAATAAATCTTCCTGCTTTTAGTACAAACTTTTGATCTCCTTCTTCCTGGGATAACGGTCATTTTACTTGTTTTTGGTAAAGTCTTGAATTACCAACAGTATGTATGCTTCAGCGAAGGCCTCCATGGCAACCAGATGCCAAATCACTAATGTTTACATGCGTGAAAACATGGCGGCGCCTGGTGAAATTACTGAGAAATAAAGGAGGAAGAAATTTTAAGTTTACTTTTGTTTAAAAAAAATGACGTGAACTGAAATAAAGAGGGAATGAGGGAACTAAATGAGGGGGAAAAACGAGGTGAATATGTTCTGTTTGAGCAGAGGCATCACATGCTGGATGAAGACAGGCGTTTCAACTATTTTAGGATGTCAGCTAGCTGGTTCAATGACTTAATTAAGCACATCCATCCCAACGTTGTTCAGACGATATTTTATTATTTATTTTGACAGGTTTTCCTCAGCCCTCTCCGTGTTTATTAACACCGGTCAAAACCAAAATAATGAAGTGGAGCAAACAAATACACATCCATGACAACGAATTTCAATGTTCCATCTGACTGTCCAACCACACTGCATGACAAAGTACAAAATTCTCGAAGCGCACGCCACTTTTGCCAGTTGAAAATGAGTCACTTTGGTCATGTGACACTAGACAAAAGCATCCTGTTTTGATGCATAAATAAAGCTTTAGAATTCTTGAAACCAGGTTTGAGCCGGTGAAACACTTGAATAGTCCAAAGACCTCTGTTTTTATAATTGCTCCTATAATCTGAAAACCCATTGGCATTCTGGGAGTTTATAATGGCATAGAGCCTTACTTGCACAGTTAGAGGAACTTCAGCCCCTGCACTCACTTCTGTCTTAGCAAAAAGGCCTCCCCTCGGACAAATCCTGAAGGTGAGGACGGCTGTTGGGGGCGAGGGGCTAAACTGGGTAATTAGAGGTGGCGCGTTTTCATGTCGGACACAAGAGACCGGTTGGGGGGTGGGGGCGGGCTGGGGGCGACGGACATTTTCTTGGTGATGCTTTTTGGGGCCCTGAAATAAGCAGAGAGGTTACTTTGAACTAAGCAGGCAGCGCCTCCAATCTTACCGATGCAGATCAAAGCAGACAGAAGAGTAAGAAAGATGCACATTCAGTACACACAGTTCTCCAGAGGAGAATTTTCACTGCGTGTGAAAGAAGGCTGAGGCTGAAGGACTGTGGACCTCCGTAGGGAACGTGCAGGTGTGAAGGCCGTCCCCATCACCTGCATACCTGCTCACATGGGTGTGGCTCAAACGAGCCTCTTTTTCCGGCCTGTTCCGTCACACGCCAGCCCGCCAGCCTTCTCTCACCTGTGCGCCCCAGCTCGTAATGCCACTAGCTCTGGTCATGTCCGCCGGGTAACCTTCACAGGGCGTTCCTTCACAGGGTAACCTTCACAGGGCAACTTTCACAGGGCATACCTTCACAGGGCGTTCCTTCACAGGGTGTACCTTCACAGGGCATACCTTCACAGGGTGTACCTTCACAGAGCATACCTTCACAGGGTAACCTTCACAGGGCAACTTTCACAGGGCATACCTTCACAGGGCGTTCCTTCACAGGGATCACCTTCACAGGGCGTTCCTTCACAGGGTAACCTTCACAGGGCAACTTTCACAGGGCATACCTTCACAGGGCGTTCCTTCACAGGGATCACCTTCACAGGGCGTTCCTTCACAGGGTAACCTTCACAGGGTAACCTTCACAGGGCAACTTTCACAGGGCATACCTTCACAGGGCGTTCCTTCACAGGGATCACCTTCACAGGGTGTACCTTCACAGGGTAACCTTCACAGGGTGTACCTTCACAGGGTAACCTTCACAGGGCATACCTTCACAGGGTGTGCCTTCACAGCATTAACAGCAACTCTGTCGCTTTGGGATTCAGGAAATGGTGAAGCTCAACCGTACAGTATTTGGGTCAACGTGGAGCATGACATCATGATCGGTATAAATATTCCATGCCAAAAAAAAGCCTTTTTTTCTTTGCAAACTATATAGGAAATACTCTACATTTTAAATGAATCCAATTACACTCAATGTTCAGTTAGAATGTGCCTGAGATGCTCCATTGTTCTCCATCCATTCCACACAATGTACCCGCGACTTCCTGCAAAATACTAAAAATGCACATTCATAAAATGGCTGTAAAAATGAAATAATATATGGAATTTAATTACGAGACTTTGAAAGATTATGTATGATCATAAAGATTGATTGTGCTTACCATCTTCTGCGCAAGTGAAGTCTGCAGTACCCCACATGCCCACAGAGGGAGCCCACTGCCGCTGCGGCATAATTATCACAGATACTGATCATTTCAACATCTGAAACACTTTGACATTTTAAATAAAATTACTTCATATATAAGATGAATATATTGAAATGATTTCACTGTGTTGTGCTTGTAAAAGATACTAGTAGAGTTACTGTTAAACTGGAGGAGAAGCTGAGCTCGTTTTAAAAAGCTGTAAAATGGCTGGGGGTCAGGTGAGGCCAGTCACAGTCAGTCAGTATGCAGCATGGACAACTGGCTCCTCCTTTTTATCACCCTCCACACGCCTGTGCATGCTCCCTTGGCTGTTGTTTGATTGGTCAGGGAGATCACATGACCTTTTTCACAGGAAAACAAAAAAAATTAGCTGTACTGGACTAAGGGAGAGTGGAATAGTTCTAGCTGTACAGGACTAAGGAATTGTGGAATAGTTTTAGCCGTACAGGACTAAGAGAGAGTGGACTAGTTTTAGCTGTACTGGACTAAGGGACAGTGGAATAGTTTTAGTTGTACTGGACTAAGGAATTGTGGAATAGTTTTAGCTGTACTGGACTAAGAGAGAGTGAAATCGTTTTAGTTGTCCTGGACTAAGGGAGGGTGGAATAGTTTTAGCTGTACAGGACTAAGGGAGAGTGGAATAGTCTTAGCTGTACAGGACTAAGGGAGGGCGGATTAGTCTTAGCTGTACAGTGGAATAGTCTTAGCTGTACAGGACTATGGGAGAGTGGAATAGTCTTAGCTGTACAGTGGAATAGTTTTAGCTGTACATGCCTAAGGGAGAGTGGAATAGTTTTAGCTGTACAGACCTAAGGGAGAGTGGAATAGTTTTAGCTGTACAGACCTAAGGGAGAGTGGAATAGTTTTAGCTGTACAGGCCTCAGGGAGAGTGGAATAGTCTTAGCTGTACAGGACTAAGGGAGAGTGGAATAGTCTTAGCTGTACAGGGCTAAGGGAGAGTGGAATAGTCTTAGCTGTACAGTGGAATAGTCTTAGCTGTACAGGGCTAAGGGAGAGTGGAATAGTCTTAGCTGTACAGGACTAAGAGAGAGTGGAATAGTTTTAGCTGTACAGGCCTCAGAGAGAGTGGAATAGTCTTAGCTGTACAGTGGAATAGTTTTAGCAGTGACGTGCGGAGTTCTATTCCAGAACGTGGGTTTGTGACGGCCCGCCAACTGAATCCCTCCCTCCTTGGATCATGCTATGGCCAATCACGTGCCAGCTTGCGTGACCACAGATCAGTCATGTTTATGATCTGAAGGGTCATAACAGCATTGCCTAGTAGCCTATCCCACTGGACTTCCTCAGATTTTTCCTCAAATTTCTCAGTAGTCCTCCCATCTACTGAGCCCCTCCCTTCCTGCAAAAACACCATTATAATAATTATTTAAAGATGGTATTTGCACCTCAGAAGTGTGATTTTCATGATCGACCAAGCTTTAATTCAGCCTTAGTCTGAAGTGCTGGCTTTTATTTATGATACGAGAAAAAAACACTCTGATCTCCTTCAATGGCACAAGGATTTTATGCTCCTCTGAGCTCTTCGCAAATATTAAGATTTTTTTTTTCATGTCTCTTGCTCAATTGCAGAGGAAAGGCCCTCTTGGGGCTGGGGGGGGGGGGTGCTGGGGAGGGGGGGAGGCAGTGCTGGGGGGCTGTGGAGCTGTGGGGAAGCTGGGGGGGGGGGTGGGCTAGGGAGCTGGGAGGGCTCTGTGGGGGGGGGGGGGGTGAGGTAAAGGTTGAAGGATACATCTAAATGAGAAGAGAGTATGCTCATGGGGCCCAACAACCTTGGAAAGTCTGTGAGGATATTCGCGATGCCTGTGGGGTTACGCTGTACCTGGCGAGGTCCTGCGGGATTTTACCCCCCCCCCCCCCCCCCCAAAAAAAAAAGAAAATACAAAGAAACCTGTACTGCACAGGAAAGGAAATGGCTTATACCTAGGTCATAATCAAAGCCATAATCTGGAATGTAACAGTAGGTGTGGGTTAGTACAGCATTCCCTGTGTACACCTGTGTGAGTGCCCTCTCTGCAGTAATAATAATTTCTGAAGCACTTTTCTTGAAACTCGAAGCACTTTTTACAGTAATGAGGGGGAAACTCGCCTCAGCCACCCCGATGTGTAGCACCCACCTGGGTGATGGACAGCAGCCATTTTGCGCCAGTGCGCTCACCACACATCAGCTGAGATGGAGAGGGAGAGAGCGATTCTTCTGCCGTGTAAACTGGGGGATGATTATGTGACCTCTCTATACACCTCCCATACGTATCAGGGTGTGTGTGTGTGTGTGTGAATGCTATCCCTATACACCTACCGTATGTAGCAGGGTTTGTGTGTGTGTGTGTGTGAGAGAGAACTCTCTCTGTACACCTCCTGTATGTAACTGGGTGTGTGTGTGAGAGAGAGAGAGAGAGAGAGAGCTCTGTGGGAGAGCCTGCTCCATATAGCTCCTGTATGTAATGCTGTATCTTCAGACCACAGTCTGAAGTGAAGGCCCCATCCTCCCCTGCTTTCTTGATAAGTCTTTATTACTGGAGAAAAAGAGACGTGCACTGGTTGTCACGGATGTGAAGGCCCAAAGGACTTATGCTTTGCTCTTCCCATTAAATATGAAAACTTCTCCATATTTACACATTTCCACCACTCTTTGTAATTCAAATAAAAAGCAGACATGCTTTATTTAATCAAAAGCAGACATACTTTATTTGCATGACAGGAGAACCTGTTGCTAAGGTGGTAAATACACAGATGATGACAGAACCTAAATTTTAAGTAACAATTTACTGCCCCTCCCTACTTTCTCCCACACTTAATATCTCTAATCATATATATATATATATATATATATATCTTTTCTATCTTCCCTATTTTATCTTTCCTATTTTCCATCTTATCTAACTCTGCCCCTCCCCAGTAATTCCCTTTCTCATCCTCACCTATCACTCATCTTACCCTTTCTCTCTTTCTACCTTTCTCTCTCTCTCTCTTCTTTCATCTTCTCCATCTCCTCTCTCCTTCTGCTGTATATACACTGTTTTTATTTCTATCCATCCCCAGTTTGCGTGTCTTACTTTTTGGCATCGCCATACATTACAATCTTATCATCTGTTATGTGTTTCCCTCGCCCCAGCGATCTCCATCTGTCAGTCATTAGTTTGGCCTTTAAAGGCAGGATTTGCAGCTCACGCGCTCACGACGGTGTCGCGTCACTGCGGAACACCAGGCCGATTCAAATGCGTTGCCGGGTAACGCTCTACCTGAGCCCGTCCTTAAAGTTCTGATAATCCCGAAAAACTGCACTGCTGCACACTGTTCCGGCATTGCGGTGGTCTGCTTTTAAATGGTGAGCGCCCTGTACCAATGTCTGATGGACAGGCCCTTAAATTTCAAAACAATGTGATGAGGTAAATTTGTATTATTTTCCCTCTTTTTATAGAGACCAATCCTTCAGTATGTTGCCACAGATATCCATCAAAACTGTTGCCGTTTTAGTTTTCAATCAGTCAGTATTTTATTTTGCGTGCTGCGCTTTTCAAAAAGAATCCATAGAGCACACGGAACGGAGAGATAACAGGAGATGAAAACAAATGGAGGAATATTTCAGAGCAGACACCACAATAATAAGACTTTTAAAAGATACTGACTCTGAAATTGAAAACGGAATGTGAGAATTCGGTAGAAGAGAATAACAAAAACAAAATGAAAAAAAAGAATGTAACAGGTCTGCTTTGAAATAAATAAACAGTGGCGAAGGAAAACAAAAATGCGCATGTTTATAGAAGGAGGCCATTGTATAGATATAAAACTGAAAATGAATCGAGAAACTGTAAATTAATAAAGATTCATATGCCAAAAATAAAACATAATTTTAAACACAGAGGGCTTTGATTTTGTCTGGCCCATTCTGTGTACCCTGTTTGTCTCTTTATTAAAACCTATTGTTATTATATTAACATTTTAATTATTTATATAAAGGAAAATCGGTTTTCATTGACTCAATCAGAAGTGAAATACTGAACTGGCGCCCTTAACCGTTTTATTTATTTATTTTATTTTGGCCATTTTCCCCTCATTTAAATATTCATTGAGAGGCAAAACATGAAAAGATAATCTTTCTTCCTGAGGTAGTTCAGTCAGCACATTGGCATTCAGGAGTGAGGGGTTGTGTGCGAGTCACAAACTCAGAAGCAGAAGAAGCTGAGAGGAGGTCCAGCGAGGTCATTCTTAAAGGAGCCGTTCCCTTTCTGGAGATTGATTTATTTATATTTGCATAATTTCGGTTTTTGCTGTACGTTTCTCGATTGGCTCAGACCTGCTGGCTTTTGGGTGGGGTGGGGGAGTCTGTAGTCTAATGCAGAATCACACACTTCAAGTCAGTCCAATGCTGCTTGTGCAGTAATGTGGTCGGAATGAATGTATATTACCTGATTATTCTTCAAAAAATATGTTTTATCTTATTTTCAATGGGAACTATTTCCTTTGCCAACCCATAAATACCAACGGCAGGAGACAAGGTTTTTTCTCCAGTTTTAAATATTGCCTAACTGACGATATTCACATACTTATTCTTCACCAGTGAGAATGTCATTGAATTATTGTACGTGCAAATATATTGTTTGTTAGAGTGCAATTAGGTAGTTTCTTGTGATACTCTGACTGAAATGAGAATGTGACTGGATAATTGGCTGAGAGATTTGATTGGTTGTGACAGTCAAATGGGATAATTGCTTATGCCGGTTTATCTGTGTGAACTCAATTTATAACATGAGACATGAATGACTATAATTTGTCATAGGGGGCTTTTATTTTGGGTGAAAGGTTAATGCAGTGGAGTAAATGCTCTTCTCCTTCACTGTTGATAAGGAGTGTGCTTGTGTACAAGCTGTTGCCATTGTTACCTGATAAATGAACCTTTTTTTTTATTATTATGAATAAGTTTGAGGTGCACACATTTATTCCTGGGCTGAGTGCCCGAGCGCCTGTTTCTGCCGTCCGGTAAAACCAGACCCATCGGACCGGGGTTAAGCGCGTTCAATTAGACCTCTCATTAATCCAGTTAAACCATCGAGACCTCGGAGCCAACGAGCACCAGAGAGGCCAGAGCTCCGCCTACACTTCCCACCATAGCTAATGTCAGGCCGGGCGCATCTTTCCTGGGCAAATATAAATAATAAATAAATAAATCACTAAACAGACATGGGTAGCGCTATGTTTGGCTCTTTGAAGGGCCCCGCTTTATAAGCTAAATAAAGCCTCTTGGAGCGCTACATAACGCTAGATAACACCTTCGTAATCACCCAATAGCAAGACTCATTCCAGGAGGCCTCCTGCGGTGTCACCTATCTGACATTGCAGACAGGACAGTGATGCCACCTGTCAATCAACATTTTTCCCTGAACTTTGATTTATGGTTGCAAGCTGTTTTCCTCATATATGCTTATTAGCCAATTGAATTTTGCCATTTGCTGAACTCATCAATCTGCTCCTGAAGAAAGACACCAGGGCCCTTCGACAGTGTCAAGATGAAGAATAAAAGGGGCTCCAGGTCATGAGTGTCATCACCTCACCATTTTGATTTGGTTTATGAAGGAAAAAGCATGGCACGGCATTTCTGAAGCAAACACAATGACACTGATGGCTTCAGTGATAATGATAATTATTATTATTATTTTATCAACATGCATCTGATCATAAGTCTATGATGATTGATATGAAGGTCATACTTAAATATGTAACTGATGAAGACATTTTGGAGATTTCGCCAGCAGCCATACCTCCATGCACTCTGCTCCTGCCGAATGGCTGAAGCTAAGCAAGCGTGGGCCTGGTTAGAACTTGGATGGGAGACCACCAGGGAATACTGGGTTGCTGCTGGAAGTGGTATTGGTGGGCCAGCCGGGGGCAATCTTCCCTCTGGTCAAATAAACCCCAATGCCCCAGTGTAGTGACGGGGACACTGTGCTGTAGGAGATGCCGCCTTTCGGAGACGTTAAACCGAGGTCCTGACTCACTGTGGTCATTGAAGATCCCATGACACTTATCGCTAAATCCAAGATCTGGCTCTCGCAAACTTGCCACTGAAACCATCCCCAGATTTAATCGTGGCTCCCCTTATAGATTCGGCACCTGTAGCCTGGCTGCAACGGCTGCAGTTTTCCTGAGTGATGACTCAAGGCCAGCTGCAGAGCGGAAAGAAGACTGGCAGCAGTAAGAGTTTCAGAATTTCGAAGTACTTAAGAGCGCTCTCCCGGATAGCTGGAGAACAGTAACTAAGAGTGCTCTCCCGGATAGCTGGAGAACAGTAACTAAGACCGCTCTCCCGGATAGCTGGAGAACAGTAACTAAGAGCGCTCTCCTGGATAGCTGGAGAACAGTAACTAAGAGTGCTCTCCCGGATAGCTGGAGAACAGTAACTAAGAGTGCTCTCCCGGATAGCTGGAGAACAGTAACTAAGACCGCTCTCCCGGATAGCTGGAGAACAGTAACTAAGAGCACTCTCCTGGATAGCTGGAGAACAGTAACTAAGAGTGCTCTCCCGGATAGCTGGAGAACAGTAACTAAGACCACTCTCCCGGATAGCTGGAGAACAGTAACTAAGACCGCTCTCCCAGATAGCTGGAGAACTTTGAAGCACTGGGACAGGCCTGGAAGCACAATTAGCCATTCCAGTTTGGGAGAAAAAGTAATAACAGGAGGTAAAAAAGGATAGAAAGTAAGTAAGGTTTTGGCTGGCCTGAAGAGACGAGACGTTTGTTGTGGACTCAGCTCACCTCTCCAATGAATAACCGACATTATTGCCAAACCAGAGCAGTATATTACATTCCCTTTTAACTGCTGGCTGTGTGTCAGCTCAGCCTGGGTAGAGAGCGCTGAGACCAGCTCTTAATTTCTTCTAAGGTTCTCCGAGTTAATCAGAACTGTGGAGAGGAAGAGGCAAAAAAAAAAAGATGAAAAGGCAGCCAATACCATCACGGTAAATTAAGGAGGAGTGATTTTGAGGGAGATTTAATTACCCAGAATGCCCCACTGGTTTCATAACTAACACCTTTTCTGATGAAATTATCATTTTGGTTGTGCACAATTTACTCGATAAGTCAACCAAAAATTATTCTTGTGAAAACAGTTATAATAAGCACCACAAGAATGATCGTCATGATAATAGAACTGCAATTGTAAGCATCAGTTATTTTCAAATTGCAGATTTTTTATTTTTTTACAAATTTCTATCTGTTCCTCTGTACTGTTCTCTGTTCTCCTATACTCCAAGTGGTTCTGCAACGGAATGTAACCCATTTGCATAAGCAATGAGATAGTTCATGAACTGAAGCTCAAATCCATGTAGATAACCTGTTTATACACAGACAAGCATAAGTGATATACATTAGGGTGAATAACACACAGAAGTACAGTCACAATATTATGTAATCTCATTACGGACAACATCATGCAAAAGCATAAGGGATCAAACAAAGGAAAGCAATAATGCTTATACAGTGTAATCATATTATAGGCTTTAACATGGAAACATGCCTGGTACTGTACGATATTCAATTTCTGATTGTCACACAAGGTGGAGAGGGACTTTCTCTCTCCTTCTCTGTCTCTCTCTATTTCTCTCTCTCTCTGATGAAAGCAGGCCATTTAAGGAGTTGTCAATGCGATGAATTTAAGATGAACATGCGTGTTCCTCCTGCGTGATTCAGCTGAGATCATGTGTACATGCATGTTCCTCCTGTGTGACTCAGCTGAGATCATGTGTACATGCATGTTCCTCCTGCGTGATTCAGCTGAGATCATGTGTACATGCATGTTCCTCCTGTGTGACTCTGCTGAGATCATGTGTACATGCATGTTCCTCCTGCGTGACTCAGCTGAGATCATGTGTACGTGCGTGTTCCTCCTGTGTGACTCAGCTGAGATCATGTGTACATGCATGTTCCTCCTGTGTGACTCAGCTGAGATCATGTGTACATGTGTGTTCCTCCTGTGTGACTCAGCTGAGATCATGTGTACATGTGTGTTCCTCCTGCGTGATTCAGCTGAGATCATGTGTACATGCGTGTTCCTCCTGCGTGATTCAGCTGAGATCATGTGTACATGCGTGTTCCTCCTGCGTGACTCAGCTGAGATCACGTGTACATGCGTGTTCCTCCTGTGTGACTCAGCTGAGATCATGTGTACATGCGTGTTCCTCCTGTGTGACTCTGCTGAGATCATGTGTACATGCATGTTCCTCCTGTGTGACTCTGCTGAGATCATGTGTACATGCATGTTCCTCCTGTGTGACTCTGCTGAGATCATGTGTACATGCATGTTCCTCATGCATGATTCAGCTGAGATCACGTGTACATGCATGTTCCTCCTGTGTGACTCTGCTGAGATCATGTGTACATGCGTGTTCCTCCTGCGTGACTCAGCTGAGATCATGTGTACATGCGTGTTCCTCCTGTGTGACTCAGCTGAGATCATGTGTACATGCGTGTTCCTCCTGTGTGACTCAGCTTAGATCATGTGTACATGCGTGTTCCTCCTGTGTGACTCAGCTGAGATCACGTGTACATGCGTGTTCCTCCTGCGTGACTCAGCTGAGATCACGTGTACATGCATGTTCCTCCTGCGTGACTCAGCTGAGATCATGTGTACATGCGTGTTCCTCCTGCGTGACTCTGCGTGACTGCTGACTGTTCTCCACCCACCAGCACATGCATATGGACCAGGCCCAGCAGGAGCCTTGTCTAGCTGGTAGTACAGCGTAGTGGATAAGGAGCTGGACTTGTAACCAAAGGTCATAGGTTCAACTCCTGGGTAGGACACTGACAATGCCGTTGCTGTTGTGTGCATGCGCACTGCCATTGTACCCTTGAGCAAGGTACTTAACCTGCATTGCTTCAGTATATATCCAGCTGTATAAATGGATGCAGTGTAAAAAGTTGTGCAGGTTCCTCTGGATCTGCTAAATGCCTGTAATGTAGCCAGTGGAAGCGTGTTAATTCTTCAGCTCTTCCCCTTCGAACTAGCGTATGTATCAGGGCCAGGTCTTCCCTAACATGGCCCACGGCTCCCCTGCTTGGTCTAGGGTGTTGTTTCTTTCAGGCCTCTAATTAATAATATTGTTTGTGTACATTCAGGTTCCCGTTTTCATGGGTTTAATCATTAAATTATTCTGAATGGCACTTTTGCCCTTTAGCTTTAGTCTTTAAAGTAAACTTAACATCTACATGTAGGAAACATTGGCTTAAAATAGCAAATTATTAGCTTATGACATTCTGGATGTATACGCATTTGTCCCCTTGGGTGGAGGAAAACCATGGCCTATAATGGTCTGTTGGTTTTCTTTTTACATCAAAAAGCAAGTAATTATTGCACCTAAGAAGCAAGGTGAGGTGAGTTACCTGTTTAATTAATCACTTTCTTTGGTTAACAATGAGCATGTGCAGTCCCTGTGGCCCTGCAGTGCCAGGGTTGGACACTCCTGGGTCACAAGGTGCAGGTGCACATGTGGATCAATCCCTCAGTCTCGCCACCTTGCCTTACGCAGGACACGCCATTTATTTCCCGTCTGTCTGCTCTGATCCCAGAACAGTCTGTGTCACTTTCACGCTCTCTTCCTACCCATCAACGCTGATGAAACCTTGTTACCGGGCAGACAGGCACCGCCGAATGATTAATATATTTAATCTGCCTTCGATGCGATGAATTTAAGATGAATTTATGATGGAGATGTATGGAAATTGCTGTTTGCAGCTCTCCCGTTTTATGAACAAAGGGAAATCATAACCGCGGGAATATGTTTTCCTGTGCCATCAAGGCCCAGCCGTTCTCTGGCATTCAAGCTGGGAACTGCAGGCCGGCTAACTGTATGTGGTGCTCTGTCGCCATCTAGAGCTTAGGAATAGAATTGCAGCGTTGTAACATCTGGTGAGGTTTTTTTTTTTTTTGCTGCTGTTGTTGTTTTTGCTGAATGGCTTGTTTTTATCCGTGAACAGTTTAGATACTCCTGCATGACCATCTGTTCTTTTTTATATTGTAAAGTATGCAGCTGGACACACTGATCCACTAGGAGATTCATTTGATTTGTATATTTTTTCCCAACCTTATTAAATCCCCGTCTAAATCTCTGGCAAATACATCAAGCTGGCAAATAAATATTTTGGCAAACCCAAATGTATATAAATGCAATATAATCCAAAGTTACAGATTATTTACAACAAATCCTTTGAAAAATGCTTTAGGTTTGCAATGAGAGTCACAACAGGTCAAGCTGATCAGTTCTATTAATGGGATATAATGAATTAATTCTGAATTCTCCCAAGGTGGGGTTGCCACTTTTACTAAACTGGTTAATGTGTCTCTGATAGCACTCATTCATTTCAATTGAAACATTGATCATTAAAGAAAAAAAAACATCCACCCATCCATCCATTATCTATACTTGATTATCCTGGGCACGGTCGGGGGGTGTGGGGGGGGGGGGGGGGTTGGGGGTGGGAAGGGTGGCTAGAGCCTATCCCAGCATGCATTGGGCAAGAAGAAGATTACACCCAGGATAGGCAGCCAATCTACAACAGGGCACACACACCATTTATATATATACAGTGCCTGTGAAAAAGTGTTTTCCTCTTTGTGATTTCCTTTATTACTGCATATTTGTACCACTGAAGCGTTTAAGATCTTTAGGCAAAATGCAATATTAGACTAAGTGAACCTGAGTACCCTTTATATATATATAGATAGATAATATCCTGATATATGAAATATCTGAAAGTATGCCATGCGTATGTATGTATTTTTGTATGTGTCTTTTTTTGCTGCTTTCTTTTTGCTGTTCTTCAGGAATCGCATGGCATGCTTTCAAATATTTCAGATGCCATTTTTCACCCAGCAGTTCAGTAAACACCGAAAGCTTTGGAAAATGATCTGAGAGGAATGGTATCTGAAATATCTGAAAGAATAGTTGATAAAAAAAGACATAAAATGATCTAAACGTTCAGTGAGCTGTGGCACAGGCTGCTCCAAGGTAAAAGGAGGACACAGCTAGTTAGAAGTAGACCAGGACGACATTAAGGGCATGCAATGCAAGATTTTCATCTTGAAGATATTCTAAAACTACCGTGCTCAGTCATGACTGTGACGCACTGGTATTCTGTTTCTGTGTGCACACCAGTCCTTGTTTGCCTGTGTTAATGCTCTCCTCCTGAGTAATGTCCCACTCTGGTTGAAATCTAAAAGGCTGAACAGAAGACATTTTCAATCCCGCTCAATGGACAACAGCAATGGACCAGCAGACCGGTACAACCATTTCACTACCCAGAGTGCATTGTGACAATTTTCATAACAATGGTGACCTACGAGTTGAAGGATTTAAAAAAATATTAACATAACTAAAATCTTTCATGTGGTTTTTATAAAATATTTCTATAATTGAAGGCATTTACGCCATATTAAGGCCTATAAGTCTTGAGAGGCGGGGTTCCCTTTAAGGACAATACAACCCATTAAATGCTCCTTCAAGGAGTTAGGAGGTTCCCGAAGAACTGAGCAAGGAAACACGAGCGCATCCTTCGGGGAAGTATTTTTTCGGAACGCGTGACATATAGTGACCTGTGGATCCTCCTCCCCCCATCGGACTCGTCCGCATTCGATGTGGCTTCAAACTATCGCTTGAAAGAGCAAGGACATTCCAATGGCCTTATACACATTTCCTTGATTCCCCTGTCTGTGCGTCCTTTCTTTGCTTCCTTTCCTTGTGTCCTCCGATGGGTGGAGCTAGGAGCCAGGAAAGGAAGCAAGGAGATAAAATAAGCGAATGGAACGAGCCGATGTTGACAACGCGTGATTCCAAACGTCAGCTTCACATATTTCTGACCAGGACAGGAGGCAAGGAACGGAAGCAAGGAGGTAAGAAAATCAGTGGCTGGAACAAGAGAAACACTGTCTGCTGTCCCTACCTCTGCTCACGCAAGCATAGAGACAGGGCAAGAATAGGCCATGCTCCCATGATGGGGAAAAACAATCTGTTGCGCTACATAGTGTTAGTATTACCAGTCAGTGTCGTATACAGCTATCATTTGAGCATTTACAGGCTTTCTGTTAGCTTGAACAGGTCTGGCCATTCTCCATTCTGACTACCTTAGCACAGGTGTACCTAATAAACTGGCCAGTATGACATGTACTAGAATAATTCTCGTCAGCACCACTAGAGGGCAACCAATATATGTGGATATATTGTAGAGAATCATTTGTCCCACACATCAATGTGCACCAAGCTGTGCTTTGTAGTGATTGTGACATCAGCAAAGATAGATCAGTTCCCCAATGCAATGTTGAATGAAGGAATTAATGAATGAGTGAATGAATGAATGAATGAATGAATATAGTTTATTTCGGTCACACATAAGGAACAAAATTTGACAAGTTGTGTGGATATGCAACAGACAGTACATCATCATACATGTTTACACTAATCCATTTCACACAATAAAATTCACACAATCAATGACCGAAAAAGGAATAGGCTGAAGCCCAAGGCTTATTACTGCCTATCCTATACAACCATAATATAACCCAGAATATCAGTAGTACAAAAAAATACTCTAAAGTTGTAATCCTTAATTATTTTACATTTTATTTGTACAAAAAGAATTTTTTTTTACTCTAAATTGCAACCCTTAATTATTTTACATCTTAAGGCTTTTTTGAAACTCAACAGAGATCTACACAATTTCAACTCATCTCTAAGACCATTCCATAATTTGACTCCCAAAACTCACTTTACCTGTTTCAAAGATGCACAACCCTCTTAAATTAAATTTCCTTCTCTTGATTTAAAAAGTCGTAGAATACAAATTGGAAGGCTTTTACTCCTGACTCTAAAAAGTATTTCCAATGTTTTTAAATACACAATATCTACAAATTTTAAGGTGTAGGACCGTATGAATAATGGTTGATTCACGGTAACCAGCTTTATTTATTATTCTAATAGCTCTTTTCTGGAGTTTAATTATAGGGTCTATATTTGTTTTATAAGCATTTCCCCAGACCTCAACACAGTATGACATATATGGCATTATTAGTGAACAATACAATATATGCAGACATTTCTTGTTCAACAGATCCCTGGTTTTGTGAAGAATAGCAATAGATTTAGATAATTTCAGTTTGATATATTCTATATGTGGCTTCCAACACAGTTTATGATCTATAATCACTCCCAAGAATTTTGTTTCATATAATCTTTCAAACTGCCGAACACCTTAATTTTGTTTTATTTTCATTTAGTGATAACTTTTTAGTATCAAACCAATTTTTTTAACATTATCAATTCCCTTTGTACTGTTTTCAATAACTCTTTCATGTCCTCCCCTGAACAAAATAAGTTTGTATCATCAGCAAAAGTAACAAATTTCAACATGTTCAGCTATTTAAGCTATTTAACTCAACTCAACGACACTATAGATTTTGTGAATGCCCACCTATGGCCATGTACCAGTCTCCTGGCAGAGGCAACCAGGTGTTTGACTAAAATGTCTTGGTACTTGGTGGAGTTCATTATGCAGTTGGTCTTAACATGGACCCCTGGACCAGGACCGCTGGGAGCACAACAGCCCCAAGGCCTCAACGTTCCACCACCATATCAGAGATATGAGAAGCTTTTCCTTGGAAGCACCCTATTCGACGCCAAACATGACAAAGTAGCACTTGGCCAGACAGTTCCATTTAGGTCTCATTTTACCTTAGTACTAGGTCCAAACGGAGTATCAATGATGTCTGGGAAAGTCCACTAGTGAATCTGTTGGTTGCTATCATGGCTGCCAGTACGGGGTTTCTAGCTGCAACCCTTCAAATGAGCTTGTCGGTAGATGGAATGACATTTTATGGTTGATTTTAACACTTCCTGTTTTCTTAAAGTTGCATGTTAAGTTTCTATACAGTGATGTGTTAAATCATTTGGGGGATTTGTTGCCATATGCCGCCATCTGGTGGTTTGATGCCCGGCTACAGGACTTTTTGTACTGTGACCCCATCTCTGTCTGTAACCCTCTCTCCTTTCCCGGTTTGATTAGATTAACACAAATAACCAAGTTGAATGGGGTAGAAAACTTCAGTTGCAACCATTCCAACTAGTTAGCTTAACTAATGTTGATTATAACACTTATGTATCGTCTGTGCTCAGATGTTGAAGAGTAGTTGGATGTATCCCTTGCTACAATATTTAAATTATTACACTAAATGAACCAGTATGGTAAATCTGCAGCCTGGAGCCCGCTGTCTCATACGCTCCTGCCTCGTATCCCCAACCCTGGTATACGAGGGTGTGTCAAACTAAGGAAATGGCAACTACAGAGGGACAAATTACCTAATCTACATCTGCAACTTTGATCTGCATATAACTTTATGACATTTTTGTACTTTCGTCAACACACATTTAACATAATAGAGTTTATTTCTTGGACCAAAAAAGTAATGCTGATTGTGTTGACAAGTAATTACTTTTTAAACTGTACATTTAGCCTAGATGACTTTAACTAATGGTTTGCTATTACTATAATGGAGAGGATGGTCGATTTTCTAAAAATCTGAAAATAATACTATTATAACGGTCTCATGTGACATCCAATAATATAAACTACATGAAGCGAAATTTAAATGCCATATTTCATCATGTTGCATATTTGGGGGCTGATTTCTGCCATTTTAACGTTACAATGTCATATTACGTTTGCGCAATTATTTAATTTATGGTTCCCATTAATATTTTTAAGGTGCAAATAGAGATGAGTGTTCCTCCAGTCAGCCGTTGTACACTGAACAAAAATATAAACGCAACACTTTTATTTTTGCAGCCATTTTTAATGCGTTTAAATAATACCTTAAAGATTTGTTCTATGTGCACAAAGACCTTATTTCTCTAAAATTTTGCCCACAAATTTGTTTATATCACTGTTAGCTAGCATTGCTCCTTTGTCAAGATAATCCATCTCCTGCACAGGTGTGGCATACCAAGATGCTGATTAAAAGCCATGATCACTACACAGGTGTTCCTTATGATGGGGTCAATAAAAGGCCACCCTAAAATGTTGAGTTTTTTGTTTTTCAACACCATGCTACAGATGCCTCAGGAGTTAAGAGATCATGCAATTGGCATGCTGACTGCAGGAATGTCCTGTAGAGCTGTTGCCAGAGTAATGGGTGTTCATTTCTCCACCATAAGCCGCCTCCAGCGTCATTTCAGAGATTTTGGAAGTTCGTCCAACAGGCCTCACAACCGCAGACACGTGTAACCACACCAGTCCAGGACCACCACATCCGACTTATTCACCTGCGAGATCGTCTGAGGCCAGCCACACGCACAGCTGATGAAACAGTTGGTTTACACAACCGTAGAATTTCTGCGCAAACTGTCAGAAATCGCCTCAGGGAAGCTCATGTGTGTGCTCAACGTCCTCACTGGGGTCTTGATTTGTCTGCAGTTCGGCGTCACAATCGACGTGAGTGGGCAAGAGCTCACCTTCGATGGCCACTTCTTCCATGTTCTCCCAGTTCTTCCATGGCCTGCATACTCACCAGACATGTCACCCTTTGATAATGTTAGGGATGCTCTGGACCGGCGCATATGACAGCATGTTCCAGTTCCCACCAATATCCAATAACATTGTACAGCTAATGAAGAGGAGTGGGACAATATTCCATAGACCACAATCAACAATTTGATCAATTCATTACAAAGGAGATGTGTTGCGTTGCATGAGGCAAATGGTGGTCACACAAGATACTGATCTGTATTCTGTTCATTTCATGATATCTTCTTTTTTTGGGAATCTGTGACTAGCAAATGCATATTTGTATCCCCAATCACATGAAATCAATAGATAACTGCTTAATGAATCTCAATCAGTTGATTGATTTACATTTATTACCTTTGAACTCAACAAAATCTTCGAAATTAATAAGTGTTGCATTTATATTTTTGTTCAGTATACAACGTGCTATAAGGTGCAGGGGCGCCATATGGGGTGGAATTTAGGACAATTCTAAGGGCCTGTGACTGACAGGGGCCCTAAAAAATTATTAGAATATTAGGTCAATTTTTTTCAATATTAAATTATTAACCTATCATCATTAATAGACTATTTTATTTACAATGTACTAATAAAACTGACGGTTTCTTTTTGTTTTCTTGTTTTTGGCAAAAAGTAAACATCCAGAGAGACTCTGTATTGCCCATTGTTACTGATAGAGAGTTCAATCAACCAATCCCCCAAACAACTCAAACCAATAGAGTCAATACCAACAGGAGAATACACTGTTTGACATTGGCAGGGAAATTTGCCACATTTCACTTGGGACCCCACCCACATAATCAGCTGTGCTGCTCATCCCACAAATGCATGATCCTTACAAATGGGACATCACTGTAAAGGGAAATGAATAGGCTTTCCAATGATATAACATGCAATGCTAATAATACAGTGACAAGAGCTATGATCGACCAAACACAAATTGCCAAACTTTTTTTGAGGAGTTTATATACATATACTCCTGTGAGAAACACTCAGACCACTTCATCAAGGTCTGCTCCCCATAACTCTATAATGTCAGATCTGCTTCCTCCCTAGGTACCTTAAAGTGTCTTCTAAAATGTCTTTTGTTGTACATATACCTGTTTTATTTTTTTCCTTTTTGTTTATTTTTTGTTTTATTGTATTTCCTGTTTTTTATTCATTCTGTAAAGTGCTCTAGTCAGAAACATGCTATATAAATAAAAAACATTAGTATGAGTGCACCTATCATTTGTGAATAATTTGTCATTTTTTAAAACTTGGAGAATCCAATGCAAAAGGGACTGAATACTGCAAGAACTGCATTTCATGTTGAATATTTTTTTAAATATTAGAAGGAAAATATGATTTTGGTCCTTGATATATACTAGAGTACAAGTCCAGATTAAACATACTGACTGGGAAAATATCTCTAAGTATCCTTAGTAATCCAGGAAATGGTGAGGACTTCCAAAGGGGTTGAGTACTTTTGCAAGCGCCAGTAGATTTCATTGATAACACTATTTTATACAGCTTGCTAACCAAATACATAAACATTCAATCTGAGAACTCCCTCTAACACTTTTTTGCAATGGGACTGTTTTCCATGGGATAAGCCCAACATAAAGATTCGTGGACACCTTTATGGACACTCTTGCCAGAGGCTGCCAAGGTTTGTAGAGAACTCCTAAAGTGTGGCTGCAAAACTGAGCCCCTCTGTTCTCGAAAGTGTCGATGCCGGGATGCTGGGTTACCTTGCACAGCATTATGCCAATGTGCTGGAACATGTGAAATGGCACACATGTGAGTCACTACTGGATTATGTCCCTCAAATGAGATCTTATACTGCATGTTAGAAGCTTTTTGTTTGTTATTACCTGATGACAACTGTTAGCAACCTTGAGATTGAAATGAGTCCACTTGGGTGCATCATAGGTCTATTGCCAACTGTTTAGACTGCCATTTTGAATTTCTTCAATAGCTCAATTCCTGTTTAAATTTTTTTGGGCACCCCTTCTAGGATGTCTTGGGGTCGCCCAAGAAACGTGCATGCCAAATTTATGCTTTTAGGAGGTCCTTTAGGTAGAGCCCGACCGATATATCGGTTTGGTCGATATATCGGCCATTATTTGACTTTTTGACAGATCTTCAGTTATGCAGCCGATGTGTCCCGATTTTTAAATAAGTATAATAAAAATAAAAAATAAAAAAAAACATTGATTATTTATTCTGTACTTGTCTGTCCGAACGTTGTAATTGCTATTTACTAGAATTATCCAGTAGAGGGAGCTCTAATACAAGTGTGAACTGCAGCAGCTGACGCGCTACTTCTGTACGTTCAGACGTTTGTCACTCGTGCCTCATCCAGTATTCTCCACATCTGTCTGCAGATTCGATTGCCGCAATAAAGGTATGTATATTTAGTGAAAGTTGTTAATTAAATGCGTTTATACGACCACTATGTTTATCAATCCTCATTATCAAGCGAGCGAGCTAGCTAACATATTTGGTTCACTTTAGCAAGCTAGCTGGCTAGCAAGCCTTTATGAAGTGGTAGTGAGCACATAAGCAGCGTCGGATCTCGCTGTATTCTCAAATAAAGAGGACATCGCTGTATTCTCAAATAAATAACCAGCCGAAATAAAATGGTGATTGAATGCATCACACATTTGTTTTTTATCTGAGATAATGATATTAGCTACTATATGACGCTGTGTCAATAGCCAACGCGTCATCATAGCAAGCTAACCAGACAGTAAAAAACCCGATAGAACACTTCTAACGTGGATCATTTTAAGCCATGTTAGGCTATCTAGCTTTGTCGTGATAACACGAGAGAAGGATTGCTGTTGGAGAAGTGAATCAACCAACAGTTAGCGCGGGTAACCTGCACAAAAGCGCATTGTAGTTTTTTTCACCACCGAATTCTTATGGACCGAATTCTCGCTAGATAAAGTCTTAAACTTTGAGATCATGTAGTAGAAATAAAATAAGAAAATATAATTAATTTACTGAGAATAGATACTAAGAAATAATAATAACAAATTAATAACAACAATAATAATAATATTCATAAAATACATGTTTGAAACTGGAAAACTGATTTTTTTTTATTTTTTATAGATGGTTGGGAAAGAAAGGAGTAAAAGTAAAGTGTGGAGTTATTTTGAATTCACACCACTTGAAGATGGTGTTAATATATATATTTAATTTAATATCATCTTTTACATTTTTTGTCTATCAAAAAGTTCTTTGTGTGTTTTTTTTATTTGTTTGCTTATAAGTTAAATGTTCTCAAATATAGAAACTTTAATAAAATATAAGTTTTTCAAATTGGTTTGAAAATGTTGCACTTTTTGACAAAATATAAGTCAAAACATCGGTGGGCTAGGACTCTCCAAAATCGGGATCAGCATCGCACCCAAAAATCTGGCATCGGTCGGGCTCTACCTTTAGGTACCTTTTGAGTCAGCTGCCAACTATTTAGGTGGCCATTTTGATTTTCTTTAATAACTCACTTCCTCTTTAAAAAGAAGTTTGGGCACCCTACTGTCTTAGGATGTCTTAAGGCGCGTTTCCACCGCAGGAACTTTACCCCGGAACTAGGAACCTTTTGAGGAACTACTTGCGTTTCCACCGCAGGAACTAGGGTCTAAATTTAGTTCCGGGGGCTTTATTTTACCTCCAAAAGGTTCCTGCTCGGGGGGTAGTACTTTCCGAAAGTACAGGAACCTTTTGGGTGGAGCTTGTAGCGCTGAACATTTCTGATTGGTCGAGTACACGCAGCATTTTTTTGTATTTATTTTCAACCGCCATGTTTGAAAATATGCAGCTGCAAACCAATTTATTTTCATAATAACTTCAAATCAAACTTGTATGTTATGCGGCGCAGTAGCCTAGTTTTAGTTATAGCCTGCCAACGTCTTGGAATTATAACGTGTGCTCTTCTGTTCTTTTCTTGCTTTAGTATTCGTTTTATAAAATGCTAAGCATTCGTGCTGGGACAGCATATTACGTACCAAAACATTCAAACGGATTAATTCGGTTGCTGAATATTTTCTTCCGGATTTTCTTTGTTAGTCCGTTGTAATTGACTCAAAACGTTTGATAGTTATGTGAGGTATGCGGTAGTTCTGCGTAATTCACATTGTTGATACAGTAAAAGCAAACTGGAAATCACCTTCCGCACTTTTTGTCAGAGAAAAATAACAGGTTAATTCTAGTAATCCTCCCTTTAGCTTTTTCAGACTGCCGTAATTTTACTCTGCCATTCTTCAATTCCACAAAAAGACCAGGAAGACTATGGACTAATTTATGGTGCATGGTTCGCATCTGGAGGGCACACTTCGCTGCTCGGCTAGCAGTAACTTCGAAGGAAAGCAAACGGTGGCTGTACCACTGCTAATTAAAATTTTCACGCAAGTCCGAGTTTTCGTTCTATTCTTGTCATTTTGCGATTAGCCTATATGGAATTGACAATGAGAAAGTAATCAAACGGCAAATTGTTTACAACGTGTGCATGTTTTCTGCTGTTGTTGCCAGTTATATTGGAAATGTGAATGCATTCTGTCGCTTCGGATGTCAAGACATGAAAGTGAATGTTCGCATAAAAACATAATGAATGTGCTTGAGAGGATATATAAAACAGTTACAATCTGACTATTGGCCTGTTATATCCTTTTTGTTGCATAACAACGGTCCAAGTTCAACTACCAACGACAGTTTTGCTTGACAACGGTAAAATACGCCCAAACGGCTGCAGAAGAATATTTCAATTCCAGGTGATTAAATTGATAAAAAAATCAATAAATACAAAAGTAACCATATATAGTCATTGTTGGTAACCCGTTGTATATAAGTGGAATAAACCCCTCCGGGCTGTCCCGGTTATTAGAAAATAATGTAGGCTACTTCGGTGGTAGTATGGGGTTACAGAATAAATCATAGGACAGATGGACCGACGACAACGTCGCTATTTTACACGTCAGCGAACTAATTTGCCTAATCTTCGCGGAACTTTAGACCCCGGTGGAAACGCAGGCAACCATTGTTTGAAGGAACCTTTTAGTTCCTGGAAAAGTAGTTCCTGGGACTAAAAGTTCCGGGTAATTTGGTGGAAACGCGGCTTTAGGATCACCCAGGGGACATGTGTGCCAAATTTCATGCTTTCATGAAGTCCTTTAGGTGCCTTTTGAGTCAACTGCCAACTGTTTATGCGGCCATTTTGAATTTCTTCAATAATTCACTTACTGTTTAAGATTTTTTTGGGAATCCTTTCTAGGATGTCTTGGGGTCGCCCAAGGGACATGTGCACCAAATTTCATGCTTTTATGAGGTACTTTAGGTGCCTTTCGAGTCAACTGCCAACTGTTTAGACAGACATTTTGAATTTCTTCAACAACTCACTTCCTGTTTAAGATTTTTTTTGGCACGCCTTCTAGGCAGTCTTAGGGTCACTCAAGGGACATGTGTACCAAATTTCATGCTTCTATCCGCCGCATAACGACTTTTTGCATAATTCCCCCTACTAAATACCGTTTCCAGTCATTTGGTATTTCTCCAGTTTAGAAAGACTGTCTAAAATACTTGCCAGTGGTTTAAAAATGATCTCACTTAACTCCTTTAGTACCCTTGGGTATATGCCATCAGGGCCTGCTGCTTTATTTGTCTTTAGTTTATGTAATTTATCTAATACTTCTATATCCCCTATCTCAATATCTGCCAAGACATTCTGAGTATTGAATATGCCTTGCGGCCTATTAGTAACCTCTTCTCTGGTAAGCTCTCAACAAAGTAGCCATTTAGGGCATCAGCAATATCCTTATTCTTATAAAGCAGCGCTCCGTCATTATTTTTAATGCCCTTAACCTCCTCTTTAACTTTCCTTTTCCTGCTACAGTATTTAAAGAACCGCTTAGGATTACTTTTAGCATCTTCTTCAATTTGTCTTTCACAGAGCCTTTTGGCTACCCTTAGTTCTTTTTTAACCTTATCACGCATACTACAATATTCAGCCTTATTACTCTCAGTACTGTCATTTTTATATATCTTAAAAAGTTTATTCTTTTAATGGTTGGAACGAAAACCAGCATACACAGGGGTCCCCCAGGACCGAGGTTGAGAACCACTGATCTAGTTTAACGTTACAGGCTACAGCCAGGACGAGCAAGACAGGCTGGGTTGTGAGGGTTGTGGAAGTTGTTTTGCTCATTGAGAAAAAATATAAATATAATACAATATACAAGTATTTGGGTAGTAGACAAATAAGTGTTCAAGTTCATGTCTGATCTATTTGCACGAATTTGCTAGCAAAACGTTATCACCCTTCCCTGCTGGACAACTTACACAAGCACTATTATCCTGAGCTAGGTTAAAAGAGCTGGATGCATATCACTAAACGTATATGATACATTACACAATGGTCTGCACAGTTAATTGATTGCAACAGCGGGGCCAACCCTACAAACGCGAATGTCTCTGACTGAGTGACTGAGTGAGTGATGAAGTTACACCATTGGTCGGCCGAGTTATGAAGTTACACCATTGGTCAGCTGGAGAGGTCCAGCCATATACTAGGTTTTGACCTGGTCTTGTTAAGTCCCAGCAGGGTCAGGCACTTCAGCTCAAACGGATCATGGGTTTTCACATAGAAAAAAAATCTTCAGCACCACTGTGAGGAATTATTGCTGGAGGCTGTTTGGTTATATATCCTCACTACTGAAAATCCACGATTCTACAGAAGTGTGTATACTAAGTTTGAACTTAGTTTACAAGTTCCAACTTTATTTTTAAAGAGGAATTTCACTTTATAACACTTCTGGGGTCATTTTCACACCTACCCGGGCTTTTGTGTGCACCCCAGACAGTTTTTAGGTTGCTTGCTTCAATATATATCTAAATATATTTAGATATACCCGTGTAAGCAAAACTCCCCCATCCAATAGAAGCCCATTCAACATCAAACTCCACGTTATCAGTTAACAGTACATCATGGAAGGAGCTTACACTTTTAGGCTTATTTTGCTAATTTGAAAAAACAAAAAACCAATTGACAGACTCAGCAGTAAAGTAACTTCAGCCATTTCCAAAGAGTTTCAAAGGATTACCAGCCTAGTTGGAAAGAGAACACTTCCACGATGTTGATCTCCATTTAATAAAGAGCATGTATCATATTCTGTTTTGTACTCCCTCAATGCGGAGTATGAAGTGTAGGGAAGGAAAGTTGGACTGTCCCTTCTTTTTCTTTATTGAACCCTTAGTTCTATAAACATCATTCTAAAGCTTAAGGATGTATCTTATTAAAATAAACATTCTTTTCTGTCACTGTAGGTGGAGTTTCCATCTGAAGTCCCCTTCATTGGGCAGTCAAAGTGCAATTGCAAAGCCAGCCAGGGTCACTGCAATCATCAAGTTTGACTACTATACACTCTTGCACCTCACTGCCACAGACATGGCATGTTCCTCCACGTGCGTTAGACCTCACCCCAAAACCTATTAATACGATAAAAGTCTCAAAATTAAAGCCACCCACAGCAAATCCCCTCCCGAAGAAATATAAAAGATGTTGTGATGGTATCATACCCAACCTCTATTGCTCTGTTCCAGCCCCCTACCAAGTGATCAGTTTGCTCATGACCTTCAAAAGAACCTTGCTGATATTGAAAGCAACTGTCAAATGTATCATCTACTGCTAGCATAAAACAGACATCCAGTGGACAAGGTTGCAACAGAGTTTGGAGACCTGCCCTGTGGATCAGTGTTGACCTACCAGGCCCTCGCCCTTCCCACCACCACTACCACTGACCATCACCCACCGTTTCCTCTGCCACCACAGACATATAATTATGCCACTGCTCTAAATGAAAATGAGAGCAACTACTACTGTGGCATGACTGTCACCCTCCCTGATGCAGAGTCACTGGAGATGGAAACAAGGGAACAGAGCACAAACAAAAGACCTGGCACCGTGTCCGCTCCCAGCGTCTGACTTCATCTGTTTTCAAAAGGATTGTTTCAAGGATTGCAGACTTCGACAGCTTAGCAGCCAGTATGCAGAGACAGAAGAGGGCTGTGCAGACACGGGCAATGAAAAGAGGGCTAGACGGGTAATCACACATTACCTTGTGGCTTCAACATAAATCCCCATGCCCCCCATTTGAGTGCCTCACCTGATCGTAAGGTGGTTGACAGCGCTGGGCTTCTTCAGGGGCTTCTGGAGATAAAGTGTCCCAGACCTGCCAACCTGCACGCATTTTGTGTAGAACCACGCAATTCTTGGCCAAAATACACAGGTACGGACCTACGCAAAAAATTATTGTAATTGAATTACGGAAAACAATCAATTAATACAAAACAATACCGTACATTTATTCGGTATTTAAACTACATATAAAAACCAGATGCTACGACCTTGTGCTTGTGGTTCTGTAACTCCTCCCCGACCCACTCAACATCTGCTGATACGCAGCGGTAGCCTACTTTATTATCCACCGAGGCGTAACGCTGCATTGCTGAGGTGAAATGGGAAGTGGGGAGTAATAATCAAGCACAAAAATGTGACCGTAATGTTAACATATAAAACGTTAGAACATGTTCGGTAACTTTAACTTTGATGATGCATTTCAAGGGGCATATCCTAATGAGATAAATGTGTGTATATAGTTAGCCGTAGTAGTAGCTCGCATACGATTTAGCCTCATTACGAGCCGTGTGAATAACTGATGGAGTAATTTAGCTGCAGTAACTCAAACGCTACGGAGACTCCCTGTTCAAACGATCTGTTGGAGTGACCATTGCAAAGGTGTTCAACTACAGACTGCTAACGTAGCAAATAATTCCTATTATTGCAGCCAGTCACCCGACCAGACATGCAGTTAGAAAATAATCATGACATCAGATGACGAGGATACTAACAAGGAGAGCCTTCCATAATATGGCATAAGAGAGAGAGCAGCAGACCTACTAAAAAGAAGCGAGTCCATGCCCCCCAGAAGTTCTTCGCAAAATATCAGGAGCAATGGCCGTGCCTCCGCCCCTCAAAACTTCCGCACCATGCATTTTGCACATTGTGCAATTATGATTTTGACATTAGTCACCAAGGAGCTTCAGGTAATAATTTAGCTAAACCTTTAGCTACAAAGGCCTACATTCCTAGATAATTTTTCAATTGAATACTTTTTTTTTCATTAGGCCTATATGATGTGTGCTTTTATAAGCTGATTCAATTATTTATTAAATAAAAATGGAAATCATGAACAGAAACTTTTATTCATAATTGACAGTGTTTTACATCGCAAAATAAGTTGTTTTTTTTTTTACATTACAAACGGAAGTTTCTGTCAATACAAAAACATGTTACAATATACAATATAAATAATTTCCATTTTTATTAAATAACTGAATGCAATTCACTTATGGTTATCTGTTTGTATAAGCACACATATCATATAATGAAATCATGAGAAAAAATGTTTTAAGCAGGTGTACTCAAACTTTTGACTTGTAAGTATATCATAATATAGCCCAGTGCCGTGCAAGTGATATTTTAGAATCACGTCAAATTATACAATTTTGCCGTATCACTTCAACAGTCAAAACTAGAATTGTGTGTGCGCGCAAAGCGAAGTGGTGCGTGCGAAAGCATGTGAACTAAGCGTTACACTGACTGTTGTGGTACTCAAAATATTGTGGCGATCTTGCCTGTGTGTAATTAAATAATTGTTATCTTGTTAGCGGTTAACTTGTCCCGCTCCGCGATCGTGTAAATACTTGTTATTTTAAATGTGTATAGCCTGCCAGGAATCGCTTCCGTAGCGCTAGCAGCCCCTCGGGTTTATGATTTGCACCGTCATGTTTCTGTCATTAGTCAACTAGCCAATACTGTCGTTGTATTCCCTGCCTGTCTCTGTTTTGCGTGTCTCGTGCTGCTGTATGTAAATTATCCGACCTTTGTGTGATGTGACGTTAAGGCTGTGTGATTGGTTCGTTCTGTTGCGCCGGGGCAGCCAATGACGGCGAACGGGGTTTGACAAAAGCAGGCTTTGCCCAGCTATGGTGGTCAGTCTACGAATTACCGTTTTGAAGAGATGTCACAAATAAAGCGAAGCTCCCCGGGAGCGATTCGAAAACAGCCAAGCCAGTCTCCGTCTCTGCTTCCTCGCGAAACCGCCACATTGGTGTCCGGAAGTGGGATTCAGCTAGCTGAAGTGGAGAAGGCGATCCGAGAGCTGGAAGAGAGACTGGGGGTACCGAGGCGGCGGAAGACCGAGGCAGCAGAGACGGCGACGGGCGCCGACCTGCAGAGCTCGGTGGCGCAAGGACAGAGAGCCCCCAGACAACCAGACGGAGCCAGTGCTGTTCGTCCTACGCACCCGAGGGAAGCTAGCGCTAGCACGCTAGCCAGCGCCAGCATGACAACCACCACGGTAGCTAGCACACAGCCGAAGCTAGCCCGTTTGAGTGGAGCAGCACAGTGGGAGACGTACCTAGCCCAGCTGCAGCTGGCTGCCCGTCACTGCGGCTGGAGCGAGAGCCAGACGGCGATGCACCTAGCACTCGCCCTGGAGGGTCCAGCGTTGCAGGTCCTGCTAGACCTCGATGCTGCCGAACAGGGCGATCTGAAGGCGCTGACGACGGCCTTGGCAAGGCGTTTCGGCCAGAGGCGGTCGATGCAGAGCAGCCGGGAGAAGCTCAACAGCCGCCGCCGTGAAGGAAAAGAGAGCTGGGGGACCGCGGCTGCGGACGTGCGGTTCCACGCTCAGCAGGGCTACCCGTCCCTCGACTCGGCAGGGCAGGACGAGCTCGCGCTGTACGCCTTCCTCCAGACCCTCTCCCCGGAACGGTTGCGCCAGCACGTCATCCTGACCACGCCCTGCTCCCTCGACGACGCTCTGAAGGAAGTAGAGAGGGCGGAAGACGTCCTCTGCTTGGCTCCAGGGCAGACAACCCGGCCCCGCGTCCGCGAAAGCGACTGCTACGAGGAGGAGGAGGAAGTCCGTTGGGCACGCTCACCCCCACAACAGCGGCGACAGCGCCCACCACCAGCACGACGCGGCCGCTGCTATCGCTGCGATGAGCCAGGGCACCTGGCCCGCGACTGCCCAGCACCAGCACCCAAGCCCCGATCGCCACGGCCGGCGGGAAACGACACGGGGGCGGCGCTGTGAGGAAACCGCTGCCCCAAGAACCCATCCTCAATCAGGAGCAGCCTGCTGCGCCTGAAACCAGTTCGGTCCCACTCGTAAAAGCAAATATTCCATCTGCCTTTGAAGGCGGGAACCGAGCAAAGTCCTTCCATTATGAGAGCCGAAAGCAAATTCCAGTCTGCCCTTTTCAGGGCAGGAGAGCAGCCTGCCCTTCTGAGGGCGGAAGAGCAAACCATCCAACAGCGAGTGGGCCGACTGGGAGAGGCGGGCGGGCTATACCTGCGTTGTAGGCTGGATGGGCAAGCCTGCTGGGCACTGGTCGACACGGGGGCCACCATCTCCCTGGTGCGACCGGGAACGCTCCCCAACACTGCCTGGTCCCCAACAACCACTCAGCTGCAGTCAGTGACGGGACAGAGGCTCGCCATGCGGGGCAAGAAGATGGTGAACGTGGAGGTCGGAAACAGAGAGGTGGTGACGCACGAGTTCTGGCTGGCCAACATCAGCGACGCATGCATAATCGGCCTGGATCTGCTGGTCCACTGGGGTGCCACGGTGGACATCGCCAACGCCAGGCTCTCCATCGGTGCCACCACCCTCGCCCTCCACGCCACCCCCAAGAAGAAACGCAGGTCCAGGAGGACCCGTCGCCGAGCAGCCTCAGCCCACCCTCACCAGCCGCCGCCCCAGCTAACCAACACAGAGCGTGGCTCGCCTGCCCCACTGTCACAGCCTGCCCCCCCCATGTCGAGACGGTGAGTGCTGTCCGCAAGCTGTGGCGACGCAGCTGCAGCGGCCTCAACCCTCACCAATGCCAACAGCTTGAACGCTTGCTGAAGGACAATGCAGACCTCTTCGCTGCCCGCGATGAGGAATGCACGCAGACCGAGCTAGTGCAGCACGCCATTGACGCTGCACCGGTTCGTCTGCGCCCTCACCGGTTGTCACTCGCAAAGCGGCTGGGGGCAGAGGAGAAGGTTAGAGAGATGGCCGCTGCAGGCGTCATTGAGCCCTCCAACAGCCCGTGGGCGGCCCCTGCTGTCCTAGTGCGGAAGAAGAATGGAGAGTGGTGTTTTTGTGTGGACTATCGGCGCCTCAACGCCGTAACGCGCAAAGATGCCTACCCTCTCCCCCACATCGACGAGGCGCTGGACCACATCGCGGGGTCCAGTTGGTTCTGCTCGCTGGACCTCCGGAGTGGCTACTGGCAGGTCAAAATGGCCGAGGATGCGAAGGCTAAGACCGCCTTCACCATCGGGCAAGGATTGTGGCAGTTCCGCGTGATGCCGTTCGGACTGTGCAATGCCCCTGCCACGTTCGAGCGGCTGATGGAAAGGGTGCTGTCAGCCGTCCCCCGAAGCTGCTGTGTAGTGTACCTGGACGACCTCCTAGTACATGCCAGTATCTTCAAGCACGCCCTCGCTAACCTCCACGACGTGCTCACGGCGATTCACCGGGCTGGGCTACGGTTGAATCCCCGGAAGTGCCAGCTGCTCCGGAGGGAGACGGCCTTCCTGGGGCACGTTGTGAGTGAGCGAGGGGTAGCCACCGACCCAGCTAAGGTGACTGCTGTGCGGGATTGGCCGACCCCAGCAAATGTAGGCGAGCTGCGCAGCTTCCTGGGGTTGGCGAGCTACTATCGGCGGTTCGTGCGGGGTTTCGCCTCCATTGCCAGTCCCCTCCATCGCCTCACCGACAAGTACCAGCCGTTCGTCTGGACCACTGAATGCGCAGAAGCCTTTGCCCGGCTCAGAACGGCTCTCACGGAGGCCCCCGTACTGGCGTATCCCGATGTGCACCGCCCATTCATCGTCGACACCGACGCCAGTAACGTGGGGGTGGGAGCCGTCCTCTCTCAGGAGGACAGCGACGGAGAGAGAGCTGTCGCCTACTACAGCGGTGCCCTGAGCCGGGCAGAGCGGAACTACTGCGTGACCCGCCGAGAGCTGCTGGCCATAGTCAAGGCACTGAGGCACTTCCGACCCTATCTCCAAGGTAGCCACTTCCGCCTCCGCACTGACCACGCTTCGCTCACCTGGCTCCTAAACTTCAAGCACCCGGAGGGCCAAGTCGCACGGTGGTTAGAAGAGCTACAGGAGTGCGATTTCCAGATCGAGCACAGGGCGGGGCGGCACCACACCAACGCTGACGCTTTGTCCCGCCGTCCCTGTGCTGAGCTGGATTGTCAACACTGCCAGCGACAGGAAGATAAGAGCCAGGTGGAGCTAGCGGTGGCTACCGCTAACATCAGCGAGGCGGGGTGGCTGCCAGTGTCGCAGGAGCAGCTGCGGGAGGGCCAGGAGGCCGACAGCACGCTAAGAAAGGTGAGGGGCTGGCTGGAGGCAGAAACACCGCCGCAGTGGGCTGAGGTCTCGGCTGAGGGGCCCGAGCTCAAGACCTACTACGGGCAAAGGAGGAACCTTGAGCTGCGGGACGGGCTGCTGTATCGGCGGTGGCAGGCACCCGGGCTTGGAAGCGACCTCCTCCAACTCCTCGTTCCCCGAGCACTCCGCCCCCAAGTCCTCGGGTTGGTGCATGGCTCGGTGGGGGCGGGCCATTTCGGGAACAGCAAGACCCTGCGACGATTGAGGGGGCGCTTCTACTGGCCTGGGTGCCGCCGGGACGTGGAGCTGCACGTCCACTGCTGCGACTCCTGTACGGCATGCAAGGGGCCTACCAAGCGCTCCCGCGCCCCTCTACAACGCTACGTGGTGGGGGCCCCGATGGAGCGGGTGGGGGTGGACGTCCTCGGCCCCTTCCCTGTCACTGAGGCCGGTAACCGCTACGTGCTTGTGGCTATGGACTACTTTACGAAGTGGCCCGAGGCGTACGCGGTGCCGGACCAAAGTGCTGCAACAACAGCGGGGAAGCTGGTCGAGGAGATGTTTGCCCGTTTCGGGGTCCCCGCCCAACTCCACAGCGACCAGGGGCGAAATTTTGAATCGCGGGTGCTGGCTGAGGTCTGCAGTCGGCTCGGAGTAGCGAAGACCCGCACAACTCCACTCCATCCCCAGAGCGACGGACTGGTTGAGCGGTTCAACAAGACCCTGACTGCACAACTCGCCATCCTCGCCAGCCAGCACCAACGAGACTGGGACCGCCACCTGCCCCTGGTCCTGTGGTCCTACCGAACTGCCATACAGGAGTCCAGCCTCTGCACGCCCGCCGCCCTGATGTTCGGACGGGAGCTCCGGACGCCTGTGGATTTGGTGTTCGGGGCCCCGCCCGAAAGCAGGGAACCAGCCCGTACAGAGGCCTGCTACTTCCGCCAGCTGCTGGAACGACTGCGAGTGGCACACGACTTCTCTCGCCAGGCCCAGGACACTGCAGGACTGCGGCAGAAGCGCGCCTACGACCAGCACTGCAAGGGGCAGGCCTTCAAGCCAGGTGATAAAGTGTGGGTCCACTGTCCAGTGCACAAGAAGGGCCTGTCTCCTAAGCTGCAGTCACATTGGCGTGGGCCTGGCGAGATCTTGGAACGGCTGAGTGAGGTGACGTATCGCCTGCGCATGCCAAATCGAGGGCGCCTGGTGGTGCTCCACCAAGACCGACTCGCACCTTACCAACCACTCGCCACCGAAGACGCAGCTGGCGGACAAGTTAGCAGCCCTGTCCCCTCTACACCACCGGCAGCAGAGGAAACGGCACAGCCCACCACGGGCCGCCCTACTCGGAAGCGATGGCTACCGAATTATTTAATCGACTACGAGGTAAATCGCGTAGAAATTGTGGGTCGTCGGGGACTAGCGACCCTTTAGGTGGGGGTTGTGTGCCGATCTTGCCTGTGTGTAATTAAATAATTGTTATCTTGTTAGCGGTTAACTTGTCCCGCTCCGCGATCGTGTAAATACTTGTTATTTTAAATGTGTATAGCCTGCCAGGAATCGCTTCCGTAGCGCTAGCAGCCCCTCGGGTTTATGATTTGCACCGTCATGTTTCTGTCATTAGTCAACTAGCCAATACTGTCGTTGTATTCCCTGCCTGTCTCTGTTTTGCGTGTCTCGTGCTGCTGTATGTAAATTATCCGACCTTTGTGTGATGTGACGTTAAGGCTGTGTGATTGGTTCGTTCTGTTGCGCCGGGGCAGCCAATGACGGCGAACGGGGTTTGACAAAAGCAGGCTTTGCCCAGCTATGGTGGTCAGTCTACGAATTACCGTTTTGAAGAGATGTCACAAATAAAGCGAAGCTCCCCGGGAGCGATTCGAAAACAGCCAAGCCAGTCTCCGTCTCTGCTTCTTCGTGAAACTGCCACAATATTTTCGTAAGGTTGGCAGGTCTGAGTGTCCCGATGTGGACAGTTTGTTTGAGTGCCGTTACCTTTCTGCAGGACCAGATGGTGCTTTTGCCTTTAAACCCAACCATGACTATTATTACCAGGTAATGGGACAGATGGGCATCACAGGGATGATGTGGTGTGATTTTTTTGTCCATTGCACCAAGGACTACCACCTGGAGCGGATCCACTGTGATGCCGAGAAATGGAAGTCTATGAAAACTAAGCTGGACATATTCTTTGAGTATTTTCTGCCCGCCCTGTGCAGATGAGGAGACCATAGATATAGGAAGCACACATACATACACAAACTGGGCATCATTCATAGATAAAACCACTGGTAATAGTCATGTTTACATTTTCTGTAATGTTAAGACTGCTTTAAGAAATTTTTTACACAAAGTGGCAGAATGAGTCAGTATTTTTACATCAAGAATGAATTATGAGAATGAGTAAAAAATGTCAATGCATTGTTTTATTGGTTCAGGATTATCCAGCACACAAGTTGTCTTAAATTCATGTACTTATTAAAACGTTACCACATTTAAATGTCTTCAGTTCAATAAAAGTACATAAGAGCTGAACTGCCAATGTTGTTTTACAATAAGTTTCATTGTTTCTCAAAGGAAGAATGGTTATCCAGAACTTCAAAAATCCACTTTTATGCATTTTGGGGAGAGAAAAAACAGACATTTTGTTATTTTAAATGGGAGAGTTTTGCATTTAAAAAGAAACAGGCTCATAAAAATAATACTGAAATTCAGAAAAATTTGATATTTTGTGTTGATAGTCATTGTAATCATGAACTACGTAGATTGTTGGGAAAATGCAGGAGTTTTGGATAACCCCCTTCAAATAGATGTTACCACAGGATTAAAAGAGAGGTCCCTAAAAGTTGGTCAGCAGAGCACAAACAGTCCATAGCTGGTTAACTGAACCACACAGTGAAAGGGGCATGATGCCGTCGAATATATGGTATTCTTTGGTGCGCTGCATTGCCCTCTCTACGTGGATCCTCAAGCGAGCAATCTCTGGTGTGTATGTAATTTCTTCTTTACTGCACTGCCCACATGGCCCCAAGAATGTTGGGATTACAAGTTTTACATTTATGTCAGTGAGGAGGTCTTCGATAAGAAACCCTTTATCTGCAATGACTTCGTCACCTGGTTCCAGGAGGCTCAGAATGCCTGACTCTTTGGTAATTTCCTTATCCGAGATGGAGCCTGTGTACAGGTTGCTGACTAGGCTAACTGACCCAGAAGGAGTAATGCCAATCAGTGACTTTAGCGTTGTGGTACCTTTGTAATGGGAGTATGTGACTGTGTTCAGAACCTTTGAGCTTGCAGTTTGGATGTGGATCTCAGTCAGTCTCAGTCTAGCACCACCCGTGCTTTGGGGAATGTCTTTTTAAAGAATGGTGGCATCAGTTCATCTATAGCCTCTCTACTTGGCCATATCGGTAGTGTGCCAAGCATAAAGAACAGGTAGTTGCCCCATGTTATACAAGTCCTGCTGACTGTGGCTTGTGACACGTTAAACCGCACAGCTAAATCCACAGCGAAAAACCCCTGCCGCACACAACACAGGAACAGGAAGGACTGGTCAAAGAGGCATAGGTGTTGTGCATGGAACCCAGCTTTCACAATGTGTTTTTCTGTTTGATTTAGCATTTGCATTTGACTCCATCTAACCATAGACTCTGCTGTATGTTTTAGAGGAAGGACTGCTTTGAGGGTGTCATAATCTTTAAATCCAGTGTAAAACAGGTGCTCACTTCTCAAGTTTTGATTTTCTTCCTCCAGACAAGCAATCTCCCTCTGTGCTGCATCAAGCTGTTCTTCCACAGACAGGGTCTCCTCCTCATAGTCATGATCACATAATGCCTCCAAAACCTGCTTAGAACTGTGGGTTAGAGAAGAGACAAAAGAAAATGGGATTACAAAAAAAAGAAAGAAACATACAAAGCAAATTATTGTAAAAGTAAGACTGAAACTTTCCAAATACATTTTATAAACAATAAATAAATAAAAATAATGCAAAACTTAACACATAATAAAAAATAAACTAAAAACTAAACAAAAGTAAAAATGGTCCCTAAAAACTTTGAAATAGAATAATTATTTGTTCTAAATGTTTTCAGTTTTTTCTTTTACCAGATTTTCCTTTTTCATGCTTTGTGAGGCCGGGAGCACATGGCAATAGATAAGCCATTGCCACACTACTCTAAAAAAGATGTCCTTCCACAAGTTCAAGTTTTGAGTAAGGATAGTCTTGGAAACTAGTCTAGATGGTGAAGTGAATCGCACACAATTTTTAATTTGTCACGCAGTGTTCTTAGGGCAGTTCAATAAAGCAAAATCTAAAACAACAGACTCAAGGGGTGACTTGGGCTGCGTTGAGGATCCAGGTGAAGAAGGAAATCGGAAGACTCAATAAATATCACAGGAGTATTCTAGATACAAATATGCAGTATACCTTCATCCTATGATTATTATTTTGCACAGCCTAATCTTCCAGGCGTGTCATAACCCCAAAACAACACATCTCCAGTTGTACAATTAACAGATTGATCGACAAATAAATCAAATATAATTTTTATAAAGGATCAACCATTTTGTTATTTACGAACTAAAATACCACTTCCTGATTACAGTTTTAAAAATTGTCCCAAAGTGATATGATGCATATCATCATAAAATTAATACCTTGGTGGTTATCAGACATCACTTTACGCTCTGAACCAACATGTGATAGGCTTAGACAATTATTTTTTTTACATTTTACAGATAAGATTTGCAATTAATCAAGGTAATAAGTGATAGATTTATTGATGAGTGCAATCACTAGTAGCAGCCCTGTACATAACTGGTAACTCAATTTTCTTCCTCATGCAGATTTGAAACGTCCACTTCTTCCTCTTCCTCATGAAAGTTACCAGTCGCACTACAAAATCATGACAAAAGCATTATTCCTGATGATCTTAGTTCAGTGATCTCAGGCAGTTCCTATCTGTATAGCTAAGAAAAAAACACAACTGCAAATACTCACAATGGTTCCCTTTCTGATCCTGATGTTGATGCTCTTGCCCCTTTGAAACAAACAGGATCCCTACACAGACATGACAATTGGGGACGAATACCAATGCATTTATTATCTTTTTCATGCTGATACGTAAACTATTTGGCTAATGTCAGATGACAGTTACCTCTGGAAGCATTGAATTGTCCTCCTGGTCTTGCGCTGACACCATGTAAATAAAGATGGCACATTCCCATTTTTCAGTTTGTTCAAACCAGTGAGCAATCTTACTATGCAGTCCTTGGAAAAGTGTTTGGAGCACACTCTTGTGTTGTCTGTGATCTGACATGACAGATGTGTTGACGTGAGTGTTGACATGTAAATTAATCTTACAAACTTTTGGAGGTTATTATCAGGGTAAGCTAACATTATGTTAGCTAACTTAGACGCTAGCTTAGCTAGCTCGTTACATTACCTGAAAATAAGGTGCACCATCTCTCCTTATCTTGGCAATCCACTGGCGATGGGTGTCCGGGTTACTCGGAAATCGATGGAAAGACAAGCCTTGATCACATTCTCGTCTTTGATACAGTGTACAGCGTGGTACACAACAATATGCCATACTAGCATCACCGGCTCAAATCGCTTTTCTGCTTCATGTAAGCATCGTTGCTAGAACAATTCTGGAATTCCTCGCACCTCAGCCTCGTTTTCACGCAGGAAAATTTCAAAATGGCCACCAGAGTGATATAAGCGAATTGGATGAGGTGCACAACCACCCCCCCCCCCCCCCCCCCCCCCCCCCCCCCCGCCCCTCATCATCTCACTGTAGCTGATGTGTGCGGTGATTGGTGACATTGGTTGTGGACAGAGGTGGGTAGTAACGCGTTATATTTACTCCGTTACATTTACTTAAGTAACTTTTTGAATAAATTGTACTTGTAAGAGTAGTTTTAATGCAACATACTTTTCACTTTTACTCGAGTATATTTGTGAAGAAAAAATGTTACTTTTACTCCGTTATATTCGGCTACATTCCGCTCGTTACTTTTATTTTTTACCCATTTTTTATTCAATGCACGTTCTGTTCGTTTCATTCTCTCAGAGAGACTTCCGCCAAAGAGGCCGACTGGTCTTTGCTTTGGCTCTGTCATAGCCCCACATGACTCCGTTTCACCAATCAAACGTAGCCAGTCACAGCACACAGGAGGATGAGTGGGCGACAACAATGGCTGAAACAACGGCGGGTGATTCGTAGGAGGCAGAACACCCCTGGCCTCACGTTCAAACTACGTTTTACTTAAAGACTACCAAAAACAGTAGTTACATTATGCGCTGCCTTCTTTGTCTGCCTAGAAATGTGGACATTTCAGCCTACAAGAAATCAACTTCGAACTTGAGAAAATATGTGGCGGTAAGTTGTAGGTTAGTTTTGACTGTGGATAGCTAACTATTTGACTGAGTGGTCATTTATTGTCTTGGACAATCCGTTTGTGAAATATACGGGCATTTGTGATGCCTCGGTATCTTCCAAAATAGCTGTGCGTAATACCACACGCGTTGTTTATGGCGTTGTCGCCCTTTTTAGTACAGTCTGGCTTGATTGACAATTCATTTATTCAGTAGGTGAGAGTATAAGCTTTCTAACGATATATAGCATGTCTAATTTTGCTTTTGGAATAGCTTTTTTTAGGTCAGCGTAACTGAAATTTTTCTTATCATCGCATTCACTTATGCATTTACTCTGTGGTAGAGTAAAAGACGCAGCACGGAACGTGGTCAAGGTTTATTCGTAATTTCTTGGGAAATACAATTATTATTGAGGACTTCTGGGCATAGCTAAGCCGTATGTTTGCTGATAGACCCAGCTGACATCGTTTTCTGGAGCAAAACAGAAGCGGATTGAACTGCACTGTTGATTTACGGTCTTTGTCTCCACCTACTGAACACAGATAAGATTTCATCATTGCTAGGTAAGTAGGCTATTATTGCTCAAAATACTTCGGTTATATACGTTATTTTTTTAATTGAGTGTGTTTAAATAGGTGGTATTAATGTGGATATTTCACATTGTAATGTAAGCATCAGTTAGTAGTGTAATAGTTTTTGTGAAGCATGCAACAGTCATGACGTGAGCGCCAGAACATTGCATAGCATACATAACGTTTGTTTATGCTAAACCGGAAGTTCTGCACATATTCCGCGCAAGGCATCATGGGATTTTGGAATATTGTGGAGAAGTGCATCATAAGGTGCAATAATGGTGCTACAAAGCATTATGTTTCCCACATATAAAGTTTCTGTTTGAATTTGCGCAGGCTCCTCTTTGTTGTGATGATGAGACTATTTTAATGGATAAATCCCTGTAGCCTCATTGATATTTTTTCTGTCAACGGAGGGTTCACCCCAACAAACTGACGGGGTATACAGACTTAATAGAGTCCAACAGAAAGCGAAAATCCTCCTCTTCTGACGAACCTCCTGTGTATTGTTTTATTTAAAGGGATATGATTTAGGCCATATTTGAATTTGCACATGGCTATTTTATATTTTGTTTATTTCTATTGGACAAGCATTTACAATTTTATATTTTGGACCTTTAGATTTTTACGTTCATCTTGCTCTTCTTATTTCAACATTAAATCAGATTATATGAAGTAACTCAGTACTTGAGTAGTCTTTTCACGAGATACTTTCTTACTCTTACTCAAGTAATTATTTGGATGACTACTTTTACTTCTACTTGAGTCATTATTATTTTAAAGTAACAATACTTTTACTTGAGTACAGGTTTTAGCTACTCTACCCACCTCTGGTTGTGGATGAAATGGCTACTCCCCCTCCCCTCTAATAGGACTTTGAGCATCTGGAAAGGTGCTATATAAATTGTTATTATTATTATTATTATTATTATTATTATTATTATTATTATTATTATTATTATTATTATTATTATTTAATAATAATAATATTATATTATTATATTCAAAACAAAACCATGAGATGCATTGTGCAAGTGCACACTTTTAGAGAATTGAGGTGCAGCCCATCACCACTCTCTTTGAATTGAAATTGGCAGATGTTTTTTGCTTAATATCTTCTCTTCTAGTGTCAGTTCTTAGAAATGGAGTCCTGCCAAACATTATAGAGGCTGAAGCAGAGAAAGCCATACAAAAGGTAGGCCTATTGATGAAGCTAGAGCTCTATTTTCAACTGGTGCTAATGTAGCGCACTTGGAAACTTTAGGTGGCAATTTCGGCATGTAAAAACTAGTAACGCGGTTGGTAATGGGGTGATCGAAGCTCAGTTCATGTCTTGGCGCAGTGTGCTCATGGAACAAGAGATTGAGTGCCATTTAACCTCGTATTAGAAACATAAATACGTAATATAACGCAAGCCCCTGTTATTGCTGGCGTTTATTTAATTTTATATTTTCTGTAAGTTGTGTTTTTCCAATTTTCCCGTGCGATGCTTTGACCTAGAGACTTCTTACTTTGCAGTCCTACTGTATATATACAGCCCTAGGCCACACTCTTTTTTATTTATGGTCTACTGTAGCCTGCATTATTTTAGACAACGGTTATTATTGCGTAAAACACCCTCCATGTGTCCATATGCCCATCAACAAGAAATGCGATGATGGCGATGACCCACGTACTCAGAAACATTTAAGTTGCTTTCATTCCTGTAACAATTGCTTGTTTACCGTTCCATTTTATTAAAAACCGTAGCTGCCCGTATGGTGTAGTCAGTGCGCAACAGACCTTCAAATTCAGAGTCGTAGAGTCCCACATAGAACGCAACAAAGATTTTCATTTTTATTATGCCCCGTCCGTCGTCCATCCGTCGTCCGTCAACAATTTGGTTTCCGCTCATTTAACAGAAAATGCCTTTGTCGATCGGGCTGATTTTTTGGTGGTGAATTGGACTTGACCACACAAAGGCTGGTTTCGATCAGTGACACCACCGCTCATTCAATATGGCCGCCACGGCCGCCATCTTGAATTTGGTTTGCGCTCATTTAACAGAAAACGCCTTTGTCGATCAGGCCGATTTTTTGGTGGTGAATTGGACTTGACCACACGAAGGCTGGTTTCAATCGGTGACGCCACCGCTCATTCCATATGGCTACCACGGCCACCATCTTGAAAGAGTGGTGGCGTCACCGATAGAAACCAGCCTTCGTGTGGTCAAGTCCAATGTGGTACATTATGTGGTTCACAACATACGGTCGGGGGCATATGCCACGTTCTGCGTTGGCCTTGTTTTAGCTTATCAATAAAAGCGCCATGTGTTAGAATGCTGTTGCTTCACAGCTCTTGACTAGCAGTCAACTGAACAACCTGGCTCCATTTCGCCAGTGTTTCTGAAAGCGATGTGCTCATGTGTTTTGTTTTTTCTCCCTCTCGCAGGCTGTCTGTTCAAGTCTCCCAGCAGAATCCAGACCATGTGCTGTATGCCCCATTCTGTCTCCACCCTCCTGTGCTTGTGAGAGTGCAATTACTTGTTTTATAGGTCTTTTACAACACACACTACATAGGATTAAAACCATACGTATTTTTCTCCACATATTGCACGATCTACTGTCTTTTGTTAATGTGATGTTTATATATTTCTGTTTCTCAGTTCCTTGTTCTCTTTTCTGTGCTGGAGTTCTTTTAAGAGCTTGATGGCTTCAACATATTCAGCCTTATATTAAACTTGTCATTAACTTGAATCGTGTCTCTTCATTATACCCACAAAATCAGGCAGCTACTGCTATAGCCCATTTTTGGTGGTCAAGCATATTGTTTTTCATTGTCTCCTTATATTCCCATCAAATTTGATGTTCATTACATGTTCATTTGGTAAGTGAAATTTCAGATCAGTCATGGATAGTGAAATGTTTGCTGTCTGAAATATCCAACCTAAATAACCACCCACCTCTCGGCGATATCTCGCCAATTAGCAAACGCTCTCCATACTACATCTTGCTGACATAACTTCTATACATCGGGCCGACATCGGCAAGACGTATGTGTGCTATCTGGGCTGCGGTAATATGCAAACTGATGATAAAAATTTGTTTTCAGTACAGGCTTTATTCAGAAATGCCATTACAGTACGGGAGAAATGAGCCGGGAGTAATGAGTTGCTAAATATTTTTTAAGTTAAACACCTTGGCTTGTGTTAGACTAAACCCGTGTTTCCACCCAAAGTACCCGGAACTTTTAGTCCCAGGAACTACTTTTCAAGGAACTAAAAGGTTCCTTCAGCCCATTGTTGTCTGCGTTTCCACCGCAGTCTAAAGACGGGCAAGCGGGCAGACAAATAGACAAGGGGGCAGGTGAACAGACAGACACATGGTTGGGAACAAGGATGGGGCGAGGTCTCTGGGCACTGGGTGGGGGCAGCGACGGCTTGGGAAACACTAGGCGGCGCGAGAACACTAGGCAGAGCACGGACACTAGGGGGAGTGAGAACACTAGGGGGCACGAGAACACTCGGGGGAGCACTGACACTAGGGGGTGCAAGAACACTGGGCGAAGCACAGACACTGGGCAAGGCATGGACACTGGGCAAGGCAGGTGGCTTTGCCTGCGGGACAGCGGCCAGGGCAGGCTGCGGTGGCCCCAGCGGGACAACAGACGGAGCAGGCGGCCTCTCCGGGGCTCTGGACGGCTCTGGAGGCCTCTCCGGAGCCCTGGACAGCTCTGGAGGCCTCAACGGGCAGAGCAGGTGGCGGTGGCCCCTGCGGGACAACAGGCAGAGCAGGCGGTGGTGGCCCCTGCGGGACAACGGGCAGAGCAGGCGGTGGTGGCCCCTGCGGGACAACGGGCAGAGCAGGCGGCGGTGGCCCCTGCGGGACAACGGGCAGTGCAGGCGGCGGTGGCCCCTGCGGGACAACGGGCAGAGCAGGCGGTGGTGGCCCCTGCGGGACAACGGGCAGAGCAGGCGGCAGTGCAGGTGGCCTCTCCTGGGCTCTCGGCGGAGCAGACGGCCGCTTCGGGGCACGGGGCGAAGCAGGAGGCCCCAGCTGCAGTCTGGGCTGGGCTTGGGACAGGAACACGGACCCCAGCCGTAGGGAATCCGGCTGGGCCGCTGGACGGGGCTGGCTGGCCCCCCGTGAGCCAGCCCCCGAAAAATGGCCAGCCAAGACCCCTCAAAAAAAGCCTGCCAGTGGTCTGCTGGCTGAGCAGCTGGAGGTCTGGCCGACCGGGAGGCAGCCCGACCACGACGCCTCCGTGACGCCCGCCCCGGGCTCTGGGAGGCTCAAGGGCGAAAACTGGCTCGAGCTCCCAGTCGCTGGGTGGCGAGTCCTCGGGATCACTCCACCACACTGGCGGCATAATAAAACAAAAACCAAAAAACCTCAAGAAACGGGAAGAGGGGGAAGAAAAAAAAACTCTGCTGGGTCCAATACTGGCTGGATCCTTCTGTCACGATAGTGGGGGGTTAGGACCCAAACGCAGAGTGAGGGGGAAAACACAAAACTCCAAACGGTAATTGGATACAAGGACTTTACTTACAAAACAGGAACTAAAGCAGGGAACAAAAGGCCTCGCAGGGCAACTCTCAAAAAAAACAAAGAAAAACTTCAAAACACAGGAAACAAAGTAACTCCAAGAATCCAAAAGCATGTAAAAACGGAACATGAGCAGAAACACACGGGGAGCTACTCTCAGGAGGAAACACGCAGGGCAGAAACATAACCAGAAGCACACACAAGGATCCAGCACCAAGTCAGGGAAGACAAGCACTTAAATTCGACTTTTACCGTCATTTCCAATATAGGCTAATCGCAAAATGACAAGAATAAATAGAACGAAAACTCGGACTTGCGTGAAAATTTAAATTAGTATTGCAGTGGTACAGCCACCGTTTTCTTTCCTTGAAAGTTACTGCGAGCAGAGCAGCGGAGTGTGCCCTCCAGATGCGAACCATGAACCATAATGACACGTTATAATCCTCAATCTTAATTTCTCATCTGTTCCAAGACGTTGGCAGGCTATAACCAAAGGTAGACTACTGCACCGCATAACATACAAGTTTGAATTGAAGTTATTATTATGAAAACAAATCGGTTTGCGGCCGCAGATTTTTTTAAATGGCGGTTGAAATAAAATACTGCGACCAATCAGAAATATTCAGCGCTCGCGCCCCACCCCAAAAGCTCCGGTACTTTTGGAAAGTACTACCCCCCGAGCAGGGACTTTTTTTGGGGGTAAAATAAAGTCCCTGGAACTTAACTTAGACCCTGGTTCCTGTGGTGGACATGCACTCAGTTCCTCAAAAGGTTCCTAGTTCCTGGGGAAAGTTACTGCGATGGAAACGCAGCTTAACTGTTTAGCTGGCAGAAGTGCTGTGGGAACAATGGCGTAACGATTTAGCAAACAAACCTGCTGTAGGCTACCCACAAAATTAAATAGCCTAGCTATGTGGACAGTACTTTTCATCCTCATATGTTATAGTCTAACAACACTTGAGATATGAAACCATAACATTATTATGTACAAGATACCATCGAAATAACCTGTATAACCGTTAGCTAACATTAGCTATAGAGCTAGTTATACTAGGCTATTAGCAAACTATCTTGTAGCCAACAGGTTATACATGCTGTTCCCCTACAGTAAACAGTGACAACACGTAACTTGAGATATTCTGTCTTGAGAAATATTACTCACTTCAAAGTATTTTAAACTTTTATTATTAAGCACAAGGTAAAAATACCTAGGCAACAGATGCTAGCCAGCTAAGCTAGCAAAATTCAGAACTGTTAGCTAACAAGTAGTTATCGTGCTATTTAGCTGTACTAGGCCTACCCAGAGCCGTAGATTGGGATGGCAGATATGCCATCCTCCAAGTTACGCCTTGGCGGGGCTGGATGCCCCATACCTATATAGCACTGAGTGTTTGGCACTTTTCAGGGTTCCCCACAGAAATAACCGCAACAGCCACAGACTCTCAGCCCTTAAAAACATTAATTTCAGTACATTCTGACTCTATTTCCACAGACAGAATTTATTAACAACTTAACATGTCCACACAATAAAGCCCCAAACTAAGGAGATTTTATAGTCTGCATTATGACATACCATCTATGTAGGAGGATACGTGTACACGTTCACTTAACCTCCTACAACATCGCCAGGCCATATGGATACAACCGGAGCTCAGCTGTGCTTACTGACCTGTCTTCTTCTTTAAAACCACAGACACATTTACCCAAAAAAATTCATGCTTTCAGACAGCTACTTGACGGTGGCGCACTGCCAAAGTATGACTGCAAAGCGCAAGGTTGTATGATGGAATCCTGCTTCGCCCGCAGGGGTAGATTCTTTCGTATCTTAAACTAGCATTGTCTTACTCTAACTAATAATTGTCCATTGGTTATGCACTTTTCAAACTATCAGAATCTTCAATGCAGATGTTTACCAAAAGTCACTCACAGTCAGCCATATGCATTTCATGCCGATAAATGTATTGATTTTCTTCAAAAAAAGTTACACCAGCTGACCACTGTGGCATTTTCTGCTAACTATATTTCATCACTTGGCTACTATATAAAACGTTCTTATCAGCAAACGCCACGTTTCTACATTCATGTTACCTCGCCCTTTTCTCTATGTACCCACATACAAACAACTACGTGTGAACTGTCCGCAACACCCCAATAAAACATCACATTTTAAAACATAACGCATTCGTCATTACTACTGTAGAAAAATACACTACAGTGTCACGTTGCTTCAACAACTATTTCAAGGCGTAATTACTTATACTGTCTGATACCATTCAATAAGAAAAACCATCTCACTCATGGACACTTTATTTTCTTTGGAGTTTGGATTATAGTCTGTGATCATGTCTGACTTTACCTACATGCCCACTCTGCTAACAACATATTGTTTCATCATTTCTCCTCATTTCTCTCGTTGTTATTTTCTAATATGCAAAGATTGCTGGGACATACGTGTGTGCTGATATCTATTTTTGTACAGTCTATGACTAGCCTATTATTCTCCCATCTAGCTAAGCAAAACAGAGAAAGGCTAAGCCGGAAACAGTGAAAGTGCATCTCGACAGAAAACAGAGCAGGACAGAAGGGAACACAAGTTGCAACCTACGGAGCTCAGATTCTACGAGCTTGCTGATAATTTTGTCAATGAAGGCTCGTTATGGCCGTCAGATGAGTGAGTAGGCTACATACACTGGGGATATTTCTGTTTATTTTCTAATGTTACGAGCTTTCTTTTTATACTTACAATTTAGAAAGCATTGTGTAGCATTGCTTTGTAATACAGCTTCTTTAATTTCAGTGAGGAAAGATAGCCTTTGTAGTACAGTAACTTGGCGTCATTCTAATGGCAGGCCTAGATTTAGTTTGAATGAATGAGTTATAGACAGTGCTTTGTGTGTGAGTAACTTGGTATTTTTGTACATTGAAAACGTGTTTCTTTTTATGAGATAGAGCTCTATGTCTCTGGGGCTACCCACAGTTCTGTAAGAGATGAAAGTGAAGCCACAGTGCAGATAGGCCCCGTTACGTGATGTTTTTTTCAAGACCGTTTCACATCTCATCGATTTTGTTCTCGACCAATCAGAGATCAGTCCACCAAGTCAATGCAATCGAAATAGTGATATTTGGTCATAATTTTCTCTGTTCAGCCAAAAAAAGGTTTTTGCTTCAGGAAAAATGTATAATGTTATTGCCTGCTTCTGTTGATTACCTCAGTGTGAGGTTTTGACATTTTCGCGCAGGAGCAAGTTCGTTTAATTTCTACAACTCTCATAGGAAATACATGGGAGCCTCATCATATAATTATATTTCCGGGCCGTGGCAGCCATCTTGGGGTGCGATTATCGAATTGAATACAATTGAATGGAACTACGTCCCCATGGCTGCGTCCCAAATCACTCCCTATTCCCTATATAGTGCACTATTTTTGGCATCAGCCATTTTGTAGCACACTCTATAGTGAACTACTTCTGCCCCACAATGCATTGCAAAATGTAGGGTACAAGCCAAGCGGCCAAAACCAGACTTTTTTTTTGAAGCTCATTTCCTGGTCTTGTTGTTCCTGGTTGCTCACTAGCGCCACTACGGTTGGCTCCAGTATAGGTGTTTCCATGTACAAATGCGGTCAAAATACAAAGTCAGTATTTTTTTCTCATGAGTAAAAATAGTCACAATATGTGTATTTTATTCGTCTTATGACTGTCCATGGGTCGATTTCATGATTTATTGTGTCATTTGGGCACTGTTATAATATTTGTTGTGGACAAAGGAGGTACAGTTTGCGTCACTTCCTGATTACTGCAGAGGACTAAGCTACAGTAGGGGCTACGGTCTATGGTCACTGGGGTGGGAGGTGGCGCCTCTTGGCCTTGACATTGTGGCTCCGACCACGGTCCACCTGTGCGAAGTCAGAAAATGCAGGCATCCCATTTCGTAGTGATTTCATTATGGCGTGTGCTATTTACAGCTGCAGTAGACGACCATAAAATAATCATCCTCTGAAATTTTTCGGTAGCCGAGTCATTTTTACTATTTCCTTTAGCCTACTTAACCAAATAATTAGTTGGCAGAAAGCGTAATCAGCTTGCTATATTTGGTAGTCCAGTAGCCTATGCTAAAACTTTGCAACTTCGGGTACCAAGCTATTTGACTAGCTAGCTAACACTAACCGGCAAATATTCAATCTGTCAAACGTGTTTGACGGCTTGTCAGTCGTGTACATTCCGTAAATGTCTACCTGGGCCATGCTTCACGCATGTGGCAAAGCTACTATAATCCCGATTTTGGGATAAACACTGCAAAGTTTTCAGTTTCACGAAGCGAATTAATAGTCTTAAGGTTTATTTGCTGAATAACATACAACACACGATGAAATCACACACACACACAATTTAACGAAATCAACCATCTTTGTAAGACTAGCATTTAGAAAGGAACATGTTTTTAACATTTAAGAGACCGACAAGAGCATTTAAGACAGTGGTTCTCAGAATCGGTCCTGGGGGCTCCTTGCGTATATTAGCTTTTCTCCATTGGTTTTGATGATTTACAAGAAAAAAAAACATAGCCTAATAATAATTAGAAATTCAATGTACATTAATTTTGTCTACATGCACCAGGTGGAAAACTTGCTGTAGCCTACAAAGTGCGTTGTCATATTTACTAGAGCCCGACCGATATATCGACTTTTTTGACGACATCGGGATCGGCAGTTATGCAGCCGATGTGTCCGGATTTTTAAATAAGTATAATAAACAAGAAAAACATTGATTATTTATCTGTACTTGCCTGTTCGAACGTTGTAATTGCTATTTACTAGAATTATCCAGTAGAGGGAGCTCTAATACAAGTGTGAACTGCAGCAGCTGACGCGCTACTTCTGTAATAATACGTTTGTCACTGTTGCCTCATCCAATATTCTCCACTGCAAGACTTGTCTGCACAGATTCGATTGCCGCAATGAAGGTATGTATATTTAGTGAAAGTTTTTAATTAAATGCGTTTATACGACCACTATGTTTATCAAGCCTCATTATCAAGCGAGCGAGCTAGCTAACATATTTGGTTCACTTTAGCAAGCTAGCTGGTTAGCAAGCCTTTATGAAGTGGCAGTGAGCACATAAGCAGCGTAGGATCTACATTTCCAGAGGACATCGCTGTATTCTCAAATAAATAACCAGCCAAAATAAAATGGTGATTGAATGCATCACACATTTGTTTTTGTTTTTTAAATCTGAGATAATGATATTAGCTACTATATGACGCTGTGTAGCCAACGCGTTATTGCAAGCGAGTGTGTCATCTAGTCACGCGTCATCGTAGCAAGCTAACCAGACAGTAAAAACGGCGATAAAACACTTCTAACGTGGATCATTTTAAGCCATGTTATCTAGCTATGTCGTGATAACATGAGAGAAGGATTGCTGTTGGAGAAGTGAATCAACCAACAGTTAGCGCGGGTAACCTGCACGAAAGCGCATTGTAGTTTTTTTCACGTATTTCATTCAGTCAATTTAATTTCATCTAACGTTAGGCTACACTTGATTCACTCATTAGCTCCGCTAGATAATGTCTTACTCTTTGAGATCATGTAGTAGAAATAAAATAAGAAAATATAATTCATTTAACTTACTGAGAATATATAATAAGAAATAATGAGGCTGTGCAGCTAGTGCGTTATTGCAAGCGTGTGTGTCATTGCAGTTATTTTCACCACCGAATTCTTATGGACAGGGAAGCTCGCTAGATAAAGTCTTACTATTTGAGATCATGTAGTAGGAAGAAAATAAGAAAATATAATTAATTTACTGAAAATAGATACTAAGAAATAATAATAACAAATTAATAACAACAACAATATTAATATTTATAAAAATACATGTTTGAAACTGGAAAACTGATTTTTTTATTTTTTTATTTTATAATATAGATGGCTGGAAAAGAAAGGAGTAAAAGCAAGGTGTGGAGTTATTTTGATTTCACACACTTAAAGGTGGTGTGAATATCTATATTTAATTTAATATCATCTTTTACATTTTTTTATCTAAAAAGTTCTTTGTGTGTTCATTTTTATTTTTATTTGTTTGCTTATAAGTTAAACGCTCTTAAATATAGAAACTTTAATAAAATATAAGTTTTTCAAATTGATTTGAAAATGTTGCACTTTTTGACAAAATATCGGTCGAAACATCGGTAATCAGTGGGCTAGGACTCTCCAAAATCGGGATCAGCATCGGACCCAAAAATCTAGCATCGGTCGGGCTATAATATTTACACGCCTGCAGATCAGTTATTAAAATACTTGGTAGATTTGTTAATTACCGCTGATAGTGTTAATTTTTATTCTGTAGAAAGTGACTTACAAACGATCGGTCAGCTAGTGTCACCCAGTGAGTGAACACCACAAACGGTGATGGAGTAGGCTAGTAGCAGTTACTGGCTCATTAACTGACTGTGGCGAAAACCTACGATGATAACTTGCTCGGTTAACAGCAGGTCTACCAGACAGTTATAAGAAAATTAGCCTAGTCAAATCACCAGTAGCCTACACATCTCTGATTGATTGACCATCGGTGTAGTCGATGTTCTTCCCCTGTGGTTCATATTGCTAATGCGTGAGCTAACCACGGATAGCCTACCTAGCTCACTGGCAAGCTGATATGCTAGCTAAGCATATTTGTTTTGCTGAGAAACATAAATTGAAGCTAACTGAACATAATTGTATTATTAATGTCATACATATAACGTGATTACATGACACAGTACAGTCACGGATGGAAATTAAACTCTGTAAACATTTTATAATATATTTTAAAACATAATGGCAGACAGTCAGCTAGCCTCAAGTTCGTTCTGCAATCGTTCGTTCAGGTTGATGGGCTTTTCCGCACTGGAATGTCAATCACATTGTAAAATCACAGAACCGCTTAACTCTATGGTTTTGGCTCCAAATCGACAACATGGCTGCGCCCGCCATTGAGCTTCAAAACGTGTTTTAGAGACCCACGGAGAGTCAATGGGTGACATCACAGTAGCTTTGTCCATATTTTTTACAGTCTCTGGTTCGTTCTGTCGCTCACTCTGTATGTAGTGTGCTACATATTTTCCACTATATAGGGAATAGTGAATGAGTGAACAAGTCAGTCATTTGACGCAGCCCATGTTTCCCATAGACATATACGTAGACGCCGCATTGGCTGCTTCGGCCCCTTGCTGCGATACGTCAACGTGGCCACCATATTGGTCCAGGCAAGACTGGCCTGAAAACAAATGGAAGTAAACGGGGAAGCTGCGGTTTTTCTGGATAAAAAGCACTATAACATTTACATTTCTCAACCGATTTCAATGAGTCATTTTTATATTCAAGGGTTTATGATCTACGTGGAGTACAAAAAAAGTTTTATCTCCAGTTACTTAGAATCTCGATATTTAGGCTATAATCGCTGCTAGACGCTCAAGAGAGGAGTGTGCATCAACGTTAGGTTTACATGAACTGAATTACTTACGTGGCGGAAAATAATTCATTGTCATAAGGAATTGCCACAGTTAAATTTAACCTGGCAAGCTGGCTAGAAAGTAATAAATGCATTGCTAGCTAACTTGAGTAGGATTGTAAGCATAAAATAACCTTGATTGTAAGGCTAGCTTTGCTTGTTAGCCACCTACCAATGTTTTCTTGCAAGTCGTGTTTTGATTTTGTACAAATTCAATTGAACATAACCACAGAACATCAGGCTGAGCTAGCATAAGGATGATGCCTGAAAAAGCTAGCTCGGCACACTGAAAAGCTAGCTCGGGACCACTGAAATTACCTTGAACAGAGGTGTGTTCAAATTCAGCGAACAGAGGCGAACGTTCGTGGCGAACACAAACACAAAGCTAACGGAAAAAAAGTTTGAAATAGTTTGGAAATGTTCGCCTTGTTCGCTGAATTTAAACGCACCTCAGGAGTAGTGGAGTGAGTAGACGGTACATATAGTGCTGTTCATGCAGACATCCCACGGCGCTTTACAATAAAAATAAATATGAATTAATTAATTAATTAATTAATAAGAATAAATAAATAACCCAAGAAGTCAAAACTACAAAAGATGATTCTAGAGTTGATTCTGCAGAGACCTGCGAAGAATTCAGTGCCTCTTCAATCAAATTAGCTGGGTCGCGGAGTAATTGTGGGCAACTTTTTCTGCTTGTTCTGACCGCCCGCTGGCACAACATAGTGTGCTACTTAGTGTTGTGTCGTTCGCGAACGATTCGTTCAAAAGAACAAATCTTTTGGGTGAACGAACTGTACTGAATCGCTTCGTGAAACGATTCGTTCGCGAACGTGAACTGGTCGTTTACTGATTGACTATCGTTCGCAGACTCAGTGAACGAATTAGTTCAGTGATTGGTTCACCGAATGTACTACGCCCAAATTGTTCACAAACAACACAATAGTACACTTACCCGAATCGTTCATGAACGACACAACAGTACACCTGCCCGCATTGTTCACGAACGACACAACAGTACACTTGCGCGAATCGTTCGCAAATGACACAACACTAGTTTGTTCGTTCCTGTTCCTGTAGCGAATGCAAGGAGCGAGGAGTCTCTGGGGAGGAGAGTGGGTACATTATGGACTCATGAATAGGCTACTGAATGGATAATAATCAAACATCACTGTCAAGTGTGCTGTTTATTTTCAATGAAATAACAGTACTTTTTTTTTTAACATGTCTCAAAGTAGGCTAGCCAAGGCTACTATTTTATCGACTACATTATATGAGAAAACGTGATCTACTTAGCCAACGTATATCAGCACTTTCTATTTCAAGCAGCCGTTAGAACAATTCACAGTAAAGGGATCCACATCTAGGGCTAAAACAACCCATTTTGGAAAATATAGTGAAATGAAATGGCCGCATGAAACACTTTCTTTCAAACTAATTTGAGTGGAATAAAATGGAAACGAAAACGTTTTATGAAAAATAGGGATAGAAAGTGTTTGGTTTTTTGGCTATTAAGCATTCGGAAGGAAATGCTCTGTCTATAAATGCTCCTCCCCCGATCGACAACATCCACAACCCCCCCCAACACACTGATCCTAAGCAGTGTTAACCCAGTGTGGAAGACCTGGGGCCTCATTTATAGAACGGACTTACGATCAATTTTGATCTTAAGTATGACTTATGCAGAAAACCACGTATAAGTAGTTATTTTAAAACCTTACTTTGACATGTAAATGATCTGATCTCTACGCAAAGTCTAGACTTGAGGTAAGTGATTTTCCTGCTGGTTATGTAGGGGTATTGCAGGTTGAGACGCATATTAGCTTACATATATGCATTAGCTTTATGAACAATTTGATAGGAATTATCAATTAAAGGTGTGAGGAATTAATTGCCAGATGCAAGGTGTTTTGAATTAAAAACAGGATGCGATGTTCTATAAATAGTGTGTCAAATTAGAAAAAAGTAACCATGGCTGTTCATGCATTATTGGAAGACATTGAAAACCATGCTTTTAGAAGGGAGAGAGTTTTCAGAGACCGGAATGACTTTTTTGCGCATGATGATCTTCCAAAAACTTTGCTTTTCTCTTTTGGTCCATGGTTATTCCTGACTAAACCCTCCTTTGTGCTAGCATTATATAAGGGGAAATCGCTGATTGTAAGGCACATTCAGGTGCCATCATTTTTAAGTTAATTTGAGATTTATAGATTACAGGTGTGTAAGTTACAAATTGGGCTTCTTAGAACCTGCATAAGCGAGGTTTTTTATGTTCAGTATCTTTTATGAATCGAACGTAAGCACACCATCGGAAATGATCTTAAGACTAAGTTCAAGTATGAATCTAAGAACATTTTTATAAATGAGGCCCCTGTTCTGTCCCCTTTAAATTTTTATTGAAAACACCAGGATGCGTCATTAGCTACAGCAGACCTTTGAGTGAGAGATATGCTGGTTCCGTCTGCAATGAATGACAGTCGAGCACTTAAGAGACAGTCAGTGGGTTTACACGATGTTTGAAAAAGTTGATTTATTGTATTAGTCCGGCTAAAACTGGACTTTTAAAAATTATGTAAACATCCGACTGAAATCGTACGAAGTCAGATTTTTCAAAGTCGGGCTAACATACCTAGATAATGCAGTTTGGTGTCGATTTACTACGGCATGTATACACTTCAATCTAGGGCTGCCTCCTAATAGTCGACCAAACCGTTAGTCGATGAGACGAGTCTTAGTCGACCAAGTTTTCATTGGTCGGTTAGTCGCAGGAAAAAAAACCCTTAAACTCCATTCGAGAGCTGCGCCTTGTCGTTAAAAAGTTATGTCGGGCAGGAAATCATCCAAAGTGTGGGATCATTTCAAGCGGGTAAAGGACAACCCCAAGAAGGTGACATGCAAACTCTGCATGCAAAGATGTGTTTGCAACGTAGGTCCGTAGGTTAGTTCGGTCACTGGAGTCCGGTTTGCTGGTGGACGTCCACTCACCCTGTACAAAGCCTACGTGCGCTTAACGTGGTAGTAGAACGACTTGAAAATGCTGTAATCTTCTGCACGGCCGTCTATTCCACAAATGACACAGAAGTTAGAGCTACGACCGTGAAGGCTACTCTATTTATCTGACTCGATAGCCATTTAAAATCACATGAAACGAATCATACACCACCAACTCATTGCTGCCATTAAATGTTTTCATGTTACATTTTTGTTTGCATTCTGACCTCAGAAAAAATTGAAAGTTTTCATTCCATGTTGAGGCTACTTCTCCGTAGCCCTGTTTATTTTTGCACTGATAATTCTCTTCTAAGTGTTTCGGTTTGCTGTATATTTATTTATTAGTTTGTTTATAGGCTATAGCCTAATTTATATTTATTTACATTTTAAAAATAAACAAAAATATTTTTTCAATTTAGTTTTTTAACAAAAGGCTGCTTTTTATTTATCATTTGTTTTATAAGTTATTGTGTTGGTGTTGCAAGTTCATAAGTTGTGTGATGTTATACTGTGTTGAAATAAATTAACGAAATGTTCAGACTCCTTGCTGGTTGTTCCGACACATTCCGCTTTTGTCGTTAGCATTGTCATTGAACAGGTGGCTGGCTTTGTGCGTGCGATTGTAAAATTTATATTTTAAAGGCTTGTTATTACGCGTTTGTATTTCTCTGTAATGTAGCACAGTGTTAACAATGTTACTTATATAACATTCTTTCTCAGCCCTGGAACTCAAACCATTTTCTGATGCCCCAGAAATATATATATTTAAATAATTAAATTAATATCATAAACGTGCGACGACTAGTCGACTGATGGCTTGAACTAACGACTACTAGTCGACTAGGAAAATCTTTGGTCGGGGGCAGCCCTTCTTCAATAAGACTACAATTGGCCTAGGCGTTCTGCGCATGTTCCGTAATGTACATAGCAACTTTACGCTCACAGTGGCCAAGCGGAATCGATAACGTTTCAGAAAATATCTAACTTTAAAAGATTTCATTCAATCTTCTACTGGGACTTTTGCCGTTTATTGAGGGTGTGACTGAAGATTTCAGTGCCGCTGAATATAATCAAATGTTTTTCACGTTTACCGTTCAATTGAGCAAGCAGCCTGCCATTCAGAGTACATTTTTATGGGTTAGTGCTGTCCGATTGTACTTCACATTAACCTTGTACGGTGATCAATAAAGGCTAACAGCACAGTACTACTTAATTATTGTCACATCTATCACCACTGTAATGAACTAAAAAAAAAGGCGACAAACGACCTTCTCCATGAGAATTGTGTTGTCGAACTTACGCGCATACACTGCTGACGACATTCTAAAGCTCCGTTTTGCCCTCCCTGGTATCATGGCGAAAAAAAACACAATTCTGGACGGACACGAAGACCAACTTCATGCTATCGCAACTAAAGGACTTAAATATCCTAAAATACATGGATGGAAGAAAAACGAGGAATGATGAACTATTCAAAAAAGTTGCGACAAAATTGGAGGAAGCAGGATTTATAAGAAGCCTGAGTCAGACACACCTCGGTCAATAATTTGATTCTTTCCGAGTCATGTATATTGGGACAACGACAATAATCCAATTAAATCTCATCTTTGGCCAAATCGAGCTATATTAATATGCAACTGTGCATGTAAACGTACTGAGTGTGACAAAAACAGGCTTTAGTATAGGACAGTATAGTATAGGATAGTGAAGTATAGGACACAGGTCAGGTAACCCAACCAGCAAACATGCAGTGCTGACTAACGGCCTGCTGTCAGCATAGCTGTTGGTACCCCGGCATTTTGCAGGCAGCTGAGGTGAGGCAGTTGAGAAGAAGAAAATAGACTTTGGAAGGTCCTGCCTCTAGTAGAATGCTATGCTTCCAATTTGCAAAATGTCAGTGGACCAACAGTTGACAATGATGTTGAGGATGATGTTTATTTGAATAACAAGCACCTTCCTTTGGTAAGGTCCTTGTCCGTCTCCATTTCAAGCACCAAATGCTAAGTGTAATCTACAATAGTAACAGCCTTACAGGGAAACATGATTTTAGAGAGAGGACACTACAAAGCACAATACTACCACAAGATATCCAAAATACATCTCTCTTTATTTCACAGATATGTACAGTACACGTTTTCGACCCAGAATCCACCTGCATCACAATAACCAGGTATACGCTATTGGATGTAAAACAAAGCCACCTAAACAATGACCACAACCCAAAATAAGATCCAGTTGAGTACAAAGTGATATATAAAAGGCAAGCAGGCATTTTATACAGCAAAGCAGGGAGTTAGATCTAACTTATGTAACTTGTCCTAAAGATGTTCTAAGCATATATACAGGCACAGCCCAGGTTGCAGGATCTCACCGGGCAGGTAGATGTTGAAAATGGTCCTCTTTTCAAAAAGTCTGTCCTCCAGTTCCTTGCAGATGTTCTGAGGTAGAAACTGGGATAGTCACTGACTATCCTTACAACCTGCACTCTTATCTAATATAACTTTCCATAACTAAAAGGTAACTTAAACATGTTTTAGAAAAGTTCAGAAGCAAAGACGGTGCTGTCAAGAGATTGCAGCCAGTGTGGATTGTAGAAAGTAGACCCATCTCCAAATTGTAGACTAATGTAAAAAGATGCACATAATCAATAAATAGTCCAGTATCTTTCTACTAACGCTGCTCCGTGAAGGTCCCGGCGTCCTCAGCAACAGGCATTCCCCAGTCTGGTCGCCAGGCAATAACATGTGTCCTCTCTTCTGCGCATCTTCGGATCCACATCTCCGCAACAGGTCTGTGACATCATCGTCTCCACCTGTAGGGGAGACAGGAACAAACGCGGCAGCAACAAAACACAAAGCAAAAAACACTGGGACCTAACAACACACAAATGTACTTACTCCCCCTAAGGATTCCAGCCTTTCAAATGTATGTGGAGGAGGGGCGTTATTACAGAGTCGGCTGCAGGTGCAGTGCAGGGGAGCGGTTAAGTGGGTCTGCAGACTCAGCTGTAAGCAACAAAGTAATCAGCGCTAACCTTTATCTGTTCTGCCTGCAGTGAGACTGAGGGTTAAGAGGCATGCAAGTGGTTTGGCAGAAGATTGCTTGTTTTCCTGAGGACTGAGATTTATGTTTTTTTTAGTGGCCTAAAGATTATGTGCAAAATATAGACGCTTCTAATAAAATAGCAGTGCCTAAAGAAAATGTTTGTTGTCGGTCTATCAATCAATAAAAAACTTGTATTAAAGGGATATAGACTCAAAAACATGCATGTTAGGTGCGCTCCTGCAGTTGCCTTAGACTAAGGCCACTGGCCTCAGAACTGGAGTTGGACCCCGGGCGCTGCACTGTGGCTGCCCACTGCTCCTAAGTAACTAGGATGGGTCAAATGCAGAGGACAAATTACCCCACGGGGTTCAATAAAAGTATATCTTATCTTATCTTATATCTTATATTATTCAATGGATGGCCAAACAGGAAGGAGAGTCGGGGGATGTCTTCTGGGGCAAGCCCTGAGTCAACTCGCACCTTTACAGGAGTGGCAGACCAGCACCCTCTTTTAGCTGGCATGGGGGAAGGCAGAGGATCAAGCTCTCCTATGGATGCTGCTGCAGGCAGACCCAGCCGGTCAGATGCAGCCGTTCCTTTCGACAGCCAGATACACTGGTTTTCAAATGCCATGCATGAATGACCTCCTTGATCAGGCAGACATATTGAAGCCCACTTTCACTGCTTCCAGATCCTCAGATATGAGGACACTGGGCACCCTTTGGCCTGGTGCAGCAGCTCTGTAACTCCATCAAACGGTCGTTCCAGCCAGCAGTGTGCTCAGTGGTGGCGGTGGTTGTGCAGGTGACATTCGAACAGTTCATGCTGAGCCTCCAACTGCCACTGCAGACTGAGTGTGCTGGCACTGACCAACCGCTGTGGAAGTCATAACAGAAGACTACCTCAACACCCTCTAGCCTTGCTCCCCTCCTGTTATACCACTGCTGAGAGAACTGCGTGCCCTCTGACCAGTTTCAGTGGCCCAGAGGAGATTGCCAGGAGGACCCTCTTCAGCAGCTAGGGTCATGTCTGCTATTTTCCCTACTCCACTTTCCCCCAACAGCTATTTTCTTTCTGCTTCCCCACAGAATTCAATATCAGTGCCTGCAGGGTTGAACTCACACTGGCCTCCTTAGGCAGTTGGGTAGTACTGCTGGTTATATGGGTGGCCTGGTCATGAGTACAGGGACAGCCCCCTGAGGTGGGACAAGTGGTTTGTCTCGCCAGCTTGCCTGCCCCCTCCCCCAGTCAGAAGGGGTTGTACTGTATACTGGTAAGGGTACCAGGGGGTGCGCATCAGGCTTTGTTGGATTCTGGATGCCGACATACCATGTTCCGCAAAGCCTGGTTGAGCCAGGGGCATTGAGGAATGCATTTCAGGTGTACATAAGGTGTCTGTACAGGGATATTGGGATGGCAGGTATGCCATCCCGCCAAGTTACGCCTTGGCGGGGGCATGCCCCATACCTATACAGCACCGAGAGTTTGGCACTTTTCAGGGTTCCCCACAGAAATAACCACAACAGCCACAGACACTCAGCCCTTAAAAACATTAAATTCTGTACATTCTGACCCCATTTCAACAGACAGATTTCATAAACAACTTCACATGTCCACACAATAAAGCCCCAAACTAAGGGGATTTTGCGTTTTCTCCTTCTTCTTCTTCTTCTCTTTCTTCTTCTTCTTCTCATTCTTATTTTTCCTGCCGCCTATCCCACTAATAACATGTCTGCCCATTGGACATTTCACCGACACCCGCCAAATCTTCACGTACGCCACCCAATGAAAAACTCGCATACACACGCAAAATACCCATATCTTTTTACTCTGAAACTTTCCCAGTACAAACAGCTAGTCCGTCGGTGGCCTAGTGGGTAAGGTTACAGTCTTGGGAACACAAGATCCTAGGTTCAAGCCCAGCTAAGAACGCGTTTTTTAACCTGCTTTTACCCTCACTAATACACACGCAAAATACTCATATCTTTTTAATTCTGAAACTTTCCCAGTACAAATAGCTAGTCCGCCGGTGGTCTAGTGGATAAGCTTATAGTCTTGGGAACACAGGGTCGTAGGTTCAAGCCCGGCTAGGAACGCGTTTCTTTAACCCGCTTTTACCCTCACTAATAATTGTCTACTACTTCTCAATTATTGCTTTTGTACCATATCTACCAGCCGTTCCCCGACGTACCGTTTGCACGTTCAGTTGTTCACCGGCTACATACAATATTGCAAAGCCATATGGATTCAACGGGAGCTCTTCTGTGCTTACTCGCCTGTGTTCTTTAAAACCACGGACAGGTTTGCTAATGATATTTCACACGTTGCACAGCTATGTCATGGTGCTGCCCTAACAAAGTGACAGACTACTAAACCTCCGGTTGAAGGATCGAATCCCGCCTCGCCCTCAGGGACATAGTTCCCTCTTTTACACTAACGTTCTCTTAGGCTTATATTTGCTTTACCAAAACTCACTCATGGCCACCCATATGCATTCCATGACGGCAAATGTATACCTTTTATGAAAAAGTTACACCACTTCACCGCTGTGCCATTTCTAACTACATTTCTTCACTTGGCTACCTTACAAAACCTTCTTATCAGCAAACTCCACGTTTCTACATTCATGTTACCTCGCCCCCTTCTCTATCTAGCCACATACAAACAATTACTACGTATGTACGTTCTGCAACTCCCCATTAAAATATTACATTTAAAATCATGATTCACTCTCAATTATAACTACTAGTACTGAACATGAAAAAAACACAGCAGTACAAGACATTTCATATGTTACTTAACCCTCCACTTTAACAGCTAATGCTTTATAGCGACTGTTATATATACCGTTCGATAAGGAATATAAGCTCGCTCATGGTCACTCCATTTACTTCGCACTATACTCCGTGATCATGTCAACCTTCACCTACATGCCCATTCTGCTAAAAACATATTGTTTCAACTACGCAATTTCATAATTTCATCCTCATTTCTCTCAAACTGTTGTTATTTTCTCATATGCAAAGCCTGCTGGGACATACGCGTCTGCTCCTATTCTCCACTATCATGTTTCCCGGTTCTAGTTTAGCAAAACAGCGAAGAGGATTCCTACCTGCAGATAAGCCTATCAAAATTCCTTATAAACCTTACAAACACTAAAAGTGCATCTCCACGAAACGGAGCAGGACAGAAGGCTACACAAGTTGCGACCTAGGGAGTTATAATTCTACGGGCTTGCTGATTCTTTTGTCAGTCAAGGCTCGTTGGATGGACGTCAAATCCGTGAGTACATACACTGGCCATATTTCATCTGTGTTTCTCATGCGTTTATGCTTATGCCACCGCACGCTTTCTGACAGCCACTGTTTTACATATATAGCAAACCCAAACTGCTGAACGGTACACGCTCATCAGACTGTACAAATTCACACAACGACAGCCATAATCCACAACCGTTTCTTACAGGGTCACTTCGCATTTCTCACTCTCATAATAAAACGCTTTGCAAAAAGAAATGATATCTCATAAAAAACACGTTTTCAACGTACAAAAATGCCAAGTTACTCAAAAGTACTGATATCAAAATGACGCCAAGTTACGGTACTACAAACAATATAGGCTATCTTGCCTTACCGAAATGACATAAGATGTATTTCAAAGCAATGCTACCCAATGTTTCCTCAATTCTTTCAAGTCACTTGGCCCTGTGTTTTGTAATCTTACCATTTCACAATGTCATGCAAACTTTGTGTCAGATCAAAGAGTCAAATATTTCGAATTGCCTCATAGAACACATTGAAATTAATGTACAAAACTGCTGCTGAGTAACTACAGGAAGCATCTTTCTCCAGAAAACATGTTTATACTTGCTTCTAAACTGAATTTGAGTACATGTGCAAGTTATTGTATATTTGCTACGTACAATAAATACTACATGTACAATACATATTGTACATACATACATACATACATAGAGAACTTCTTTATCCCCATGGGGACATTTCCCTCCCAGCATGTTACATTCACATTTACGAACACACACTTATACCAAGAACCATACTATCATTCACGCAACAGAAAGGATGGGCAGCGAAATACATACATACCAATACGAACTGGACATATACACGCCTATTCAATCAATCTTGACTGTGAGAGAGCCATCCACAGATATGTTTGGCCTGTCCATGTAGTGGATGCTTATACACACAGGGCCAAGTGACTTGAAAGAATTGAGGAAACATTGGGTAGCATTGCTTTGAAATACATCTTATGTCATTTCGGTAAGGCAAGATAGCCTATATTGTTTGTAGTACCGTAACTTGGCGTCATTTTGATATCAGTACTTTTGAGTAACTTGGCATTTTTGTACGTTGAAAACGTGTTTTTTATGAGATTCATGATTACCAAGTGATTCCAGTGGAAATTTGCCACAGGGAAATATGCTTGTTTTTACGAGTGGTAAAATGGGACAGAATATCTCTCACACGTAAACTACCTGCAAAGCGGACAGCACCCCCTGGTGAGAGGGAGGTATCAGGGCAGTCTCCATGGGTCAGGTGGGTCTTCAGCATCTCTGGCAGGTAAACATTAGCCCTGCTGTGGGCCTGCAGGCTAAGCTGTGGGGATATGAGGAGCCGATCGTGCAGCTTCAACAGGTGTCCTCTGGAGTTCAGACTGAACCGCTTCAGCTGCACAACCAGCACTCTGCACAGAGGAATCGTTTATTAGCCCGGTAAGTACAAATTTAACCAGGTCTGATTCACTGAAAGACAAGAAGACTGAAAGAGAGGGGAGGAGGCTGCACTTACCGAGGCACCGACTGTAGCGTCTGCTCCACAGACGCCAACTCCCCACAGCACCACTGGCACTGACATTCTACCTCATAGACCTGTGACAACAAAGCACAGTAACACACTCAACACAGAGCTCACAGACCACAAAGCACAGTAACACACTCAACGCAGAGCTCACAGACCACAAAGCACAGTAACACACTTAACACAGCTCACAGACCACAAAGCACAGTAACACATTCAACATAGAGCTCACAGACCACAAAGCACAATAACACTCAATACAGAGCTCACAGACCGCAAAGCAGTCATACATTCAACACAGAGCTCACAGACCCCAAAGCACAGTAACACACTCAACACAGAGCTCACAGACCACAAAGCACAGTAACACATTCAACACAGAGCTCACAGACCACAAAGCACAATAACACTCAATACAGAGCTCACAGACCGCAAAGCACAGTCATACATTCAACACAGAGCTCACAGACCACAAAGCACAGTAACACATTCAACACATAGCTCACAGACCACAAAGCACAGTAACAAATTCAACACAGAGCTCACAGACCACAAAGCACAGTAACAAATTCAGCACAGAGCTCACATTCTCAGCATAAAGCTCACAGACAGATGAAGTCTTTTTAGGTTGAATCATTTTCAGTGGTGGTGCTGTAGGTGGACACTTACCTTGAAGTAGAGTGCCAAACAGTCCTGAACAGAACCCCCTGGGACTAAGTCCATAGACACACAGTTGTAGGACTCTGTTTTACAGACCTTTGTCCCACACCTTTTGAGAGGGAACCACAGAGACACAGAAATGAACATGATATAGAAATTCACAGGCAGGGCTTATTTAGTAAACTTAACTAAATTAAACTCATGAAATTAAATAAATCCTGTAATTTTTTATCGGAGGATTCTATCATTTCCTATGCTGACAAAATTGATATGGATCTGACCCACCAGGCCTGACTCAAAATGCTACTTTCTTTAGGCCCACCACTCACTTCTGTGGAAAGCCACTAATTGAAGACAATAGAAAAAGGAGATGGGCATAGAGTTTAACTGAGCTAACGGGAGAGGCTGCAGGTGAAACGCCTCACCTGAGGCACTTTCTGGTGGACAGCATTTCAAATTCAAAGTTTGCCTCAATGGCGCACATGTAGGAATACAGCCCCATCCTTGTCCTCAGGGAAACCCCCTCCTCTTTCAGCTGGGACAGCAGAATGCTGAAGAACTCATGGGCATCCTGCAGAAGGCCAGGAGGTACTCATGAGGGAAGGAGCAGTGGTCTGTCATCAACAGTGACTTCAAAAACACAGTCTACAGGCCCTTGCCTATGGAGACTTGGGCTTACAAGCCCAACATACTCTACATAACACACCGCATCCTTAAGGAGGAGCCCTGTCTCTCACCTGCTGCTCATCCCCCCAAAAGTCGCTGAAGTTTGACGCGATGGTCCGTTTCAGGGTCTTCAGCAGCTGGATCTTCTGCTCACTGCTGCAGCTGACTCTCGCTGAGTGCAGATCTGCTAGACACCTGCAGGGGGCAACAGAGGCAACGGGCAATCAGAAAGACATGAGATTTGGGCAATTACTGGTATGTGAGCATACACCATTGAATAACAATAGATTTCTACATACTTTAGTAAATGCGTGGTGTGATTTGGAATCCAGCAGTTCTCCTCTTTCTTGATGTCCTGGGTGAAAGTTAGGAGGCTGTAGAGGCTCTGGAGAGTCGCGTTCATATAGCATGTGTTTCCAATGTTAGGGAACCTGTACAGGGATATTAAGACATCATTACTCTGTAACTGTACATAAATCAGGTAATAATAGATCATTTATGCCAACAAACACAGGATTAACTCATGTTTTCAAAACATGGACTGATAGAATTTTCCATGCTGAAATCAAGAGTCTCAGAGACAAAGATGGCAAGATCAAAAAAATCTACAATAAAATGATACAGAAGAGAAGCACACAAAAAATGAACGGCCCAGATTGCATACCAATACTTATCCACATGCCTAACTCCATCTATATCTATATACTCCCTATATTGTTAAATAACATGTCCAATATAGTTCTGATCAAAGATGAACTTTTGGACTACACATAAAAACGAAAGAGAAAAGGTATGAAAAACATAGGCCTGTGAGAGCGTCGATTGGTCTTTCTTTGACATGTCAATGTGAAACAGCACCTTCAGAAAATTTTTCTTAAAAACTGTAGCTCAAGGATGAAACCTTTGTTCATTGTTCAGTTTGAAAGAACGCTTTCTTACCCGAGGACAGTGTGATCAATCATGCTCTTCTGGGTCTCATCCTGGCTGATGTTTTCAGTCTGAAACTTCTTAATGCTTTGGAATTTCAGCCTATGGAAAAGAAATAAGGAAAGCGTAAACATGTTAAATTTGTTCTTATAAACTGAATGTCAAAGCATCAAACATGAGTGGCAAAATGAAGTGAAGACGCTACCTTTCTTTTTCTGTGGTGCGAAGTGTACAGCCTCTGAAGTCAATGGACACCACAGGCTTCTCTCTGCAGCTAATGGACACAGCAGGTTCTGCACAGCCAATGGGCAGGACAGATTTCGCAATAGAGCCAATGGGCAGGGCAGGCTTCTCAATACAGCCAATGGGCAGGGCAGGCTTCTCTATACAGCCAGCGGCCATAGCCACAGGCTTCTCTTCAAAGCTAATAGGAAGAGCCGTCTGCGCTTTGCAGTCTATTTTTAGGGCCGATGTCTCCTCTGCACAGTCAATTTTATGGGCTGATGCCTGCTTTGCGCAGTTGGAGGTCAGGTCTGGCTCTTCTAAGCAGTTGACAGTCAGGGACACTGGCTTTGCCTTCATCCCTTTCTTTTCTTTCTTCAAAGACCATTTCTTTTTCTTAGTCTTTAATTTTTCTTCCTGTTCTGTATGATGAACAGTCAGGGATGGTGGCACTATGCTGTCAATGGAAAGAGATGTCTTTGCGGAGCTCAAGGCCAGAACTGGTTCATTTGCACAGTTCATGGTAACAACTGATTCTTTTCTGCAGTCAATGAAAAGATCTAATTCTGCGCAGTTGATGATAAGACCTGGCTCTGTGCAGTCAGTGTTAAGAGCGGGCTCTGCGCAGTTGATAGTAAGAGCTGTCAATTGTGTGCAGTCACTGGAAAGTGTTAGGTCATCTGCGTGGTGAATAGAAGAGGCTGGCTGCCCTGTGGAGCTTCTCTGCAGGCAATGATGTTGCATTTGTCCCTTTTTTTCCTTTCTTCAAAGACCATTTCTTTTTCTTTTTTTTCTTTAGTTTTTCTTCCTGGTCTTTACATTGGACAGTCGGGGGGTGCTGCTCAATGCAGTGGAAGAAAACAGCTTGCTCCTTAGCGCAGTTGATATTAGAAGCTGGAACCTCTGCGCAGTTGATGACACCGTTTGGCTCCTCTGCACAGTTGATAGTAAGAGCTGGATTGTGTACACAGTGATTGATAAAGGCTGGCTCCCCTGCACTGTTGATGGTAAGAGGTGGCTCATCACTGCAGTCAATCGTAGAAACTGGCTCTTCACTGCAGTTTAAATAAGAAACTGGAATCTCAGTGCAGTTGATGGTAGAAACTGGTTCCTCAGCACAGTTGATGATATAAGGAGAAACTTTCAGTATAGTCAGTGATACAGGTAGAATCAGGCTCCACAGTGCAGTTGATCATATAAACTGGCACCTCTGCATAGTCAAGGGTAATGAATGTCTCGTCTGTGCAGTTAAGGGTAATGACTCGTTCCTCTGGGAAGTCGATGGAATAGACTGGATTCTCTGTGCAGTCAATGGAAAGGACTGGTTCCTTAGGCTAGTCAATGGAATAGACTGGCTTCTCTGTGCAGTCAAAGGAAAGGACTGGTTCCTTAGGCTAGTCAATGGTATCGGTGGAAACTGTCTCCTCAGCAGAGTCGATGGTAGAAACTGACTTGTCAGTGCAGTCAATGATAGGGGTAGAAACAGGCTCCTTAGTGCAGTTGATGGTAAAACCTGCCTCCTCAGCACAATTGATGGTAGAAACTGGCACTTCGGCATAGTCAAGCGTAATGACTGGCTTCTCTGCAGTTGTCTGAGCAGTCGATGGAATGGACTGGCTCCTCTGTGCACACAATGCATTGGACTGGTTTCTATGAGCAGTCGATGGAATGGACTGGCTCATCTGGGCAGTCGATGGAATGGACTGGTTTCTATGAGCAGTCGATGGAATGGACTGGTTCATCTGGGCAGTCGATGGAATGGACTGGTTTCTATGAGCAGTCGATGGAATGGACTGGTTCATCTGGGCAGTCGATGGAATGGACTGGCTTCTCTGTGCAGTCGATGGAATGGACTGGCTCCTCTGTGCACACAATGCATTGGACTGGTTTCTATGAGCAGTCGATGGAATGGACTGGCTCATCTGGGCAGTCGATGGAATGGACTGGTTTCTATGAGCAGTCGATGGAATGGACTGGTTCATCTGGGCAGTCGATGGAATGGACTGGTTTCTATGAGCAGTCGATGGAATGGACTGGTTCATCTGGGCAGTCGATGGAATGGACTGGCTTCTCTGTGCAGTCGATGGAATTGACTGGCTCCTCTGTGAAGTAGAGAGTGACGACTCTGGGCAGTCGATTGAATAGACTGGCTTCTCTGGGCAGTCAATGGAAGGGACTAGCTTCTCTGGGCAGTCGATGGAAGGGACTGGCTCCTCTGGGCTGTCGATGGAAGGGACTAGCTCCTCTGGGCTGTCGATGGAAGGGACTAGCTTCTCTGGGCAGTCGATGGAAGGGACGGGCTCCTCTGGGCTGTCGATGGAAGGGACTGGCTTCTCTGGGCAGTCGATGGAAGGGACTGGCTCCTCTGCACAGTCAAGGGTAAGGTCTAGCTTCTCTGATGCTGACTGGGCCTTTTGTCCTTTCTTACCCTTCTTCTGTGACCATTTCTTTTTGGTCTTTTCCTTCTCCTCATCCAATACCTGAGCACGTATGTGTTTGAAAAATTGTCAGACCTTGATATATTTCCCTGAAACTCACCACAATATGGTACCCTGCTTTTGCCAATTGAATGAAGAATGTTTTTTACTGGCAGATTAAACTTCAGTCAACTAACATTTCTGTAGAATCATATCTAAAAATGCATAACCAGGTAATGACTATTTGTAGGTGACTCTTTATTATGTTGAATTATATCCTAAGTAATTCAGCGCTAAAACAAGACTAAGAAATCACAGGTTGCAAAAGTCTTTCAATTACAAGACGATGACAAAGGTTTCTGCCAAAGGAGCATTAAGGTTATTGGCTGACACATCTGTGAATAATACATTCTGATGAATGCATTTTTATTTTTTATAGTTACTTTTTGACACGATGTTTACCTCAATTCAATTTTTATACAAAGCAACTTATGAAAGGAACCATTCTGATACATGAGAGGAATTACCATGGACAATAAAAAATAATATTCAATTGCTGGGCTGAATACTTGATTCTGATTGGTCCAAGGGTCTGCATTAATTTTAAATAATGGGACACCAATATTTACACAAATATTTGTTTTTGAGATGCCAAACGTGAATAATCACTTTAAACAAAACAAGACACTGAGTTATATGAGTTTATTTTGACCATGTTGAAAAAATGCAACATTGTGACTCAGTGGTAGCACAACCATGTGTGCATTAGCATGCAATAGCCTCACTACAGTATGCAAAAACTGATGTGTGGTAATGTTCAATGAGTTGTAGTGAATGTCATAGTTGTGTTATTATTGTAAGGTTGGAGGGTAACAAACACCCCTCTTTGCTGCTTCCCACCCCCAACTACCTAACACAATTATGACACAATCATGTATCTTATGCTTGTGTCATAATTGTGTTAGGTAGTTGGAAGGTGACCAACAGGCCCCCTTGCTGACCATCCCCCCCCCCAGAAATGATAGTATTAGCCCTCATTTGTGCTTGAGTTCCAGTGAATATCTTATGATTGTGTCACTATTGTTTTCAGTTGGTGGGTGACCAGGTACAAGACCCCTTCGGATCTTCCCCCTACCCGACATTCAAGAATCATAGCCCTACATTTACTATGTGCTCCAACAGGAGCGTCTCGTGTGTAGACTCAAGGGAGCATACAAAATTCAGCATCAGGTCAGGCACTGTCCAGTGAAGAAAATATGAGGACACTGTAAGCACCGCAGTACGGGATATAAAAAATTACAGCTACAAATGTGATGTCAGCCTCTTGTTATACAGATCACAAATACTGATTTCTTCTGTATGTGTTTCTTATGTTATTACTGTAAACTGTAAAGTTTTTAGTTTTAAAACTAGCACAACCGTGTTGTGAGTATTCTTCCTGGGAAACATAATGACAATTTCTGCTATGTTGCATCTGTTCATTTTCACAAATTTGCACCAACACATGCAAATGTTTATTTCCCCAACATATTCTTCATCAGTGGCCTCAAAAGTTAAATAAATAAGTAAATAAATAAATAAATATACGTCTGGACCTCGACCTTCTGGTTCGCCATGCTAGGCCTACATTACTTTCCTAAAACTGGACAGCCAGTCGCTGTTTATTCCATACACATTAAGCACTTACATGAGAACAGCACAATGAATACATAAGATGACGTTTGGTAGTGTCTTGTGAATGATTTGTAATATTGTGCTCAAAGATTAATTTGCAGGAACTATATTCAGTGTAGCCTGAATGAAAGTCTTAAAACATCATACCAAACTTACGATTATTATTATTTTATGCTCTGACAGGCCTTATCCTTGCATTACTGCCAATAAATCTTAGCTAATTTAGGAAATATGTGTGTCGCGAATAAGTACCCCTACGATTAGCTTGTCAGTTTCTATTCATAGTAACATTCGTACCAACGTGCTAGCATCGAGTAGTAACCAAATATAAATTGTCACGTGGTTCAAACTCATGAAAGGACTATCCGCTTTTTAAGCCGCGACGTATCGAACTTCCGATAACACCGTTTCCGGGTCCAAGCCGCTACTGAGTTGGCTGAGGCTCTAGTCTTATCAACGTGTCGCAGTGCTGTGTCCCTTGTTTGGACAGATCTGAGTCCAAAAAAACGTTTCAATTGTCATTCTACCACTTTCCTTGCGATGAGAAAGGAAAAATAGTTCCTTCTTGTTTTATACCATACAATTAGCACCAATTTTGGTCATTTTTGCCATTATATTATTTACTACATGAAACCAATACTCAATCAAATTAATCTCTCTAGCTGTCTTGCTTTTTTAAAATGTTGCGGTCTAGCGGCGTAGACACTCTGAAACCGGGTTTGAATGCCAGTTATGATAGGTGGCTTTATGATAGGTTCGCCGTCACTTGTCACCTAACCAATATTAAAATTCTGAGTTTTAGGTCAGAATGATCTCACAGCATGCTTGTTATGCCGGCTAGCTAGCTAGCTAACTATTGAATTGTATTCAAAACGTACAGACGGAATCGTTCACAAAGATACGGATGACAATGCGTCCTGTAGCCATGAGTTAAAAATACGGAACGCCTATTCTACTGTCCAAATAAGGGACGATTCCGTATTTTGTGGGATGGTTGGCATCCCTAAATGGAGTAACTAGAACGGTGATTCAACATTGCCATTTATGGCGAAATTGTACATTGAAAAGGCGAGGGGACGTAACAACAATTCAAAATCGAAAGAATAATGTTGCTGTTTAAACTGAATTAGAATGCTAGATTTTGTAGCGCATTGATTTTACTGGAGTTGAAAGAATTTAGACCCTTTTTAACAGTCAATGGTGCCTCACTAAAGAAGGAAATGAACGTGTGAAAAGGTTCACAGGTTCGGGATCTAAAGGAGCGTTTGGACCCGGAAACTGGAAAACGTCACGAGTGACGTCAGACAACAGACTTAACAAGCGGATAGCTCACGTTAATTGCTAACATGAATTCAACTACCTAGAACACAGTGTTATTGTTTCCAAACATTATGAATGACAAAATGTTGTATTTAAATTTTTTTCGGAAGTGTGGCTAGTCAAAATCAGTGCTGTCAAGTCCGCGACGTTAGGCGCATGCCGTGGTTTTGCTGGGCTGGTTTTTTTAAATCATGCCGCTTGTTGGGAAATATAACAAGCGGTCATTCACACCAGTTAGCTGGTTACACCAGCCTCCGGTCCACAGTCTTTCGAACCCCCGCGAACTTGTCTCGTGTTGCTATTTTTTAAACAATATTTTATTATGTATCTAAACATAAATTTCAAATTAATTTATTCAAATTAGTTGCACTCGGCAACACCTGCCCAAAAGGTGGCAGGCCCAGTTAGCTCTTTGTAAAAACGGGTTCAGGACAGTAACTAACCTCATAAGCCTATTGTAAATAAACATGAATAACACGTATATTTAAAAATAATAAATGATACACTTACCGGACAACAGCATAACAACGAATACTTCATTTTCATAATTGATCGCAGTGTCTTGTTCAACAAGTGTTGTGATAAAAATTGAATACATTTCATTATAGTCTATGTGGATATACCATGCAAGTTTGTGATATCGTTGTGACATCACAATACGAAACCTTAAAAGAACATGTTATTTACTATGACGTAGGGTATTCCAGCATTTTGCTCCCTAGAAACGTTCAATAACAATATCAGTTTATAAAAAGCAGAAATGTCGCCGTTGTCAAAACAAATAAATCGTCTGACAGTTTCACTTATTTAACTTATTTAGCATTTCAAATGCTAAGACAGGGGTCTTCAACATTTTTTTTGTCCAGGGATCCTCACTCAGGCTCAAAGGAATCCAGGGGTCCCCAACAGTATCTTCTAGGACCCTCAGGGGTCCATGGACCCTGTGTTGAAAACCCAGGTGTTAGGAAATTAATCAACATGTTATTATAGTCAATGAGCATAGTGACCGAGTTACTGCTTGTCAGTTCATATTCATAGTAGGCCTAACTGTAATCGCACTCGTGAAGTGCATTGTTTTTGCATAAACTAACCAGCGCCTCAAACTCCTGCCCCAAGATCTGGAAGGAGGACAGCACGGGGTCTGCGGACTGCTTCTCCTCCCGAGCAGCGCTCAGCTCGCCGTCCAGCATGTCCCTGAGAGGGGGAACCAGAGGAAAACCAAGGACAATCATGACGATTATGGATGCGCAATACGGGAAATTCTAGGCTGTCAATAACCCATATCTGACTGGCCATATCGGGAAATACCAACCCTACCGTTTTACATTACAGTTTAAATGCAAACTGCAATCCAGTCTCCCGATTCACTCATGATAATGAGAACAGTTGTTAAATTATGAAGGAAAAAGTGTGTTTGATTCACAAAAATATTTGCACTTGCTTACTTTATTATTCATCAGAGATAATGAGTCTTGCAAGCCACTGAGTCCTTGTACAGAGTTGCTTGTGGGTTTGTATGACAGAAATAACCAACTCAAAATAAATTTTTTAAAAGTCCAAATGACAATGATTAGGCTGTTTTTTTTTTTCCAACAGTACCATCTACGAGGAAAACTTGGGAATCTAACCTGGATCTCGTTTGCACACGAACGCATTTCCCTGAAGACGGCGGCGCATAAATGAGGGTCAGGTGCTCTAAATCCTCACCTGATTTTTCGGTGGGCAGCTATTGTCTCCGGCGTGTAGGTGGCCAGCTGAATCTCGAGCACCTCCACCCTGGAGGACGGGTGAGAAAACGGAGCGCCTGAAGACGTGCATAGCTCGCCACGGCCGGCCGCCCGGACTGCAGGCTCCACACTTACCTTCGCCACCACCTCTCAAGCGTTTTCAACGCTTAATTCCCACAAATTGAAAAAGCCATAAGTAACTAGGTCAGCTAGGCCACAGAGGTGGCTGACCACCAATGACAGAATAAAGAACTGGCCTTTACATCTGTGAAAATGAATTCTGTCTGACGATCATCTCTTTCGAGCCGAAACTGAACCCCAACCATTCTGAGCAGGACATGGATTCTGATTAAGGGTTCAGTGTTAAGACTCAAGGTAAACAGGCTTTACCGCAGTAGGGCTGGCATGGAGGCCAGCTCCGACAGGCCTTACCGCAGCAGGGCTGGTGTGGAGGCCAGCTCCGGCAGGCCTTACCGCAGCAGGGCTGGTGTGGAGGCCAGCTCCGGCAGGCCTTACCGCAGCAGGGCTGGTGTGGAGGCCAGCTCCGATAGGCCTTACCGCAGCAGGGCTGGTGTGGAGGCCAGCTCCGGCAGGCCTTACCGCAGCAGGGCTGGTGTGGAGGCCAGCTCCGGCAGGCCTTACCGCAGCAGGGCTGGTGTGGAGGCCAGCTCCGGCAGACCTTACCGCAGCAGGGCTGGTGTGGAGGCCAGCTCCGGCAGGCCTTACCGCAGCAGGGCTGGTGTGGAGGCCAGCTCCGGCAGGCCTTACCGCAGCAGGGCTGGTGTGGAGGCCAGCTCCGGCAGGCCTTACCGCAGCAGGGCTGGTGTGGAGGCCAGCTCCGGCAGGCCTTACCGCAGCAGGGCTGGTGTGGAGGCCAGCTCCGACAGGCCTTACCGCAGCAGGGCTGGTGTGGAGGCCAGCTCCGGCAGGCCTTACCGCAGCAGGGCTGGTGTGGAGGCCAGCTCCGACAGGCCTTACCGCAGCAGGGCTGGTGTGGAGGCCAGCTCCGACAGGCCTTACCGCAGCAGGGCTGGTGTGGAGGCCAGCTCCGGCAGGCCTTACCGCAGCAGGGCTGGTGTGGAGGCCAGCTCCGGCAGGCCTTACCGCAGCAGGGCTGTTGTGGAGGCCAGCTCCGATAGGCCTTACCGCAGCAGGGCTGGTGTGGAGGCCAGCTCCGGCAGGCCTTACCGCAGCAGGGCTGGTGTGGAGGCCAGCTCCGGCAGGCCTTACCGCAGCAGGGCTGTTGTGGAGGCCAGCTCCGATAGGCCTTACCGCAGCAGGGCTGGTGGTACGAGAGGAGGGCCCAGCACTTCTCCCTCAGGTGCTTCTCCAGCTCCACTGGCAGCCGGCGTTTCATGCAGCGCACGTCCTGGAGGAAGAACCGCCTCCAACACATCAAACACAACCTCCAGAGAGGTTCCGCCTCCTCTCTGTGGTCACCTTTCTCAGGTAAGACCAGCACCACCTGTGTGTGTGTGCGCGAGACACACACACTCTCTCACGCACCCAAACGTGCTGTAAGTGAGAGTGTGAGACAGAGAAAGGGAGAGATCAGTAAAAAAATTCAGTACAGATCCTGAATTTTTAAAAAACATAGACAATATTGATATTGTAATTCTGTTAGAAACTTGGTGTCGCACTGATGTGCTCACTCAGTGCCCCTCAGGATACAATGAAATCATAGTACCCTCCTGGAAGCTGAGCACTGTGCGGCATGGCAGAGACTCAGGAGGAATAATAGTGTGGTACAGAGGGGATCTTGCTAAGCACATCACAACTGTCCAACAAGGAAGGACACACATATGGTTAAAAATAAGTAAATCTATTGGCATCTGTGACAAAAACATATATTTGTGTGCAGCCTACACTCCTCCATCAGAGTCTCCCTACTTCACTGAGGAGTTCTTCAACACCCTCCACACAGAAATGGTCCATTTCCAGGCCCAGGGAAATGTGATGGTCTGTGGAGACTTTAATGCCCGCACAGGCACAGAAAATGACTGCATAGAGTCAAAAGGAAATAATCATGTGTTTGGACAGACCCCTCTGCACCTCACACCCACACAAATAAAAAGAAACAACTCAGACAAAATAGTAAACAAGAATGGAAGAGAGTTAGTGCATCTCTGTCAAGCCTTAGGTCTGTATATCCTTAATGGCAGGATGAGAGGGGACTCCTTAGGGCGGTTCACGTATTCTTCAGCTCTTGGGAGTAGTGTAGTTGATTATGCAATCACTGACATGGACCCCTCCTCTATCAGTGCATTTACTGTCAGGCAGCAAACTCCCCTCTCAGATCACAATCAAATAAATGTGTTCCTGAAAAAAACTGTACATATGAAAAAATCTGAAAAACAGCCCAGTAAGCTGTACAATCTCACCCAACCATATAGATGGGCACAAGACAGCAAAGATAAATATATCAAAGCAATCAGTTCAAATGAGTTAACTAACACTATTAACATTTTTAACAATACACATTACCAGAATAACAATGAAGGAATTAATCTGGCAGTTAATGACATTAATTGTATTTTTCACAAAGCAGCAATTGATGCCAGCCTTCTAAAAACAAGGCATAAAAATGTGAAACAAAAACCTACTGAAAAATGGTTTGATTCAGAATGCAAAGATATAAGAAAACAACTGAGACAAATATCAAACCAAAAACATAAACAGCAGGATAACCAAGATCTACGCCTCAAGTATTGTGAAATACTTAAACAATACAAACAAACCCTGAAAATAAAGAAACAAAGCTACATCAATAAACAATTAATCGAAATTGAAGAATCAATCAATCAAAATCAGTTCTGGGATATGTGGAATAACTTGAGCACAACAGCACCACAAGAATTGGCTGTACAAGATGGAACCATTTGGAAAGATTATTTTGAGAATCTATACAAAGATATCCCGCAAAAAGATTTAAAATATAATCAGAATATAATTAAAGACAAATTAAACCACCTTGAATCAACAATTAAAAACAATCAAAATCCATTAGATAACCCAATCTCATTGCTAGAACTGACTGAAAAACTCCAGTCTCTAAAACCAAAAAAAGCTTGTGGTCCTGACAGCATCAGAAACGAGATGCTAAAACACAGCACTACTGAGCTGCAGAAGGCTGTGCTGAAGTTATTCAACCTGGTACTGAGCTCCGGCTGCTTTCCTGACATCTGGAACCAGGGGCTTATATCACCGATTCACAAAAGTGGAGACAAATTGGACCCTAATAATTACCGAGGCATTTGTGTAAGCAGTAATCTGGGGAAGTTATTTTGCAGCATCCTTAATACAAGACTTTTAAACTTCCTTAACGAGCACAATGTCTTGAGTAAGAGTCAGATTGGCTTTCTACCAAACCACCGTACAACTGACCATATTTACACCCTACACACCCTAATAAATAAACATGTCCACCAAACAAAAAATGGAAAAATTTTTGCATGTTTCATTGACTTCAAAAAAGCCTTTGATTCTATTTGGCACCATGGCCTATTCTATAAAATTATTCAAAGTGGTGTAGGGGGTAAAGTTTATGACATATTTAAATCTATGTATACAGGAAACAAGTGTGCGGTACGAATTGGCAATAAAAGAACAGAGTTCTTCACGCAAGGACGTGGTGTGAGACAGGGCTGTAACCTCAGTCCAGCATTGTTCAATATATACATTAATGAGTTAGCGGTGTTGTTGGAACAGTCTGCAGCTCCTGGCCTCACACTGTGTAACAAAGAAATCAAATTTTTGCTTTATGCAGATGATCTGGTCCTGCTGTCACCCACAGAAAAAGGGTTACAGCAACACCTAGATCTTCTTCAGCAATACTGCCAGAACTGGGCCCAGGCAGTAAATTTTAAAAAGACAAAAATCATGATTTTTCAAAAGAAGCCCAGATGTCAGGAAAACAGATACAAATTAACTCTAGGTAACACCGCCCTAGAGCACACTATGAATTATACCTACCTTGGTCTGACTATCACTGCATCAGGGAGTTTCCGCATGGCAGTAAATGCATTAAAAGAAAAAGCTCGAAGAGCAATATATGCAATAAAAAGACAACTTTTCAAACTAAATATCCCAATTAGAATCTGGTCCAAATTATTTGACAGTGTAATTCAGCCTATTGCGCTTTATGGAAGTGAGGTCTGGGGTCCACTCAGTCAGCAAGACTACACTGCATGGGACAAGAATCCAATTGAATCCCTACATACTGAATTCTGCAGACATATCTTACAAATACAAAGGAAAACACCCAACAACGCATGTAGGGCAGAATTAGGCCGATTCCCATTGGTAATAAATATACAAAAAAGAGCTCTAAAATTCTGGATACATCTCAAATCAAGTCCCGATGACACGCTACAATCTAAAGCGCTAAAATCCCAAGAACTGAACCCAGAAAAGAGTCCCCTCAGTCAGCTGGTACTGAAGCTTACTAATTCTGTAACCCAAACTAACCTGCATCACGCTCAGACCAGCACTGCTTACCAGCCGCAAATCAGAATAACCCAAATTATGCAACAAACAAAAAATTTGTATTTGGAACATTGGGATAAAGAAACCAAAACACAAAGTCGACTAAATTGCTATCGAACCCTGAAAAAAGACTATACTCCAGCAGAGTATCTCTTCTCTGTCAGAGATACAAAGCAGAGACGGATCCTGACCAAATACAGACTCAGTGACCACACCCTTGAAATTGAAAAAGGCAGACACAAAAATTCATGGTTACCAAAAGAACAACGTATATGTGGTCACTGTAAGACAGGAGAGGTTGAGACAGAGATGCACTTCCTCCTAAACTGTACAAAATATACAAATATTAGAAAAATATATTACCAAAAATTTTCAGAAATTATAAAAAACTTCCATTCTTTACCAAAGAATGAAAAATGTGCAGTCCTATTAGGACAAGGGCCAACAGCCCCAATTGCGGCTCAATATGTCTCAGCTTGCCACAACCTGAGGGACACTGAGTGACCATCATATATAATTATAATTATCTATTTATTTCTTTTAATTATTGTTATTATTCTATTTTTTATTTTTATTCATTTTTTTTTATTATTTTATTTTATTTTATTTTATTTATTTTTTATTATTATTGTTATTCTATTTTTTAATTTTTAATTTTTATTTTTAATAGAATGTTCATTATTAATATTCCACTGTAAATATGTATTTTGAATTGATTTATGATGCTTTGGCAATATGTACCTATGTATTTCCTGCCAATAAAGCAATTTGAATTTGAATTTGAAAGGGAGAGAGAGAGAGAGAGTGTGTGTGAGAGAGTACCTGTTCAGTGTGTCAGACAGACAGCAAGTTTTGGTGGGTGTGTGTCCACGAGACACACAGCACATTTGGGTGTGTGTGTATGTGTGAAAAAGGGAATGCGTGAGAGAGTGTGTAAGTGAGAGTGTGAGAGAGAGAAAGTGAGAGAGAGAGAGAGAGACTTTTGCTGTTCTTTTATTGAACCACCAAAATTTCTACAACTATCTTAAAAACTATCCCAACCCCTTATTTACAAACCCACAACCTCCCCTACCCACCCCCCCACCCCCCCACCCCCAAAACACAAAAACAACATAAAAAAGGAACCCCTTACAATGCTGTTAAACTAAACATATCTCCAGCTTGTCTTCATTCACCACACAAACAGCTCCCTCAATACCCCACATTATTTTAAATGCTGGTACATCATGCATCATTTTAAAATACTCAAATTCCACTCTGAGGCACGCAGACACATAACCCCTAAACACCTGCAGTCCTTCTGTGCACCCACCACCATGCAGTGTGTTCCTGCATGTGACTCCCACAGAAAAACACACCCCCAGCCAGACACACTGTTGTCAGTACACTAAACATATGTGACAACCTTACGCATGTCACAAACAGGAGAGAAAGAGAGAGTGTGTGAGAGTGCCTGGTCAGTGTGTCAGACAGGCAGCAAGTTTTGGTGGGTGTACATGTGTGTGAAAGAGTGAGTGAGTGAGAGATCTGAGAGTGTGAGTACATGAGTGAGACAGGGAATGTGAGAGAAAGTGAGAGAGTTATTATATTATTAATTATGTTTGTTATTTTTATTCTCATATTTATTGTTATTCCTGCCATCATTGTTGTAATATTTACCTCAAAATATGTCAAGCCAATAAAGCATTTTGAAAAAAATGAGTTTGAGTGTGAACATGAGAGAAAGTGTGAGAAAGAGAGTGAGCGAGAGAAAGAGTGAGAAAGAGAGTGAGAGAGATAAAAAGAGTGTGAGAGAGCGAGTAAGAGAAAGTATGAGAAATTTTATGAATTTTAACCATCCTTTATTTTTCAGTGCAATGGCGAGTTAAAAACCCAATTTTTACACAGCAATGACCATAAATTCACTTAAGTGAACAAAAGCGAAGAAGACAAAAAATAAAAACCACCCCTACTCAGTCACCCATTGCCCTGAGCAAACAGAAGCTCTCCTTCCTCCACTGAGCATACTGCTCCCCTATAGCCCCATACACTCTGAAAAACTTCTAGTGTCCTCATGGCCTTGTAGTACCTGAACTCTACCATGACTCTGGCCTTAATCATGCCCCTGACCATAGCCACCACATCTTGTGCATCCCCCCTGCTGACACAGAGGGAAAGAGGCCAGAACTGCCAGAAGGACAGAGGGGCACGAGTCAAATACCTGTGTGCGTCACCAAGCACCCAGGTGAAAGCATCGTGGGACACAAAGTGAACGTGTAATTTACGCCGTGATTTAAGGTAAGGTAAGGTAATTTTTATTATCCCCGAGGGGCAATTTGTTGCACAGCCAGCTGTAAATACAAACATCATCAACAATCAACACACACCAATCAATACACAAAGAATTCACACAAAAACATAGAATTACATAATGTTATTCAAAAGGCCAATAGCAGCCGGGATAAATGAGTACTTAAATCTATTGGTCCTGCATCTTGGCAGATTATATCTGCAACCAGATGGAAGCAACCTGAACTCATTGAACAAGGGGTGACTAGGGTCAGCAAGGATTGACTGGGCCTTCTTTGTGGCTCTGATTTTGTGCAGTTGGGAGAGGTCATTTAGATTTGTGCCTGCAATTTCACTGCACATTCTGACAATTCCTTCTAATCTGTTTCTGTTTTTCAAGGTAAGTGACCCAAACCAGCAAATAAAAGAGAAGGTTAGAACAGACTCAAACTTAAACACGTCTTATCCACAATGCAATGGAGATGTTGACAATAACATTAATTCAACCACATTGAAAACACCGTTGATAACTACACATCTCGACATGGTCGAGAATTAACATTGCTTGACATAATTAGCTACTACTTGGAACCAGACATTCAGCTATTAGCTAAATTCTGTCCGCTTTAAACGAACAGCTAGCGCGCTAACCAGCCACCCACCCAGTCCAGTTACCTTGTTGGCGCATGTCGTCTCCGTGTCCCAGGGGATTCACAGAGCTCACCGAATCAGGACCCACTGACATCACGCACTGCTGTTTATAAGATAAGGTAAAGTTTGTCAACGTTGCCACCATAGTAAAAAAAAAAAAATTTTAATTAAAAAAAACATTTTTTAAAGCTGCTGAGTAAGAGGTTTAAAGGATCACAATAAATTGATTATAAATAAATCATTTCGCTCTAAATCGAACCCAGCTAGTGGCGACAGCTACATGGCAATATTTAAACCGTTTGACATGTAACGGTTAAGCAAACAGTGCTATTTGAAATCGGGCGATTCTGAAAACATTTGCACACCAAGCGGAGAAAGTCTCACGAATTTCACACACATAGCTCCTACCTATTCCTAACGCGCGCCTTGCCAGACTTAACTGCTGCCCCTGGGTGAAACCACTACCGGAGTAAAAGGGGTATTTGTCTGTGATGTACAGCATTTTTTGACAAACTTTGGGTTTTTACGTATGTATGTTTTCATAGCATATTGTAATGTACTGTAAATGCACATTATTTATAGATTTGTGGGGGATGTATGAGTATCTTTTGCTTGACGAGTCGAATTTCTGTTATTGTCCGCTGAACCATTGCACTGCAATCAGGTCGTCCACTAGAAAGGACAAAACGAAACCGAAGCGAGGCATCTATTCTCAAACCTATGTCTAATAGGCTACAAGGAACAGACGCGCTATAAAGTTCTTATTTCACAGAACTGTGTCTTCTTATCCCTGCCACTGTTGCAGAAATTTGTGCATTTTCCTAAAATTAGAGGGTTGTCTTTGATGTCTTAGGGAATTTATTTGTTTAGTAATTCTTTTACGTTTTCGGGGAGAAGACATGGCAGGGATGTGTAGTATCTCAGTCTCAGTTTTTTTTTTTCACGTTTAGAGGGATTATTTACCCTCTAAAGCCACATTATGTCAGAAATATGCATGCCATAAATAATAAAATTTCCATGTCCATACTGTTCTTATTGTGTTATATGTTGCAAACCATTGTATAAAAAGTGGTAGAACTTGGTAGAAAGTAAAGACAGAGGTGAATCAAAAGGCTCCTAATTGGAGAAAGTGTGGACACCGGACCACTAAAACTGGGTCTCATAGAACCGCCCAGAGAAGCACACCTATCTCAGTCAATCACGGTCTTTTCACATCCTGGTCTTGCTGGGCAAACACATTTTAATCCAGAAGAATTCCAAGGAAAAGCAATTAGTAATGAGTCAAACCTGCATTGTGTTAATAAATTCAAGGAAAAAATTATGAAGGAAATTGAACATGGATTCATCAACCGAATTAGAAGCCTATTGATTTACCTCTATCTTTCAGTTGATCAAAAAGTGACCTCTTTATGTAACTGTTTGCAGTGTCACACAATAAGCACAATGTAACACAATATGTCATTCTTTGTGTAATGCAGAGTTTTTTTCAGACAAAATATGTCTTAAGAGTGTAAATAATCCCTCTCAACAGGTAAAGCACCTAATTAAGAAAAAATAGAAGCTTGTTAAAATGATGGGATTGTGATTGTGGTTGGAAGTTGGAACGAAAACCAGCATACACAGGAGAGTCCCCAGGACTGGGTTTGGGAATCGCTGGATTAGGCTGGATTAGGCATTTGGAGGGGCAAGAGGAGGGGAGCTAGGACAGAGCCACTGGTGAAGTCCTGTAGAGAGGCTCAGGTATGGTATTGCAGGAAGGGAAAGCTGGAGCCTAGGATGCAATGGTCAACAGTGTCAAATGCAGAGGAGAGGTCAGGGAAACTATCTGATAGTCTCTGTGAAATACACCGTGAAAACAATTTCAGATGGGTGTAAGTGCTGAGTACAAATGGGATTTTCACCACTGCAGTTATTATTATTTATTTATTTATAGCGGTCTGTTTTACATTTGGCCAGTTTGTATGACCACATGATTTACTGAAATATTTCCATAATAAGTGGCTGGAGTACAAAGCACACAATGTTTTGGTCATTCAACGATTTATAAAAGTATGTTATTTATTACAAAAGTATGTTGTTTATAAAAGTATGTTTGTTATTTATTTTTAAATGCATTTTTGTATTTAATGTTGCCTACAGCGAACTCAGAAAATGGAAACGGTTTTTAAAAATGTCAGTCTTTGTAGCCTACTATTCTGTGCAGTGACAGTTCAGCCGATAAGATATTATAATGACTATTAAAAAAAATAATAAATATTATTTTTGCGAGCATTTAATTTAGGTCTGGGCCTGTAATTATTTATAACTCACCAAAATGTGGTATTCAAGTGTGCTGTATACGAAATCATGTGGGTTGTTTTGACCGTGTATTGAGGTCTGATAAAGTAAAATATTATGAATGTTCTCTGTCCTCAAAATAAATTAGTAAATAAACAGCATTTTTTTAAAAATCCAGTGATCGTATTTTAATCCTTCATCCCCGATCACTGTCAATTATTTGACCCATTTGCCATTTAAAACCGAAGGTTACGGGAATACTCCGGCAGTCGAATGTGTAGGTCTGGCATGTAGGCTACAGACATACCGTATCACAGGATCTGATTCAACATGTGTATTGCAACCATAACAAACAATCTTACGTCATAAGACATGTAATGTCGTTGTATATTGTAACTGTGCCAAGGAATTTCGTCAGCCACTTAATTCATTGAATACTAACCGCCGATGTATAGCTAATCGTGTTCGAATCAGCGGCAACCACCGGGTTTTTCCTAGCCAATGAACGCGCTCCATTCAAGATATGGTGGACCAATGGTGTGCCTGCACGACCGGGAAGCGATACTGCACTGTTTATTAAAGACGGACTCCATGTGCCTTTCACCATAATATTGACAGAGCGTCAGAGAGAATTTGAGTGAACGTAAGTGTGAACGAGAAGAGTAAAATCGATCGCATTTGAGGAGCGCACATCAATTTATTTGGTACGTGGCTAACTTTCTCCACTTGACACATTTCGGGTCGTTTATTTTGTGTCGTTGAGCAAACTATTTTAACTGTCAGCTAAGTATTTTACTTGGATGACAATAATTTAATATTTAATATAAATGTTTACATGTTTGCCATTTTGATACCATCCGTGGGTTTGTTCGCAGCTGACTAGATAATAGGCGAATTACTCGTTTTAAACAGAACCTTGAATATCGTGGTAGGCTACTTCATGAGAGCTATAACAAGATGTTCGACAGTCATTGAAAGCACGACTGACTCTAAATATTTATCTCTTTTTTAATCAATATGCCGTGTATATTTATAACCAATATTTTGCGTTCAGTATTCTCGTGTATTGAACACACGAAATGAAAACATAAGCTGGCTACACACAAATCTGATTTTATTTATTTATTATTTTAGTGTGTGCAACCATAAAGCATATTTCACCGGTGTTAATTTTTACCTCTATCTCTGTTGTGGCTAGCAGATTACTTCAGACACGAGGGAAGAGAACTCTATAATTATGAAACTGCTAGGCGTGCTTATGCTGGTGGCCACCAGCGTGTTAGCTGAGGAGAACGATACGAAGGAGAGCGTGGGGACTGTGGTGGGAATCGATTTAGGAACAACCTACTCATGGTAAGCTTCTTCCTGAATAAAAGATCTCAGTCCTGTATTTGTAAGAAACTGTGATCATCCCTGATCTTAAATTTGATATTTTAATTTGAATTACTTGAGTTCAAGACCTTTTGAGTGCCGTGTATTAGATAATATTCTCACAATGCCTTTTTTTCTTACTCAACACAGTGTGGGCGTGTTCAAGAATGGCCGCGTGGAGATCATCGCTAACGACCAGGGCAACCGTATCACTCCTTCTTATGTAGCCTTCACTGCAGAAGGGGAGCGTCTGATTGGTGATGCCGCCAAGAATCAGCTGACCTCCAATCCTGAGAACACAGTGTTTGATGCCAAGCGGCTGATTGGCCGTGCCTGGTCTGACTCCAGCGTTCAGGAGAACATCAAATATCTGCCTTTCAAGGTGAGCCATCACACCTTTCACCTGAAGCCTCAAAGATGCGTATGTCACACACTTAAAATCAGACCTGATTTCAGCTTAATCTTAGTCTTGCACTTGAATCTTGTTCCTGTCCCTCCAATTCCTCCCATCCAGGTGATGGAGAAGAAGAGCAAGCCTCACATCCAGATGGACATTGGTGGTGGCCAGATTAAGACCTTCACTCCGGAGGAAATTTCCGCTATGGTCCTCACTAAGATGAAGGAGACGGCGGAGGCTTACCTGGGAAAGAAGGTACTTCATTGGTGGCTACTTCATTACTGCCAGAAAGAACACTGTCTTGTATTTTGCCCAGTACTAAGAGTAGCCTTTCATTCTTAGAGGAATTCAGATGCAATGTAGTGTAGCTGTTTTCAGGTCTGATTTCAGATTTCCAGCTTGTTACCTAATTACTGTCATTTCAACTCTACTGTAACTATATGATTTAATTTTAAGCTATATAATTTAGTTTTAGGACAGCATTGTTGCCATACAGCAAGGTCCTGGGTTCAAATCCCAGCCTGGGCCTTTCTGTGTGGAGTATGCATGTTCTCCCTGTATCCGCGTAGGTTTCCTTCCACAGTCCAAAGACATGCAGGTAGACTAATTGGAGACTCTAAATTGGCCATATGTATGAGTGTGTGAATGAATGGTGTGTATGGAGATAAACAGGAGGAAAGTAATTATAAACCTATCAGCATACTCCCGCCATCTCCAAGGTCACTGAAAAGGTAGTAGCAGAACAATTGATTGCAAACATTGATTCCAAGGCCCTTTTACACCCTATGCAATTTGGATTCAGAAAAAAAGCATTCAACTGAAACGGCATGCTGCTACTTCCTTGAAGTCCTTAAAGCAAACCTAGATAAATGAGGGGTGGTGGGAGCAGTCTTCCTCGAACTGCGTAAGGCTTTTGACACAGTAAATCATCAAACACTACTTAACAAGCTGGCTAACTATGACCTTTCCATAACTACACAAAACTGGATTAAATCATACCTATATGGCCGACAACAGCGTGTGCAGATAAACAATAAATTATCACCTCTAAAAGCCTGCACCATGCTCAATTCTAGGACCATTGCTTTTCAGTATATACATCAATGATCTCCCATCTGTATGCAATGATGTTGAAATCTTGATGTATGCAGATGACACTGTGTTATACACCCATGGGAAAAACGCAATAGAAGTCACCACAAAATTATCAAAGGAATTGGAAAATGTTGCTAAATGGCCATATGACTCCTGTCTTACTTTAAATGTCAGAAAGACTGTAACTATGTATTTTACCAATAGATACAAACTTAGAGACTGTCCTGACATCTGCGTAAATGGACAAAAAATTAAAAACGTAGATGAATTTAAATACCTGTGTGTCACTCTTGATCCAACTCTTGACTTCAAAAAGCATATTAAAAAGATGGGAAACACACTGAACTTTAACCTTGCAAATTTTACATAAGAAACTCCCTTACAGTTGAGGCATCAAAGACCTATTTAAATGCAATGAGTCTTTCACGCTTTTCGTACTTTATGTCAAGTTGGTCCCAGGCACATAAAACAGCCTTAAGACCACTCGAATCATTACATGAAAGTGCCCTTAAAATTCATGATAAAAAACATGCCAATATCACCACTGTCATCATGTACTCACTAAATATAATATGTTAAATTTTGAAAATTTAATCATGTACTCAAATGTTTGTTTAATTTTTAAGATTATTCATAACGCTGCTCCTCCTCCCTTGAGGAACTTTGTCACACTCAGCTCAGAAAAAAACAACACGAGCCACTAGGTCAACCACTTGGGGCAAAATTCCACAACGCAAGACCTCCCTTGGCAGATTATCCATAAAACATAAATCAATCGAATAATCTTCCAACGGAACTAATAACATCTACAGATTTTCACACTTTCTTCCGTCTGACAGATCATTGGTGCCTTACACAGCAAACTGGTATACATTAGTAAATTAGTATTGTGGGCGGGGGGAGGGGGGGGCTTTGTTTTTGGGTTGGGATGTGGGGATGACAGTGTTTGTATGTTTTTACTATCTTTGTATTTTGTACTTTGTTTTTTAATGTCCTTTCTATTTTACTGTTTAACGTACTTTCTATTGTACTGTCTTACTTACCTGCCAAGGGACTACCGGTGGAAATTAGCAAATTGCTATATCCTGGTACATTACATCTCTTCTTGTTTTATATAAGGTTAATGTTCTTTGTACACTGTCCCTGTTCAAATAAACTAAATAAATAAATAAATAAATAAAAATAAAAATATGCCCTGCAATAGATTGGCGACCTGTCCAGGGTGTATTTCTGCCTCTTGCCTAATTAATGCTGGAATAGGCTCCAGCACCTCCTGCAACCCTGACCAGAATAAGTGGGTATGGACAATGGATGCTGAATGTGATGTGTAATTAATAAAGGCATCATGCATTATTAGCTCGTTAAGTCTGTCTGAAGAAGAGCATCTACTAAGTAAAAAGCATAACTATTTGGGATGAACAGAGGCAATCCCATCTCTGGCATTGGTCTTCAGTCCTGTGTTCTGCTTTATTGTAGGTCACTCATGCCGTGGTCACGGTTCCTGCCTACTTTAACGATGCCCAGCGCCAGGCCACCAAGGACGCGGGCGTGATTGCGGGGCTGAACGTGATTAGGATCATCAATGAGCCGTGAGCCCCTTCCCTGGTCCTCCTCACCAATACAAACTACCGGAACCAAGAGATGCATTCTGCAGTATTACTCTAGACACTCCAGAGAAACAAGCGCGAATCAGCAATAGCTGCGACCACACATGCGCATGCATCCATGTGTGCATGCATCCACGTACAAACCCTCACACAAACACATGACCTGTACTTTTGTTCATGACCAACCTTTCCACAAAATCTTGTGCAAATCTGTGAATCCATTCGGGAGTTATGCATCTTTTTGTGATAGGCCATGCCCATCGCCATGCCCCCTTGGTCAATCAGCCTGAAAGTTACTCAGCTGTACCTACCGGTCAGGACCAACGTCCATGCCAAATTTCAGCATCCTGGGGCGAAAACTGTGGCTGCTACGGGGTGGGACACTTTTTGTGGACCGACCGATTAACTGACCAACCAACAGGCAGAGCTATAGAGCTGCCGGTCGCAGCTGAAAAACCTGCAGCTGTCATTGCATATACTAGGAGATTGACATTGATTGATTGTAGGCTACCAATCATATGAAGATGTATCTAAGTGAAAAGTGTTTAGTTGAATGTGCTGAGAATATTGTAAGTCAATCCCCCTCATGTGGTATATTTTATAAATGTTGGAAGCACACTTCCAACAACATATTTTCTCTGGGATTTTTATAGTCCTCGTAAAACCAGCATTTTCTGCCTTTTATGAAATATTCTTTGGAAATGCAGTTTCAACCCGCACATTGACAGTAACTGCATATTTAATATAAATAATAACTGATTCAAGTTGACTGCCATGCTTTTGGGTACGAAAGAGCCCCCTCATGATTTCATCACCCTCTTCCGTCTCAACAGAACTGCTGCTGCTATCGCCTACGGCATGGACAAGCGAGATGGCGAGAAGAACATCTTGGTGTTTGACCTGGGTGGTGGCACCTTCGACGTATCCCTGCTGACCATTGACAATGGTGTCTTTGAGGTGGTGGCCACCAATGGGGACACCCATCTGGGTGGCGAGGACTTTGACCAACGTGTCATGGAGCACTTCATCAAGCTCTACAAGAAGAAGACGGGCAAAGACGTACGCAAGGACAACCGCGCCATGCAGAAGCTGCGGCGAGAGGTGGAGAAAGCCAAGCGCACCCTGTCTGCACAACATCAGGCTCGCATCGAAATCGAGTCCTTCTTCGAGGGCGAGGATTTCTCTGAAACGCTCACCCGAGCCAAGTTTGAGGAACTCAACATGGCAAGTGCTGTTTGAAACCTGTTTAAAAAGGGTGATTAGGTTAAGCCTTCTCTCTGGAGAATGATCAGTAGTTCACCTGACATTTGAGATGGAATGTCAATGTCGCTCTAGTATGTTTCTTTTGTACCTCTGCACCTGGAACTAATGCACTTGTTGTACGTCGCTCTGGATAAGAGCGTCTGCTAAATGCCTATAATGAATGTGAGTATGCAGTTGTAACACAGAATATCTTTTTACGAGTCCCCAAATTTTCTGAGCCATAGCCCAACTTACAGAGTGAGCCTAGTATGCATGTTGTGAATTTGCAGTGTTTACATTTGTTACTGTGGATGTCTGTGTACTGCTTTTAATAGTTGTTCACCGCAGGTATCTCGAGACAAATCAATTGAACACAAGTCAGTCATTTTCTTATGATGCAGATTCAATTTAAGGGCCAAAGGGTAGCTACGTTCATTAATAACCCTGTATTCCACAGTTTAGGGACCTGTGGCTGTAATGTCTCTGAAAGACAGCTGCTTGTATTCCAGAATTTTCTCCCTCATTCTGTTGTGCACACATCCTCATTCCATGCCATTTGTGGACACAGGATTTGTTCCGTTCGACCATGAAGCCCGTACAGAAGGTTCTGGAGGACGCTGACCTGAAGAAGTCGGACATCAACGAGATTGTGCTAGTGGGAGGCTCCACCCGCATCCCCAAGATCCAGCAGCTGGTGAAGGAGTTCTTCAACGGGAAGGAGCCGTCCCGCGGCATCAACCCCGACGAGGCTGTGGCCTACGGTGCGGCCGTGCAGGCGGGGGTGCTGTCCGGAGAGGACCCAGGTGGGTGTTCCAAACTGTTACCTCATTTTAGTCCCGACTAGCGTACCCCATATACCATCAAAATCCCCGATAATCCTCAAATTCTGACAAAGTTATTGAACACACCTAACGGAACAGAAGAACTTTTTCACAGTGGTTGCATTTTTTGCTGAAATATCTTGATCATCGCTTCATGTCCATGTATTCAGTAATTACTCCCTTATAAACTGATCCTGGAGTAGAATCCATACTCTATTCAAAGTGCCTGAGGCTTAGATTGGAGTCAAAATGCCAATTCAGGCAGAACTTTAATTTCCATTGATGGTTTGTAACTGGCATGATGTAGTCTTCTGTACATTCCCACTGAATTCCTGTTTGTCAATCAGGCTTTTCCTCTAGCCGTCAGTGAAACACGCAGTTAAACATAACTCATCACTTTAAAGTTTTCTGATTTGTGGATTTGAACTATGAATGTGAAGCAATTAATTGCTAATCTTTAGAAGGTCGCATGACCAGAAATGAACAGGACTCCTGGAAGAGCCTGAGATTTCATGTTAGAGTCCAAACAGAGTTGCTGGAGTTATGGATTACACGGCTCTATGGTCTGAAGGAGAACTGTGTTGAGGTGGGTGATGTGATCTCTGAACAGGTAGAGTACTCCTGCTGGATGTATGCCCCCTGACCCTGGGCATTGAGACCACGGGGGGTGTCATGACCAAGCTGATTCCCAGGAACAACGTGGTGCCAGCTAAGAAGTCCCAAATCTTCTCGACAGCCTCCGACAACCAGCCCACTGTCACCATCAAAGTCTTTGAAGGTGAGCATCTCTTACTGTTATTAATGTTTCTGGTGCTAAACATCCTAATTGATAGAGGGGATTTAAGAGGGAGGCATCACTGATCAGTGCTTCTGGATAGGCCTGTACAATGTGTCTGTTTAACCACTGAAATGTAATTAGCTTTGTTGCAATTGCTATAAATCGTTGACTCATGAACATGTTATCTGTACAATCACAGCCTTCCAAGTTAAAGAAACAGTTTATTGTTGTCCCAAAAGACCCGACCATTTTTTCTGACTTTAGCAACTATAACGTGATCTTGTGTTGGTGCAGGCTTCTTGCCAGATTTGAGGAATGCCTGCAAGTTGCTGTTTTAAAAACAGGCTTCACTCCTGAAGCAAAATCTTGTCAAATGCACATTTTTACGAGTCTGCATCTCCTTCCTCCCTGTTCATTCCAGGAGAGCGCCCCCTGACCAAAGACAACAACCTGTTGGGCACCTTCGACCTGACGGGGATCCCACCCTCCCCACGTGGGGTCCCCCAGATCGACGTGACCTTCGAGATTGACGTAAACGGGATCTTGCGGGTGACAGCGGAGGACAAGGGCACGGGCAACAAGAATACGATCACCATCACCAACGACCAGAACCGGCTGACCCGCGAGGACATCGAGCGCATGGTGAATGATGCGGAGCGCTTCGCCGATGAGGACAGGAAGCTGAAGGACCGCATCGACGCCCGCAACCAGCTGGAGAGCTACGCCTACTCGCTCAAGAACCAGGCTGGGGACCAGGAGAAGCTGGGCGGAAAGCTATCCGAAGAGGACAAGGAGACCCTCGAGAAGGTGGTGAACGAGAAGATCGAGTGGCTGGAGTCACACCAGGACGCCGAGCTGGAGGACTTCCAAGCCCAGAAGAAGGAGCTGGAGGAGGTAGTAAATCCGGTCATCGGAAAACTCTATGGTGGAGTGGGCAGACCACCACCAGGGGCAGAGCAGGACGACCATCAGGATGAGAGGGATGAGCTGTAGGGCCTTCAAAGGGCTTTACATCTTCCCCTTTTCTCTCGCGCTCTCTCTCTCCTCTGCTCTTGTCGGACAGTTTTACATATTTAACTCAATGAACTGTGTTGAGAAGAAAAAAAAAATAATGGGGGTTGGGTGTGGAAACTCACTGTCCCCAAATCTTCTGCCAAGCACTGTAAAGTATAAAGAAGTTAAAAGGAGAGGATATGCAAATGTCTTCTCTTCACCGTGAAGTGGAGGTTTATGTCAGCCTGCATTAAGGCTTCCTGCTGCTGATCTTCGAGAACTGGTGTGGGTGGGGGTGGGAGGTTTAGGCTTTAGCCAGTGGGTAAAGGGCTGCTCTGGGTTTGTTTGAATATTGCTAAATTATTTAAAGTTTTGTCTTTATGGATAACTGAGAAAAATGTAGTCATACTGTAAAGGCATAAATAAATATTTGATGTATTTAGCCCTCATTTGCATATTTTATTTTGATATGAGTATATTGTGATCCCTGTCAGCGCTCCTCCTCCTCCTATGAGAAAGCACACAATCCTTTGACAATATTTTAGCATGCATATTCATTGTTTGTGGAAAAGGCATGGTTTACAGAAGGGAAAAAACAGGCTGCAAAGTTCCTAGATTTGTCACGGTGCGTGGGGGGTTAGGACCCAAACGCAGAGTGAGGGGAAAAAACACAAAACTCCAAACGGTAAAGGAAACAAGGACTTTACTAAAAAAACAGGAACAAAAGCAGGGAACAAAAAGCCTCGCAGGGCAACTCTCAAAAACAAAGAAAAACTTCAAAAACACAGGAAACAAAGAAAATCCAAAAATCTAAAAGCACATGGAAAACAGAGCATGGGCAGGTACACACGGGGCAGAAACATGATCAGAGGTACACACGGGGCAGAAACATGATCAGAGGCACACATAACCAAACACAACCAAGGATCCAGCACCTGAGTCAAGGAAGAAGGGAATTTAAATAGACCAGACACTGACGAGACACAGGAGGGCACCATGAACAATCAGGCCACAGAGAGGGAAGGGAAAACGAGACAACCCAAAAACAATAATAGGATAATTGACAGCAATGATACAATTAAACGGGGAGCAGGACACAAAACAGAAGTGCCGCCATCTGGCGGCCCAACAAGGAAAGACAGACGGAAACACAGAACCATGACAAGATTAGGCTTTTTAAAAATATACATCGGCTACAGAAAGAATGAAGAAGCAGCATTTCAGTCAACCATAAGCATGTTCAGGACGTTGTTTATGTTGCAAAAAAAAAAAAAAAAAAAACAACCAAAAGGTTCAAATCATCTATATTCAATTAGTCCTGTTGATGGGCTGTAGTTAAGATGACAAAAACAAGGCTTGGGTACATTTTGACTTAGTAATTGTTAGATATTGTGAATTTGACTGTCGTTGTGAACTGACATGATGACTTGAAATCCACTTCCACTTCAAATTGATTTGTGTTAATGTTGTGTTGTTTTACAGCAGTGGTTCTCAACCTTGGCCTTTGGGTCCCTTGAATCCTGGGTTTTGGTCAACCACAACTACAATCCCAGAATATTAACAAGTTGTTATTCTTTCTTATTTAGGGGCTTTTCATATTTTGAGGGATTATTCACACACAACAGCTATATATTTTTTTTTTTATACTTATCTATTTATATTCAGTCAATTGTTAAAAATAATGTAACATTTATGTTTTAGCAGATTATTTGACGTACTTATTTTTCATACACACAAGAAACACAACACTAAAATTACAAAACAAGGAGGTGCAGTCTTGCTGTATGGGTGCCGCCAATCTGTAAAGAAATAATAGGGACACACAGGTAAAATACATGAACACCAATGCATGTTCAGTGTCATAATCTGCTCCAAATATGTGAATAAACACAAAAGTAAGTATTTGACTTCATTTGGTAGTTTCACACAGAAAATGACATTGCAAAATATTTTTCTTCATGCCATAATATGAATTCATAAACACAAGTGATCATTTTATGAAGACATTAAAGGTAAATATGATAAAATATATGTACTATTGAAATGACTGGATTACAGTAGATTGTCATCAATTGCTCCTTGCAATGTTAAAGGGCACCAACATACAAACCCACCTACCTACCACAACGAAGCCCTACCCTTACAAAAAAATCATGTGAAATTTGTCAAATGTAAGAAGAAAATGTCATGTGAACTGGACATTTACACACACGATTGGCTTTTTCACAGGTGAATAAAAATATCCACATGTAAAAACAAAAATTGACATGAAGTCACATGAGATCCCATATATTCACATGACTGCTTTTTCAAATGAGAACTTCAATTTTCATAGAAAAAACATGCAACTTAAATAGCATTGGTTGCCTTTTCCTGCTCTCATGGGATTATTTATATAGGTCACATGAGTACTCTTCACATGTTGGGTGTTCACATGAGAATTCTTCACATGTTGGGTGTTCACATGAGAATTCTTCACATGTTGGGTGTTCACATGTGTACTTTTCACATGTTAGGTGTTCACATGAGTACTCTTCACATGTTGGGTGTTCACATGAGTACTCTTCATATGTTGGGTGTTCATATGAGTAGGCTACATTTCACATGTTGGGTGTTCACACGAGTAGGCCACTCTTCACATGTTGGGTGTTCACATGAGTAGGCCACTCTTCACATGCTGCGTGTTCACATGAGTAGGCCACTCTTCACATGTTGAATGTTCACATGTGTACGCTACCCTTCACATGTTGGGTGTTCACATGTGTAGGCTACCCTTCACATGTTGGGTGTTCACATGTAGCTTTTGAACATGTGACTTTTGAACAGATGATTTTTTTGGAAGCATACATACTTGAAAGATATATGTCAAAGGGAAAACTTCAGATCAATATATATTTTATACACAGAATCATGTCTAGCATTTAACCTGGCGTATTTCTTAGATAACACTAGGGCTTTGTTCACTCATCACCTAACTACCGTTCAAGTCCCCATTCAAGTGCTCATAGTCCAGTCAAAGTCACACCCTGTTTGTTCACAAATGACAGCAACAATCAGGCTCGATATAAAAGTTTGCTCATTTTTGACTGAAAGTACACTGCAAAATTTTGTGCAAAAGTAAAGAGGTTATAATGACTGAATTTCCTTTTCTCTAGTTGATTTGACAGGTGGCAATTACTGAGTTGTCTTTTCTGTAGTTGATTTGAGAAGTTGTAATTGCAGAGTTGTCTTTGCCCTATTTGATTTGAGAGGTTGTAATTACCGAGTTGTCTTTTCTGTAGTTGATTTGAGAGGTTGTGATTATTGAGTTGCATGTTTACTTTGTTCTAATGCCGCTGATTACATATCAGTTAGTGTCTCAATATGAACCGCAATGTCAGTTTCAAATATGTATGGCAAGTGTATTTGAAACTTACAAGCTACATTTAGCAGCTTTTGGGCTGACCACATGCAAAATGTGTCATTGGCCAAGACCCTGTTTGTGGGCAACAAAACAATGCATATGATAGGGCACTTCATAGTGTAACTTCATTCGATAGTGGTGAGCCCGATGTGAAACGATTTCAAGGGTCGCATAACACTGGCCTGCGCCTCCGCAACCTGCTCTGGCTGTCCAGCCCTGTATGGGGCACTGTCACCAGAGGCGCCAGGTGAAGCCACAGAGATCAGAGCGGCCCCTGCACAAGGGCCCCCGCGCAAGGGCCATTCGTAGCACTTCAGGCAGAGCTTTGGAAACGCAGCGATTTGATCGATCGGCGGCAGGGTAGGAGACACGACCTGAACAACAGGCCTGTCCGGATCTCCAGGTCTGGCGGTCAGCGCCTTCTTTACCTTTCCCTGGGGAAGGAGAATGCTCGCGCAGAAATGCAGAGGTGGCAGGAGTGCGTGGAGCATCGGGCCTGGTGGGGTGGGGCTGGGGGGGTTTGCTGCCACCTTGCTCCCGGTCCTGGCGTCTTCCTACAACGCCGCTCGGCGCGCATGCGAAAAACAGGTTTGGCGTTCCCAGGGTCGCCTCCCTGACACGGCCGCGCTCCGTCTCCTCCGCCTCCCCGGGCCTTCCCGCCCTGCCGAAAGACTCGGCCCCCTCCGGCGACGGCTTTAAAAGGAGACTCCCCGAGTCTCTAGAAGACCGGGTCTTCCCTGTTTGACGGAAAGGGTATTAATAATTAAGGCAAGCACTTGTAATGTTCATGGCTTATAATGCATGTGATGTTTCTTACGTTGTAATTTGATAGTGCTTCATTGTGTCCACGAGGGGGCGCTCGTGGTTCATTGTTGTATTACGGGGCGCGCTTGGTTCGCGGTGGTAGTAGGCTATGCTTGGAACAACCGTGAGACTATTAGAGCCCCAGAGGATGGCTGCGGTAGCCGAGAGAGAAACATATACAATTGAAGAATAGCAAGCACACTAAAGAATTCAAATAGGCTACTACTTTCCGGGTCGGAGTTTGAATTCAGAACATTACAGCACTCACAGACAAGAACTTATCTGAAATAATCGGTCAGCCAATCGTATATGCCGACAGACACGCTTCACTGTAGCGCTTCCACGGTTAGTTTGTCTCGCAAAGTGCTGTGTACACAGAAAAACATACGCTTGTCACAAGCTTTTTGCACATGGGAAGTTACGCAGAGTATTTTCATTTATTTATTGTATTTACTTTATTGTAAATGTCATTTTAAAAGAGCTACTGAGGTGCCCTTAGTCGTCGACAAGCCTTTGAAAAACCGTAGCTAGCTACAGTGCTTTAATTTATGGATCACGTTTGCCTGCTGCACAGCTGAAATGAAATAGTAATTACATCATTCGCATTAACTGGCAAATAAAACCGTTTCAAATGGCTAATGTGACACGTTGATTCAGGCAAGAGAATGTTACGTTTTGCCATAAAAACGAAAAAGGGTCGCCTACACGCCAGCTTTGCCATACGAAATATTTAAATATATATGACTGGTTAAAAAAAAGCAACAAAAAAAAAACGATATATATATATATATATATATATATATATATAGACATGCACCATGTGCTGGTACAACTGTAATTTTATGAATTCATTCTTTCTCATTATTTTCACTTTTATTACTAGTTGATTTAAACGCTTACGTTGCCTTTAAAAGAGAGAGAAAAACAGCATGACAGCCTCTTCCGAAGCCACCGCGCATTCTTCTCTGTTGAGGGAGGAACGGCCCGCGGGGGCGCAGCGTTTATCGCAAGCAGGACTTGGGAACTTCAAGGTCGCAGGTTCGAGCCTGGCCGTGACTCCTGAAGGAAAGGGCCCAATTTGCTTGCGCGGATGTTCAAATTCAAAGAAAAGGGGAAAGAAGAAAGGACGTGTTCAACAAATGAAGGAAATGTCAACCAGTGTTATTGATGCTTGAATGGAAGTCACTTCAAATAAGTAATGTCAGGAGTTGCAAAGTTGACTGCACAAAGGTGAATGTGACCCCTGGAAGGAAAGGGCAGACTTTGCTTGCTTGCATGTTCAGATGCAAAAGGGAGAAATGGAAGAAATGAAAGGACATGTTCAATAAATGAAGGAAATGTCACTAATGTCAACCAGTGTAAATGATGTAACGAATGTTTGAAGCAAGTCACTTGAGGAATTTGAGGAATTGTAAAGTTGAATGCACAAAGGTGAATGTTGTGTACAGTACAACCACTACAGTTTGTAAATGTGCCCCTTTAAATGTCAACGATACCAGGGATTAAAGAAAAAAAAATCTTCTGACTGAAAATTTTTTTCAGTCCAAGCAGGGCCGGTCGACCGGGGGCATGGGGTGGGGGATGGAACCTTTCTTTGATTGGGTGGGCGAGACCCCTGTTTGCCCATAGCCACTGCCGGATGTGGGGCCAAGTCATATTCCCCTTCTACAATTTGTAAAACAAATTATAGAGGAGGCCCCCACATTAGGGCATGTACACACACCCTGCCCAGCATTTTAAATTTTTTTTAGGGAAGGTGGGTGACGCGCCGCCTTTTTAGAGCGGCTACTTTCTTCCCGCCGCGCGGTCACTTCACATAGGTTTACATGAAAAAAAAACCAAAAAAAACAGGGAGGCAGCTCAGCAAGCATGGTTTCTCCTGAATATTTGTTATTTTTGATATGCTTGTAGTATCTACTGCATATCTGACAGCAGCACAGTGGTTTGAGACTCATTTGATGCCTTGGACCCTTGATGGCTTAAAGCCATTTAGCCAACACATGTGTTCCATACTGTATCAGCATAATTTACAGCTGAATCTAGTCCCACCCCCAAATGCCCATAGAGATCTATTCAAATGCAAAGAGTTTTTGTATCGCTTGTAGGACAACCTGAAAATAAGATATCCAGATTCTGATGATGTTGACAGGTCACAGACATCAGTAAGTCATGGCATGCAAATGATATGCAACCAAATACAAAACATGACTCTTTTATTTGACATTTTGTTAATTTGTCTACTGTATACGTGAATTTCCCTGTTTCTAGCTTTTCCCCAAACAAGAGGTCTCAGGACTCAGGAGTGCATTTGTTTAATTCTTGCTAATTTTCTGACCAATTATTTGTTGTTAAGACCATTAAAAGCTTAATATTTTGCCATTTTGGCCCATTTATTATTATTTTTTTGCCCAGGAGTGTACACTTTATTTAAATACCCGAGGCCAATAGCATTTTAAGGGAAGATGATGCTTTTGGACAGCTTTCCTATTGCCAGTTTTGCTTTACGTGATTTCAATGCTGTTTTCAATCTATGAAAGCCTACATTAATATTTGCGTTTAGGTCATTAACTGTCTGTTCACCTTTCAAGTACGCTATGTTCTACATCTCACGGGTTCATATAGCCGCCGGGCTCACGGTGTCCCGGACACCAATAGCCTATTTAACACTAGAACTGCGGCGAAGTTAATCGGCGGATTACCGCGGTAGTGCGTCAAAGTGACACTTTTATTTTTAAATGAAAAAAAAAGTACATATATCATGTATGTGTATTTCATTTTGAAAATCGGTACGGGGTTAATTTAAGCCAGGTCTTTAGAATCTTTTGTCACGTTTATAAATGTATATTTTGATGTTAATCTAACGTCGGCTTGTGTGTAGACTAAAGTTGAATGTGCGCGCGTCCGCCGAGACGTGATTAATTGATTAGCCTGCTTCAGTACACCGTGGGGCTATATTATCGTCTCCGATTGTTTAGTTATTATGCATATTATTGCTATATTGTCAAGAAAGGAAGTGTATGATTTTCAATTTGTGGCTTTAATTAGTAGCCTAAGAGAGGGCCCAGTCTTCCAGCGGCGTCAGTAGGCTAGCCCGGTACTACCAAGTTGTACCTAATAAAGTGGCTGGTGAGTGTGTAATTACCGACATCCAGGTAGATTGTATGCCTATACAAATCAGCTACCTATCACCTGGTAGCGCGATTCCTAAGTCCCGTAACACCCCACTCCCCTCGCTTTTTTTCCTCTTCGGATCTACACTGATCTCATACACGGCCTCTCTGGAATCCAATTGACGGAAATCCGTCGTAGGAACGGGGAACTTTCATCCCTGAGGACACTTCTGCCGGGCACGCTGTGTGGGTAAACAACACGGCCCCTCGCGTATGTGTTTACACCACCTCTATGGTTTACACCTGCTTTGCACCACCACCATCTCCATCACATGGTCCATCGCAAGTTTAAAATGAAGTAAAGCAAAGGGAATGGATTTGTTAAATTGAAATTCATCTTTATTTAAGGGAACCACAAAGACCATCCATGTACTATTGTATTTTATTTTATTTATGTTTCTGTTTGGATTGTCTTTTTCTTGGGGTTTTGTTGTATGCAATTATTATGAATGTTACCAGGATGTGCAAAATGCATGAAATTCGTCAATTCTACTTCTCTTTATGAAATCAATTTCCTTGCTCCATTCTTCGCTAAAAGACGCCTTTCTTTTCGGCATCTTTCGGCAAATTTTCGTTGCTAGCTAGTTGGTTAGCTGGCGTCAGTTTCATCCGACCTCACATGCAGTTGCACCGCGCGAGCGACCCGAGCCTCTAACGAAAAAAATACAGGAATGCCACGGTGCGTGATGCACGCAGCAACGTACGTAACGTAGCTAATAGGCTGGATGTAAGAAAGGTTAATGATCTGAAAGGGTTTATTGTTTGTACTTAGTTCTTTGTCAGTATTTACTTACATGTGCAGATAAAGTACAGATACTTGAAAATTGTACTTAATTACAGTACTTGATTACACGCACATCTGACATACACCACTACCATTAAACCTTACCCTGTGTGCACGACATTTGGTTTCCATACTTCATTTGTCTATCAAAATGTTGATGACAATGAAACAGTCAACAACAACACTTTTATGAAAAATGACATTGTACATACATTATTGTTCATGCAAGACTGGTTCAAATGGAGTATGGAAAGTATGTAAGCATGTCTTTCCTACATGGTTGTTGAAAAACTTAGTTTAGGTTTGTATCTGTTATTTAGTTTAAAACATTTCAATGCATTCTCCCAGTGGTAAATCTGAATGGATGTTTACCATATGACCCTGCTTCACAGGGTGTTAACATACTTTTAACCTCAGGATCCCCGTCACCACCATGTGTGAAAACCACAAGTTTTTGCTGGGTCTAAAACTATTGCTTTTAAATACACCATTTTACTAAGACCAGTGTAATTATTCAATAAGTTTTAAAAACTATTCGAAAAGTTTGCTGTTTATAGACACCAAACATTCCTATGTGGCGTTGAACGTGTTCAATTTTCACTTAAAACCTTATTATTTACTTTTATTTTATTTTATTTTTATTTTTATTTTTATAAAGGCTTGTAGGGCTTTATAAGTTATATTCTAAAAAAAACTTTTCACCGAAGAAAAGGGAGGAAACCTGAAAACATCAAGGCAGGAGCTGGATGAGCATCCGGAAAGAATGTATGTGGATGACAAGAGGAACATGCAGACAGCTATTCCATCGGACATCCCACTAATCGAACAAGCAGAGCACCAGATGGACATTAATCCTCCAAAGTGGAGCGAGGTGGAGCAGGCAGTAAAGCAACAAGAGCATCTTCAGCCCCAGGGCCAAATGGGGTTCTGTATCGACTCTACAAGAGTGCTCCTGATGTTCTTCACTTCCTGTGGAGGCTAATGAGAGTGGCTTGGGAGAAGGGACTCATACCCAAAGCATGGGGCAGTATCCTCAATGTAGAGGGTAAGATTTTCTTCAGTGTTATAGCTCAGAGGATGACCAGCTGTCTGGAGAGAAACAATTGTAGATACAACAGTCCAAAGGGCGGGCATCCCAGGCTTCTCTGGATGCCTCGAACGCACCAGCATGATTTGGCACCAAATCCAGACTGCTAAGAAAGAGAAGAGTGATCTCCATGTCATTTTCCTTGACATTGCCAACGCGTTCGGATCTGTCCCACACAGTTTCCTCTGGGCATCCTTTGACTTCTTTAGGATACCAGAAACCATCACAAACCTTGTCAAGACCTATTTCCAAGATCTGCAGCTCTGTTTAACCACGTCAGACTTTACCACCACATGGCACCGCATGGAGATTGGTATAATGGCAGGGTGTACCATCTCCCCATTGGCTTTCACCATGGCCATGGAAGTCATCATAAGGGCCTCCAAGTGGGTGGTGGGCGGCAAGCGGCTGAAATCTGGAGTCCGTCTGCCACCCATCAGGGCTTGCATGGATGACATGACAACCATGACAACAACAGCACCTTGCACCAGGCGCCTTCTAGGGAAGCTTCAAGAGAACATCACTGGGGCTAGAATGAAATTCAAGCTGTCCAAATCAAGAAGCATCTCTATAATCATAGGCAAGCTGACAGAACAAAGGTTCTTCATCGATCAAGAACCTATCCCAACTGTGTCAGAGAAGCCAATCAAAAGCCTGGGAAGATGATACGACTCAAAACTGAAGGACACTGATCAGGCACACGAGCTTAGGCAAGAAATCATTAAAGGTCTGGAGAACATTGATCTATGCTGCCTGGCAAGCTGAAAATCTGGTGCCTGCAGTTTGGGTTACTACCTCGCCTTATGTGGCCACTAACTATGTATGACATCACCCTCACAAGAGTCGAGAAGATGCAAAGGACGATCGGCTCTTATGTGAGAAAATCGTTAGGTGTTCCTCGATTCCTAAGCAGCATAGGCCTGTATGGTCAGGGGCTACTCCAGCTGCCTCTTTCTAGCCTCACAGAGGAGTTCAAATGCACTAAAGTTAGACTAGAGATGACCCTGGCAGAATCAAGGGACACTGTGATCCGAGCTGCTGCCCCAACCCTGGCAACAGGAAAGAAGTGGACGGCTAAGAATGCGGCACAGCAGGCAAAATCTGCTCTCCACCATAGCGACATCGTGGGCCAAGTCCAACACGGAAGAGGTGGCTTGGGGCTTGGCGGAAAATGACCTTGCTGGAACAAGGCATCCTCACTGGAGCGGCGGAAGTTAGTTGTGGCCGAAGTCCGCCGACAGGAGGAGTCGAGTAGGCGTGCAAAGGCTGTGTCACAAGCTAAAAAGGGCCAGTGGATGAGATGGGAGAGTGTGGAAAAACGGAAGATCAGCTGGAAGGACATGTGGAAGATGGAGTCGAGTAGGATAAGTTTCCTCATTCGAGCAACCTACGATGTCCTTCCTACCCCTAAAAATCTCAACCAATGGCTGGGCAAAGATCCATCATGCCCACTGTGTGTAACACCAGCTACACTTAGACACATCTTCACTGGGTGTAAAGTGAGCCTCTCACAAGGACGGTACACCTGGAGACACAATCAAGTGCTCAAGTGCCTGGCAGCAGGAAAGCAGGAGAACAACCAACAATGCCTTGCCGCCCAGAACAACCAACGCAGTTATGCCATTTGCCTTTGTTTGGGAAGGGGAACAAAGACAACGGAAGATTCCACCAAGAGCCAGGTTTGGACAGCTGGAGGTAGCCCGGGACTGGCAGATGCTGGTGGACGTGGGCCAACGGCTTATGGTTCCATCAGAGATAGCCATCACCAACTTGAGGCCTGATCTGGTCCTGTGGTCCAACTCTCAGTGCATGGCGTACTTTGTGGAGCTCACAGTCCCTTGGGAGGATGCTGTGCAGGAAGCCTTCAAAAGAAAGAACTTGCAATATACAGAGCTTGCAGCGGAGGCAGAAAAGTTGGATGTCCTCCAGGCTATCAAGGAAACATCAGGGGTGGCAAGGCGGAGTAGCCAGTGGCTCTGGCTGAAGAGGAAAGACCCCAGCTGGTCTCCCAAATAAGCCGGCTCGGCAGATGCAGAGGGGGGTGGTTCTGGGATGCCAGAACGCACCACTGAGCCTCCTGTAGACGTCGTCCCGTCGTAAATGCGATTAGCAGCTGTACCCTACCCTACCCAGCTACCTACAGACGCACCGCTTCTGTTTGTCGCAGGAAATCGGCTAAGTGACTAACGCGTGTACTTATTCTACTTTACCTTTCTTAAAACCTCTCTTATACCACTTTAACACTCCTGATTCGTTTCACAATAACGCCGCTTTCTGCACACTTGTCTACTTTTTCAGAAAATTTTATATAACTTTTCCTTGTTTTCAACTGTTTTACAAATCCTTGCATTTAATACTCATTGCTTTTAAAACAGTTTACATAGTTTCATAGCAAGCTTAGGCCTACTTGCTTGCTTTTTATACATTTTTCTTCACTGCTTAACATAACTTTTGCCGTTTTCCACACTTTTGCTAATCCATGCTTTTAAACAATATTGCTATTATAACCGTTTACGTTGTTTCATTGCTTGCTTTTTTCACACATTTAAATCGGTACCCTATTGGCTTGTTAAGACTTTGCATACTTGCCTGGCCTTCTTTTCTTTAAAGTAACGTACAAACCGCCACTTTAATACTTAGTTACTTACGTATTTTCACATGTTGCTTGATTTAAAGAATAAATAAATGTTTCATGTTGCATAAGCACTTTGGCTCACAAGGATTCTGAACATTTTAATTATTTTTTAATTATATATATATATATATATATATATGGTGGTGGGTGAGGTGAATTGCCCTTCACTGTAAAGCACTTTGAGCATTTGGAAAAGTGCTATATAAATGTAATTAATAATAATGATAATATATATATATATGCTTTCAAAAAAATTTTTTTCCTGTTAATTTGTGCAATTCAAAGATACCTGCAACATTGCTTTGTTAATGGTTTGACATATTATTTCGATGACTTATGGAAATAAGATTAATTTATTTAATAGGCTATTTATTTAGGTAGAGATTGATACATAAACATAGAGTAGCCTTGTTTAACAAAGAGTCTGATGTCTGTAGGTAATCATAACACTTACCAACGTAAAAGGCGTCCTAAAACATTCGTTTTAAAACTTTGCGCGTATAATTAATTCTACATTACTTTAAAAGGGGACATGGGCTATAGCAATAAGTAAAAATAAGAATTACTATTATATTGCAGCTCTGTTCTGTAGGCCTAGTTTATATAAATATATGTCAGGCTCTTTGCGTTATTTAAAACAAAAGTTTGTGTCTAATAGCCTATTGTTTTGTTAATGCCTGGAGACATAAAGATAAAAAAATAAAAATAAAAAAGCACATTTTGAAAAGACCGCCGCCTCAAAGCACCCCTGCCTTCATTGTCTCCCGACACGCGGCACATGACAAACCACAACCTACACCACACCCCCATTTCGGCTACGCTGACCTATAAAACGCTATTCCAAAAGCAAAATTAGACCTGTTATACATCGTTAGAAAGCTTATACTCTCACCTACTGAATAAATGGATTGTCAATCAAGCCAGACTGTACTAAAAAGGGCGACAACTCCATAAACAACACGTATGGCATTACGCACAGCTCGTTATTTACGAAGGTACCCAGGCATCACAGATGCGCGTATATTTCACAAACTGATTGTCCAAGACAATATATCACCATTCAGTCTCAAAAGGAACATCTCTACGCGTAAAACCAATGGTAAGGTTGTATATTTATTCAATAGTTAGTCCCAGATATTGACTGTAGAATTCGCTAGTTAACTTTACTCTCTCTTGCTGTTGTGGTATTTAAAAATGGCGGTTGCTGCCAGTGAACAAACTGAACATGGGATGACGCATTTGTGACGATTTCCATTGACCAATCAACGGTCTGCACTATCGAATTGCAGCACGGATAGGACCTTTGGTACCTACCCCAGAGCAGTAGCTAAAATCGGCACGGGTACTTGCAGCCCGGCACGGGCCAGGTGGCAGCGGAGAAAGCAAAACAAAGCGGGAGCACGGATTCCGGCATGGCACGGTGGTGGAGAAGCGCCATAATAAACGAATCTACTTTACGAACCAATTACCAAACTTTTAGAACATAATTTCCATTTGTTTTAAACATTTTTAACGCATGTAACCCTATTAATGCATTTATTTGTCTGTTCGTGTATTTGGTGGCGGATATTGTTTCAAAACAATAAAAAGAATAGAAGGTTTTAAGCACTTTTACACAAAACTACCATTTTCAAACACGTTTAAAAAGATTGGGATGGCAGGTATGCCATCCCGCCAAGTTACGCCTTGGCGGGGGCATGCCCCATACCTATACAGCACCAAGAGTTTGGCACTTTTCAGGGTTCCCCACAGAAATAACCACAACAGTCACAGACACTCAGCCCTTAAAAACATTAAATTCTGTACATTCTGACCCCATTTCAACAGACAGATTTCATAAACAACTTCACATGTTCACACAATGAAGCCCCAAACTAAGGGGATTTTGCGTTTTCTCCGTCTTCTTCTTCTTCGAACAGGGGCCGGGGCGAGGGCCGGCAGGGCGCGGGTTGAACTCAAGTAAACTCATCAAAAGCCACAGGGGACGGGAAAAGGGGCGGGGTTTCAATCCATCAAACTTTTTGACATTTACCGCATGCCATTTATATATAACGTTTCGTTAGGTGCACCGTCTTTTACTGCTACCACAGAGTGAATGCGTTGATAAGATAATTTCCGGTTATACTTAACCATTATCACTTGCGGCCCCTACTGGCCGGTTAGGAGGAGTGAGGTATTTCAATGTATTTCAATGGGCAATGATGGAAATTAATTCAATTAAAATACTTATCATCGACTGATTTGCAAAATATTCAAGAATTCAGGTCCTTTACCTGCTGTCAGCATGCACAACAAGTATTAGGCTGATTGGCCCCGTAGTATGCGAGATTAGCTGTGGACAAATACACAAACACACACACGCGACCGAACACATAATCGGTCTCTCGCCTGGTGGAGATAATAACAGGGTAACTGCTTTCACGCCAAGCGGTTGCGTAGAGGTTACGCTAGGAATTCAAAAGACACCTTGAAACATGATGAGACATCCTACCAAAATCTGACCTCGAATCACTGGATTCAGAGGGCTGACCGATTCACCGTTGCCCCTGTCCGTTTTTGGAATTCGGTGGAGCCTGTTGAAGACAGACAACACCGCAGATTCTGGATACGGCTTCTAGCCTACTTGTTGTGGTCAAAGGGGAATGAGCGCTAGCGAGAGCAGGAGAGTCTAGCAGCCGAAAACCAATGGCGGGGTCCCGTTTCCATTTCTTTCCAATCACCCCAGTAGCCTATTATGTAGGCCTCCCTTTCTATCAGGGGCGTGTCTACGGATGGGCTGGGGTTGGCATTGCCAGGTTAAAAGTAACTGTGGCAATTCCTTATGACAATGAATTATTTTCCACCACATAAGTAATTCAGTTCATGTAAACGTTGATTCACACTCCTCTCTTGAGCGTCTAGCAGCGATTATAGCCTAACCATCGAGATTCTAAGTAACTGGAGATAAAACCTTTTTTGTACTCCACGTAGATCATAAACCCTTGAATATAAAACGACTCATTGAAATCGGTTGAGAAATGTAAATGTTATAGTGCTTTTTATCCAGAAAAACCGCAGCTCCCCCATTTACTTCTATTTGTTTTCAGGCCATTCTTGACTTGTCCAATATGGCGGCGATGTTGACGTATCACAGCAATGGGCCGAAGCAGTCAATGCGGCTTCTATGTAGATATTGTGGCGCCCCGAGGCCCTATCGGTGCTCCACAGGAGAGCACAAGAAGCACCAGGGGGGCTGGGCCTACCGCCACCGGCGACTGCTGGGGCAAGTGGTGAGTGGGCATTACCTTCCGAATGAAATATTGGAAGACTTCAGGACCAGGGACAGCAATCCGCCGGCCAGGTGAGCTTCCAAGGATCAGCACCACGGACAGGGCTGCAGCAGAGTGCAGGTATGTGGAATTTTCCACTCTGCTGCAGCACACCTGAGACTGCTTCAGTGATTGCCTCACAAAGTATAGAAGGAGAAGCACAAAGGACTGAGAGCCTAGCTGGTGCTAGGGAGAGAAATTCCACCTGGCTTCTCTCCTCACCTGTTCCTGGGGCGGTAAGCGGCTTTGAGCCAATGCACGCGTAGAAAATTGTATGATTGCGACTTACAACCTTTTTATGACTGGGGTAGTGGTCGCCCCGTGCTGAAAAGGACAGAGGGCTGGAAGAAAAGTCCTACAAGGCTGAACAGAGCAAGGAGAGGAGACAGACCGTGAGCGGGCTGGCCAGGGCCCAATCACACGCTCTAAACCAGTGTTCACTTTGTCTCTCCAGGAGGATCGTACTTCCCGTGGAGAGGAAGACTGATACCCCGACCGGGAAGAAGTTTTAGTTATTTTTGCTTCCCCTTCCCCTTCCCCCAACCTTTAAGACAAATAAATGCTTTTTCTGTTAACTGCCCCTGGGACTCTCTGCACTGGTTCTTATCCTGCTTTGGCAACTGCCACCTCCATGGGCGAGGAAGGCCACAATATGTCTATGGTTTTTGCAGCCCGGATAAAATCTGCGTGACAGTACCAAATGAGACATTTGTTTAGTGTTAATGTTTGTCTTTAGTGTAAAGTTTAATTATTTTTTTCTTTTTCACGGGGTAATGGCCCTGGACCCCCTTACAAATAGTGGATGCTCTAATTGTAATCCTTTTGTCCCCCCCCTTTCTCAAAATTAAACTACGGCCTTATTTACATACCCTATAGGAAAAGCAACATTTTTGTTGTTGCCCACCCAAATACTCTAAATGCCCACCCAAAGATGACATCCTAGTAGCACCTCTGCTTTCTATGACTAAATTAGTATGCATAGGTCTAAGTAATACCCATACTAATGCATCAGAGTTAAAACAAAGCCACAAAATCATGCAATATTGATGAAAGAAATTTCTATTTTCCGAGCAATAACCCCCTTCTTTAAAAAAATGGTTTGGTCCACTGTTCGCTCTTCTTTTGAAAATTTGCGCATTACTCAGTGCGTTTACATGCACAGTTGAAATCGATCTATATTAATAGCTGGATTTGGCCAAAGATGAGATTTAATTGGATTATTGTCGTTGTCCCAATATAGGCAACAGAACTCGGAAAGACTCGAATTATTGACCGAGGTATGTCTGAGGAAAGCTTCTTATTAACCCTGCTTCCTCTAATTTTATCGCAAGTTTTTTGAATAGTTCGCCATTCCGGTTTTTCTTCCATCCATGTATTTTAGGACATTTAACTCCTTTAGTTGTGATAGTGTCAGGAGTCGTTTGCACTCCCCCTGCTACCCCTACCCACCACAGGTGCAAGGATCCACCCACCACGAACAACCAGACACAGGGATAAGGCAAGCAGAGTCTTTATTGAATTTATACTAAAACAGTTCATGGACAGGCAGCTGCCCTGCTCTGACCTCCCCCCTCCTTCTCTAACACCCCCCTGCTTGTACGGTGACCCCACCAATGACTGACCCCGTGCCGTGCGAGCCGAGCCCCAGGAGAGGGACTCCCCGTCATCGGACCGCAAGCCGTCACACACAATGGTAAGTTACCCCGTGCCCCACACTCACTCCACACAGTGCTCGTTCTCTGACCCTCTCTCTAGGGCCTGCCTGCGCAGCACAGACTGGCCCCCACTTGGCCACCCCAGGGGGGGTCAACACACACACACGCACGCACACCAACTGAACGAAAAAGGTGGGACGTGACTCGGCCCGTCAAGAAATGCCGGGCCTCCTCCACGTCCCAAAATAAAAAACACAAAACCCAAAGAAAAATAGGCAGGGATCTGCTCCTTCTCCCTGGAACCACTGCGGCCGGGCGTTGTCGTTCTCCCGGGCTTCAGAATCCTCTGTACAGGGGGATGGGACCGTACTGAGGAGAGGAGAAGGCACAGCACCAGTTACCCCACTGTGGACTGGGCAGGACAGAGCACACTCACACTTCACGGCGTTCCTTTGTGCACGTCCCTCACTCAGCTGGGGCTCCGCCCCCGCCCGCCTCCTGCCCAGCCCGGGGCTCACGCTCCACTTCAGGTTGCCTTCTCCCGCTTGTGTTTTCTCCAAGCCGTCACCACCGTTCCTCTCCTCACTCGGCCGCCAACATGGTTCCAGGTCCACAGTTCCGCCACCACGCACGCGCCACTCACACCTAAAAGAAATCCCCCCCCCACGGGATTTCTCCCAAAAGAAAACAACAAAGAAAAAGAAAAACGAAAGTAAAAACCAAATCCAAAATCCTCCAAAAAAAAACCCGGCCACAATAACTAAAGGAAAAAAAAGAAAATCCAAACACAAAAACAAATCCAAAAGAAACCCCAAGTGAAAAAGTTTACAGAGTCTGTTCCTTCCTGGCTGCCTGACCCCAAATTGCAGCAATCCTCGCTCTCTTATCCCCTTCCCTGCGTCCGAGGACACAAGCGGCAGCTGTGTGAGCTGGTTACCTGGCAAAGTGGAGGAAACCAATTAGTCAATTACAGACGTGGCACACGTGGACAGGTGGAATCACAGGTTGTTCATTTGTACGTCACTTGTTCTGAAAAAAGACTTCCGCAAAGGATGCAAAGGCGTACCCTCACTGAACCATACTCTGGGAGCACCATTGCTCCTCGCTTCTCATTCCTCCAAGGAGCATCCAATGGGTTGGCATGGCCTTAAAGGTGGGTGGACATCGATCGATTTCCAGGTTTGGCAAGGACCGAGGAGACGAGAACATATAAACCATTGGAATGAGCCCTATGACTCAAACAGCCAGAAAGAGTGGAAGGCATTGTGTTTTAAGTCCTGCAGGGTGTGGTTCATGCAATAACTACCATTTCTTGACATGAGAAAGACTAACTGGCTTCTATTCAGGATGAGTGTTTTAAGTACGTGGATCAGTTGCTGTACCTGTGGAATCCTGGGCCTAAAGTCACAGTGGACAAATGACTGGTTCCTTTCAGAGCCTGTTGTTCCTTCGGGCAGTACATTCCCTCTAAGACAGAGGAATATGGCATCAGGATATGGGTGAGGGACATCCAGAGCTGGAGGGACCACCTGAAGCTCAACCCGGGAAAGACGGAGCTAATCTTTATTCCTGCTCTATCCTCTCCCCTCCTCGACTTTTCCATTTCCCTAGGGGACACCTTAGTGACATCATCACCCTGTGCCAAGAATCTCAGGGTGGTGATGGACAACAGGCTGTCCCTCTCCAAGAACATCGCAGCAGTAAGCCGGGCATGCAGATTTTTCCTGCATAACATCCAGAGAATCCGCCCCTTTCTCACCACCTACTCAACCCAGCTCCTGGTCCAAGCAATGGTTCTATCCTGCCTGGACTACTGCAACTCTCTTCTGGCTGGACTACCGGCATCTGCCACCAGACCCCTGCAACTCATTCAGAATGCTGCAGCTCGTCTGGTCTTCAACCTCCCCAGACACTCCCACGTCACTCCCCTGCTCACTACCCTCCACTGGCTGCCTGTTATAGCTCGCATCAAATTTAAAACATTGGTCCTAGCATACCAGGCAGTCAAGGGATCAGCCCTAGCATACCTGCACAAGATATTCAAACCCTACATGCCAGCCAGATCCCTCCGTTCTGCTACCTCAGGACGCCTGGCACCTCCCCCTCCTCGCACCTGCACTTCCAGAACACGTCTCCTGTCTGTTCTGGCCCCACGATGGTGGAATGACCTCCCCGTGGAGGTCAGAACAGCTGAGACACTGACCCATTTCAAACGACGACTGAAGACTCACCTCTTCAGGCTGCACCTCTCCCCATCCCTCCCTACCCCCCTGTAAATGACTGTAAGCTTAGGGATGTAACTAGGCAGCTGTTTCGTAGGTGACTTAGGTGCATTAACTGTCTTAACTACTGCTTGTATTTTTTCCATAGACTGCGTTGTTACCGTTCTCGTTGTGTTAGTGTTAATCAGTTTAACCTCAGGGTCCAAGTTGAACTATGCGGTTGTTCCCTGCACTTGGACCGGTACTTCTCTCTAGGGTTTTCGTCATACTTGTTCCTGGTTATGGTTATAGACCTAGTTGTACGTCGCTCTGGATAAGAGCGTCTGCCAAATGCCTGTAATGTAATGTAATGTAATGGGTGGAATGGGACACATAATCCAATTATACCTCGGCCTTGCAAGTGTATTCAGGAAAGCCAACCAGTAGAGCCCAAAATAAAAATTAGGGAATGCGAGTGGTGCTGGACCTGTCCCGAGGTCTTAGATAACACAGTGTCACTTGTGATAATTTTTTGCACCTCCTGCCACTTCAGCAAAGAAATATTCCAAAAACAAAAACTGACCATAGGGGAAACAATGAGGAGAAACTACTCTGAGCTCGTCACAGCACTGCTTGCAAGGAAAGATAAAGATATTTTCTCATCAAAGTGTGCTTTCACTGAAACCAACACTCTTGTGGACAAAAAAACAAGAATTTGATTCTCATGAGTTCTTTCCATAAGAATATGGAAGTCAGCAGTAGGGAGAACAAGAAGCCGTCCACCAACCTTGACTACAACAACAATTGATGACAGAATACACAGTTATTTTGGTTTGGTGAATAGGGGTGCAGGAGCACTGTGATGCAGTTACTGGGCTGATTGAGAGGTTTTAGGGGTGCTGAGATGGATAGTGGGAGTTCTGAGAGATAGCATCACACATAATGCCTCTCCGTTCTACAGAATGGGTGCAACGTGACCAACTTAATTGGGGATGATGGAATTGGGAAGGTTCTTTGTTTTCTACACAAACATTCTATACATACGGTCAAGCTTCCAATGTATCACCTGCAGCAGAAGTTTGTGCTCTACAAAAGACAAGTTCTTTTTTTGGGTGCCGCAGGCAAAGAAGAGCTGACCCCGACGTGATTTGAACACGCAACCTTCTGATCTGGAGTCAGACGCGCTACCGTTGCGCCACGAGGCCAATATCTATTGGTCTTTTTTGTGACGTGCACCACATTGGCATATTATTATGCACAAGCAACTCCTCGATGGGACATATCATAGATTATGAAGGCATTGTTCATCTCCTAATATAGATCCAACTCTTGATCCCATGAATTAGGACCGCAAACAGAGCCTGGATAGCTCAGTCGGTAGAGCATCAGACTTTTAATCTGAGGGTCCAGGGTTCAAGTCCCTGTTCGGGCGAGATAGTGCACAGTGTTTGATCTGAAGTAACACTCAGTTTTAACTCATGAAGCACTAATTTCAAGTCAGCATTACAATGATAATTCACTGATTGTGAATGATCTTTCCATGTCCCAATATGGAAGCCTCTTCAGATTCTGAGTTCATTCCAACAGCTTGTTCTTTCTCCTTGCATCCCAATACGCATCCCTCTCCAGAATTTATGGCGCCATTCCAACTGCTTATTTTTGCTCCTTGCATCCCTTCCTTATAGCTTTTCCTCGCCCCTTAGCTCTGCCCACCTGTGGATGCAGAGAAATATGCAAAGATGAGATACAAGAATAGAGGAATCGAGACAATGTCAATAAAGCCAGTAGAATGTCGTTGCTCGGTAAAGTGTCAGTGAGATGCCACGTCAATTACAGACGTTGCACACGTGGACAGGTGGAATCACAGGTTGTTCATTTGTACGTCACTTCTTCTGAAAAAAGACTTCCGCAAAGGATGCAAAGGCGTACCCTCACTGAACCATCCTCTGGGAGCACCATTGCTCCTCGCTTCTCGCTCCTCCAAGTAGCATCCAATGGGTTGGCATGGCCTTAAAGGTGGGAGGACCTCGATCGATTTCCAGGTTTGGCAAGGACCGAGGAGACGAGGACATATAAACCATTAAAACGAGCCCTATGACTCAAATGACTCAAACAGCAATACAGGGTGGAATCCATTGTGTTTTAAGTCCCGCAGGGGGAGGTTCATGCAATAACTACTATTTCTTGACATGAAAACGACTAACTGGCTACTATTCAGGATGAATGTGTTAACGCTGGATCAAAATAACTGGGCTGACATTTACTAAATAGTTAGTTAAAACTAGCTTTCTAGCTTCTATCAGCATTCGAAGAGACAGTAATAAAGGAGACAGCCCTTCTGGTCGGGAACTATGATTGCGGTGGCTAACGACATTTGCCCTGCTAGTTACCAAACAGCTGGTTCTTAATCAGCGATGTTCCTAGCTAGCGTTATCTAGTTAACATGCTGTTACGTTCGCGTGTGAGATGCGGGCGTACGGTTTTCTCCCCTCTTGCGTTCTTCTCTCTCTCTCTCTCTCTGTTGCTCATTTCCGCAGGAGTCCGTGTGCCGCCCTTCGCTTCCCATTGGTCATCTCCGCTGTCAACTATCAGAATTCTCCCACTCATCCCGCCCCATCCGCCAATCAGCTCCCTCCTGCAATCATGTCCCCTCCAATCACGCCCCAGCTCTGAATTTAAATATCACCATTTCGTTCCTGCAGGATCCTTCCGTTTCCCCATTTCTGCTGTATGTGCTGGCAAATGCCATTGTGTGTGTTAAGTGAGAGAGTTGTGTGTTGGCTTAGTTTTCGTCCTCCCTGTTTCACTTTCGAGACCAGTGTAGGTAAGTTCCGGGGGCCCCTATACACGTGTTGACACGTAGGGTACGGGCTCTGTCTAAACACATTAGTTTAGTGGTGGTGTCGCCCCCTGTATTTATGACTGCTGGTCGAAGTTAGGTTAATTAGACGGGTTTTTGTTTTCTGTATTATTTGGTGGGGGTTATATTGCAAATTAGTAGTTAGGGTATTTTGTTTGTTATTTTCGGCGCCACTCCTTTTTTTTACTGGTCTCGGTGGTGTGTCTTGGCGTGTTTTATGTACGGACCTGTGTGTAATCCCTTGTAAATAACCCTACCACCCTCAGTAAAATCCCTTTCCCTGTAGTCCGCCTTGTGTGTCTTAATTGTTCTCGCAAGAAAGCTTATATGTAGTTACATTTCTCCTGGTGCCAAACGTCATTGTAAAAATTGCGCTCTTAACCCCTAGAAGGGTCGTAACAATTGGGGGCTCGTCCGGGATATAAGCAGCTTGTGAGGGTAATTCCTTGTGACTATTAACTGGGAAGTGTATATATATATTTTCTTCCCTGGGAGTTTTGGCTCCGGTTTGTGATATATTGGTTGTGTAGTGGCGTTTTACTGTCACCTGTTGGCGGAAGCTGTATTGGTTACTGTGTTATAGATTTAGTGTGCATGACTCTCTCTCTTAGTTTATGGGTTCTTGGTGTTGGCTTGTGCCCGATTTGTGAAAAATTGAATGTATTCGAGCCGTAGCAAAGGCTTCACTGAGTTGCGTAAGAATCCACGCGTTAATGAGTTTCTGCTTCGTCCGTCCTTTTCTACCTTGCGTTCTCTTTTGAGGGAGGAATTGGTCCTACTCGCTCGTCATTGGGGTGAGCCTAGAGAATTGTGTACTGGGCGATACAGTGTTTTTGAACTTCGGCAGCATCTGACTGAGCTCGCAGTGGAGCGAGGGATTTTGAAAGTGGAAACGATGGCCACAGAGATGATGGAGGCTGATTTTAAATTAAGACTCGCTGAATTGGAGTTTAAGAAAATGCAGATGGAAAATGACAAGCAGCTTGAACTTGCTAGAATTAATGCCAAGCTCAAAGAGCGAGAATTGGCTTTAGCTGAGGTGAAACAAAAGGATGCAGCACAGCTCAAAGACCGAGAATTGGCTTTAGCTGAGGAGAAACAGAAAGACGCGGTGGCCTATCGAAATCAGCGCTTGAGTTTGGTTACTGAAGGAAAACTTGATGCCTCTGTATTGTCTGTTGAAGGGGAGGATTCTCATTCACCTGTCCATAGTAGCGCGGTGCACAATCTGAGATTGGTTCCTAAATTTAATGAACGTGATTTGGATACCTTCTTTATACTTTTTGAAAGGCTAGCAGCAAACCGAGAATGGTCGGAGGCTGATAAAATTCTATTGCTCCAGTGTGTTGTAGTGGGAAAGGCTCAAGAGGTATTTTCCGCCCTTGATACGGAAACCCTGGCGTCCTATGAGCAAGTCAAGGATGCAATTCTGAGGGCTTATGAATTGGTCCCCGAAGCCTACCGGCAAAAATTCAGAGCATTTAGACGAGGTGACAAGCAGACTCATGTGGAGTTCGTGCGAGATTTGGTAATCCAGTTTGATCGCTGGAGGAAATCCTCCAAAGCCACTTCATACGGGGAACTTTGTGATCTGTTAGTCCTAGAGCAATTTAAAAACACTGTGTCAGAGCAAATCGCTACTCATTTGAGCGAGCGTGGCGTACTTAAGCCCATGGATGCTGCTGTGATGGCTGACAATTACGCACTTACCCATAAGCATGGTTTTGGCGGTTTTCGGCCCCGTGTAAATAGTCCCCACACCCAGAGTGAGAAGTTTACAGACTCGGCATACTCTAGCTCGCCAGTCATGAACCAGACTAGCAGCGGATCTGTAAATCCAAGAGAGGAGCGATTGTGCTTCTTTTGTAAAAAGCCTGGTCACCGTATTGCTGATTGCAGGGCATGGCAGAGCAAAAATAAAACATCCCAAGCATTCAAGCCCACGGGTTTTGTTAGAACAGTCTCCCAGACCTCTCCCCTGATTGCCCCTGAAAAGAAAACTGACTCTGGCTATGAGCCGTTCATTTTCGAGGGTCTGATATCTCTTCCTGGTGCGCCGGCTGATCAAAAATCTGTGCGGTTTCTCCGAGATACCGGTGCGTCACAGTCGTTCATGTTGGCTGATGTGTTGCCCGTGTCCGAAATAACTTCCAGTGGCGCTAATGTGATCGTTCAGGGAATTGAGATGGGGTATAAAACTCTTCCGTTACACAGAGTGCATGTTGACACGGAGTTGGCCTCAGGATGTTTCGATGTTGCTGTGTGTTCTGCTCTGCCTGTCGTAGGCGTGATGTTTATTATGGGAAACGATATTGCTGGTGGTAAAGTGCGTCCTCTCCCGGAGGTTGTAGAACAGCCCAAAACATGTCTTATGTCCCAAGCCATGTCTGAGGTGTTTCCGGCCTGTGTGCTCACTCATGCCCAAGCACGGAAGCAGGGGGAAGATATTAATTTATCGGAATCTGTGTTAGTACCCCCTTGTGATGTTGATGAGTCAGAAACTGAGTCTAAAGTTTTATATAGCGAGATGCTTAAAACTGAGACCTTACCGAGTGAGCTGGAGGAGGCGAAAGAAAGGCAATCGATTACTCCACAGTCAGAATTGCCCTCTCTTGTACTGCCTGTCACTCGTGAAAATCTTGTTTCAGCTCAGCAGTGTGATCAGTCATTGCGTCAGTGTTTTGACGCGGCTGTCACACCCGAAGCGGCCAAAAAGATGACCGTAGCTTATTTTGTGGACAATGGAATGTTGATCCGGAAGTGGTCTTCTCCTGTTGCTGCTGGTATGGAGTGGGGCGTCACTTATCAGATTGTAGTGCCCGTTGCTTACCGACCGCAAGTGTTATCATTGGCACATGAAAACCCATGGTCTGGTCATTTGGGAGTTACAAAGACGTATAATCGTGTACTAAAGCATTTTTTTTGGCCTGGACTTAAAAATGCTGTAGCGAAACACTGTAGATCATGTCATGTTTGTCAGATCACTGGAAAACCTAATCAGGTTATTCCTCCTGCCCCTCTCTGTCCGATTCCTGTAATGGGTGAGCCCTTCCAGCACGTAATTGTGGATTGTGTGGGACCGCTCCCCAAGGCAAAATCTGGTCAACAATTCCTCCTTACCATTATGTGTATAGCGACCAGATTTCCTGAGGCTATTCCTCTGCGTACAATTACCGCTAAAACGGTGATTAAAGCACTGACCAAATTTTTCTCTATATTTGGTTTTCCAAAAATTATTCAGACAGATCAAGGCACTAATTTTCTTTCCAAGCACTTTAAACAGTTCTTACATTCTCTGTCCATTACGCATCGAGTCTCTAGTGCGTATCATCCCGAGTCGCAGGGTGCACTGGAACGGTGGCACCAAACACTCAAGTCTGCTCTCCGCAAATACTGTCTGGAGACGGGAACAGGTTGGGACGAGGCTGTGCCCTTTGCATTGTTTGCCTTGAGAGAAGCGGTACAAGAATCGTTAGGGTTCAGTCCAGCTGAACTGGTGTTTGGACATGCTGTACGAGGTCCTTTGAAGGTTTTAAAAGAACAGTTTATGTCTGATGACTCGTCCTCCCAGTCTAATGTGTTGGATTGTGTCAGTCAGTTTAAAGAGCGGTTACACGATGCCTGCTTGCTTGCCAAAGAGGCGCTTTATTCCTCACAGAGGACTATGAAGCGTCGTTATGACGAGAAGGCTGTAGTGCGCTCTTTCAAGCTGGGAGATCAGGTCCTGGTGTTGCTGCCTATTCTTGGATCTGCTCTGTCTGCTCGCTTTTCTGGTCCATACACTGTGGAAGAGAAACTTAGTGAAACGGACTATGTAATCCGAACACCCGACTGCAAGCGCCAGTCTCGTGTTTGCCACATTAATATGCTTAAAACATATCATATTAGAGAGACAACCCAGTCGGAGGACGGGAAGGAGGTATTACCTGTTTCTATTGTTAGTCCTGCCCTTATAACCTCCCGTCTATGTTGTGCAGAAGATGAAGATGGTCTTGTGCTTCGGAACGCACCTCAACAGTGCGCAAGACTAACAAATTCTGAGTCCTTGTTAAACTTGTCTTCCCATCTGGCTCATTTACCAGATAATCAGTGCTGTGATATAGTTCAGTTAATCGGTGAGTATCCGGAACTTTTTGGTGACATCCCCTCTCAGACAACTGTCTTGCAGCATGATATTGATGTGAATGGCTCTGTTCCCGTTAGACAACATCCATACCGTATCAATGCTGTAAAACGGGATGCTATGAAACAGGAAGTGCAGTATCTCTTAGACAATGAATTGGCTAAGCCCAGCTCCAGTCCCTGGAGTTCACCCTGTCTTCTTGTTCCAAAGCCCGACGGTACAGCACGTTTCTGTACAGATTTTCGCAAGGTAAATGTGATTACAGTGCCAGACTCCTACCCTCTGCCGAGGATGGAGGACTGCATCGACGACATTGGTTCCGCAAAATTCGTGACTAAACTCGACCTACTAAAGGGGTATTGGCAGGTTCCTTTGACACCCCGTGCCCCTGAAATTTCTGCCTTCGTCACCCCAGATGACTTTCTGCAATATAATGTTTTGGCATTTGGACTTCGCAACGCCCCCGCCACCTTTCAGCGGTTGGTGAATACAGTCCTAGCTGGTGTACCTAATTGCTATGCTTATTTGGATGATTTGGTTGTAAAGTCGGACAGTTGGTCCGATCACGTTCAAGTATTGCGAATAGTGTTCGACAGGTTGGCCAAAGCAACGCTCACCCTGAACCTGGCCAAGTGCGAATTTGGTAAAGCGACCGTAACCTACCTGGGGAAACAGGTGGGTCGAGGTCAGGTCCGTCCAGTTGAAGCGAAGGTTGCTGCCATCGCTGAGTTTCCTGCGCCCACCACAAGGCGTGAACTACGCCGTTTTCTTGGAATGGCAGGTTATTATAGAAGTTTTTGTAGAAACTTCTCTGTGGTTGTCGCCCCTTTGACTAGTGCCCTCAGTGTGACTAAACATTTTGAATGGACCCCAGATTGTCAGCACGCCTTTGAAAGTGTCAAGGCGTTGTTATGTAGTGCCCCTGTGCTCGCGGCCCCAGACTTCGCACTACCGTTTCAGTTAGAGGTTGATGCGAGTGCCCTGGGAGCTGGTGCCGTGCTTCTGCAGGAAGATGCGGAAGGAGTTGATCACCCTGTCTGTTTTTTCTCCCGGAAGTTTAATAAGCACCAGATACGATATTCCACCATTGAGAAGGAGGCGCTTGCGCTGCTCTTAGCATTGCAGTTTTTCGAAGTCTATCTTGGCTCTAGTTCTGTGCCCATTGACGTCTACACGGATCACAACCCATTGGTTTTTTTGTATAGGATGTACAACCAGAACCAGCGCCTCATGCGTTGGTCCCTGATTGTACAGAATTACAACATTGTGATTAAACATAAAAAGGGGAAGGACAATGTGGTAGCAGATGCGCTATCTCGTGTTTAGTGTGTGCATGATAATAGATTTGGGATTTGTATACTGTTGTATTGTATTCCCCTGTCATCGTGTATTGAACAAACTTCAACTAGTTCGTTCTTGTGTGGGGGAGTGTTACGTTCGCGTGTGAGATGCGGGCGTACGGTTTTCTCCCCTCTTGCGTTCTTCTCTCTCTCTCTCTCTCTGTTGCTCATTTCCGCAGGAGTCCGTGTGCCGCCCTTCGCTTCCCATTGGTCATCTCCGCTGTCAACTATCAGAATTCTCCCACTCATCCCGCCCCATCCGCCAATCAGCTCCCTCCTGCAATCATGTCCCCTCCAATCACGCCCCAGCTCTGAATTTAAATATCACCATTTCGTTCCTGCAGGATCCTTCCGTTTCCCCATTTCTGCTGTATGTGCTGGCAAATGCCATTGTGTGTGTTAAGTGAGAGAGTTGTGTGTTGGCTTAGTTTTCGTCCTCCCTGTTTCACTTTCGAGACCAGTGTAGGTAAGTTCCGGGGGCCCCTATACACGTGTTGACACGTAGGGTACGGGCTCTGTCTAAACACATTAGTTTAGTGGTGGTGTCGCCCCCTGTATTTATGACTGCTGGTCGAAGTTAGGTTAATTAGACGGGTTTTTGTTTTCTGTATTATTTGGTGGGGGTTATATTGCAAATTAGTAGTTAGGGTATTTTGTTTGTTATTTTCGGCGCCACTCCTTTTTTTTACTGGTCTCGGTGGTGTGTCTTGGCGTGTTTTATGTACGGACCTGTGTGTAATCCCTTGTAAATAACCCTACCACCCTCAGTAAAATCCCTTTCCCTGTAGTCCGCCTTGTGTGTCTTAATTGTTCTCGCAAGAAAGCTTATATGTAGTTACATTTCTCCTGGTGCCAAACGTCATTGTAAAAATTGCGCTCTTAACCCCTAGAAGGGTCGTAACACATGCTAATGATAATAGTTATGAAAAAACACATTTTATCACATTTAGTCCTCCATAAGTTTTGGCCTGTCTCCGCCCCCTTCACTATTTTAAAAGATGCAAATTTGGGTCAAGAGAGAAAGCACAGAGGGCAGGGGGGAGGAAGGAGGGGGCAATAGAACCAGCACGTAAGGGTCAATTTGGTCGTAGGCAGAACCAGTGAGGGAATCCTATGTCTGTCACTATTTTTTACATTGTAGATCAAGCTAGCTGTAATTGCTATTTCATTCTTATGTCAGCAAATTACTTTGAATCACTGTTTCCTACAGAACAGCAAAGGTATTTTGGCTAAATAACCCAAATAGGACTGGTGTGCTATCCTTGTGTGGTTACAGAGTGGACCAACAAATGATAAGACTGTAGCATTCCCTGACATCTTCTATCTTATTTACTCCCCTGGTGGGGAACCACACCATCTAAATTATGATCCATGACCATGAAAATTAGACTGACGTCAGCTAGCTGAATGGTTTCAGTTTGAACATTGAACTGCAGTAGCAGTCTTACTAAAATTGGACACTACTGCAATTAGTAGAGACTAACGTTACAATAGGAAAAGCTATGTACAATGATCAAAACTAGTCCAACTAACTGAATCTCAACAACAACCGAATTATACTGAACAAAAATACAAATGCAACATTTATCAAATTCGAAGATTTTATTGAGTTCAAAGGTAATAAACGTAAATCAGTCAACTGATTGAGATTCATTAAGCACTTATCTATTGATTTCATGGGATTGGGGATACAGATATGCATTTGTTAGTCACAGATTTCCAAAAAAGAAGATCCGATGAAATTAACAGAATACCGATCAGTATCTTGTGTGACCACCGTTTGCCTCATGCAACGCAACACATCTCCTTTGTATTAAATTGATCAAATTGTTGATTGTAGTCTATGGAATATTGTCCCACCCTCTTCATTAGCTGTACGATGTTATTGGATATTGGTGGGAACTGGGACATGCTGTCATATGCGCTGGTCCAGAGCATCCAAAACATGCTCAAAGGGTGACATGTCTGGTGAGTGCACATAATTGTAATTAAGGAAAACAATTTTTTAAAAAGAATGTATACTATTGATGCAAGCTGTTACATAATATATTTCACGTTTATTGAGCGTCACTAATGCTGAGAATTTTTTTTACCCACGAAAATAATCGATCATCCTCCTCTTGTGCTCACTTTTTCCTCCTTTATCCATCTTTCTTAAACTGGTGAGGCGCAAAACTTTTCTTTAAACTAATCATTGATCTCAAACTGTTTTGATTAATGTTCAGTGATTAACAAGCATGCAAATATCTGACTAATCAAATGGAAAGGGACACACAGCTTCTTCGCATTGTGTTAGGGAGATTAAATGACAAATGCGATTTAGAAAAATCCGTTTTAATCGCTAAGCAGTGGCAGAATCTTCCCGATTTTCCTTGAGTATCAATACAATTAATGCACAAAACAGGCTACTCAATACTATCATATATAGCCAGCTCTCCCCAAATGGGCAGTTTTAGCGAGTAGCCTAGACCATATAGCCTACATTTATTTTCATTTGCAGTACGAAATTGTGCACATTTTTAATCAACATTATTTGCGGATACACTTCTTTCTCCGCGCTCGTATTCATGGCAAATATCTGCAAGGCGTAGAATGTAAACAAAATTGAAGTGCAGGTTTTGTTTTTGGTGGTTACTCTGAGAGCTGACAGTAGATAACAGACTGGTGTATCTTATTTGTTAAGTGTAGACTACTTGGTGATTAAAACAGATTTTTAACGGATAAATTGAATTTATGATTTAATCCCCCTAACACGGTATGAAGACGCTGTGTGTTAGGCCATTTGTCATTTGATTAATCGGATCGTTGGCACGCTTGATTATAAAAGGAAAATTACTAATGAAAACAGGTTGAGATCAATGATTAGTTTGAAGGAAAGTTTTGCGCCCCACCAATTTTCAGCTCACCAGTCGCCGCTGAATAAAACGTTATGTATGTGGGAAATATTCAATCCTAGCTTAGCTGCTGACCAGCAATCTGCTGATTTTGCTTAAGCAATCAAAGTTGCCGTTAATAATAGCTGGCGTTCGTCGGGGCTGTTTATCACCTCTCTTTAAAATGTTGAATAGATGAAATTATATGTTAATGAAATTACCTACCGCATCCGCTTCCAATCAATCAAGACAATCAACAATATTTTTCTTTCTGTGCTGTCTATATAAACGACTGTTCCGCCTGAGTTTTTTTTTCTTCTGATTTTTGATTGGTTGAGCGAGTAACTGGCTAGAGGGAACACATGGACTGGAGCCTAAATGGACTGGATTGTCATAGTTATTTGTAAAACTGCCAGTCAAAATTATTTATTTATTTACCAAAGGTGGGTGGATGCGGGTGGACAGCGTCCACCCACCTTTGGTAAATAAATAAATAATTTAACCAATTTAACCCCTGCCCTCCACACCTCCAACGTTTTCATGGCTGCTCTTAGTTCCAAATAAAATAAAACATTTGGACTGCTGCAAATTCAACTGGCCAAAAAACTCTGAAATGAACTTACAACCCCAATTCCAAAAAAGTTGGGACAAAAAAAGCGGGCATAAATTTCATAATAAAGGTATATCTTCAAAAAACAATGAAGTTAATTAGGTAAAACATGAAATACCTTGTCTTAATTTATACTTTTGTTTGAATACAAGTCAAAGAAAATTTCCAAATTACTGCTTTATGTTTTTATTTGCATTTCATTTACTGTCCCAACTTTTTTGGAATTGGGGTTGTAAAACTCCCCAAAAATGTCATCCAGAGAGTAGATTCCCCTCAAGAGGATTTTAGCCATCGTAATCCTCCCATTATCACCCAGTCTGATGCCCAATAAATCAGATTTCAGCAAATAATTCGGCAAATAATAGCTAAAGCTTTTTATTTGGTTGAAGCTGATGATGACAAGATAATATAGCACTATAAGCACGATATGAACAAGGGAATTTTATTCATCATGGCAGGCATAGCTAATTCTGATAATGTGCACACAAATGTTCATTTGTTATCAGAGATTAGTCATATCAAGTGGGACACTAGAGTCAAAATGATAATTGAAGATATCTATGAATGTATTTCCAGTAGTCAGATTGATAATGGAAGACATCTCCATAATAAGATGGTTATGGCAAGCTCTAATAACCTGTCTGGATTCACATTACAATTATCTGTAATTCATGTATGACTAATCAAAATGCTGATTTAAGATATCTCTAATTCGACTAGTAAGATTTTGCCATTAAGTAATATGGAACTCCAATTATAGATATCTATAATTCAGTTTTGACTATCTAAAACGTGAATTCCAGACATCTCTATTTACATTATGACTAGTTGTAACTCAGATTCAAGATATCTCCACTTTAGTTCTGACTAGTCACAATTTCAATTAAAGATCTTTAATTCCTTGTTATTGAAGATATTTAAATGATCTTTTTTGATATCTGAAACAAAGATAGTACTAGTCAAAATATAATTTCAGATATTGTAGCGAATATGGCAAGCCCTCTTAACATTTAATAGCCTCACTTGACTATCCATAATTACATTTTAGATATCTACAAAAGCATTTTGACTAGTTTGTGTGGTTTCCTTTGGCAATCACACTACTATCTCACATATTATTATTATTATTATTATTATTATTAGTTTTGTACTTGGCAGGATTGTTGTTATTTGCTGAACAGGTTACCCTACAGGGTTGGAGTCTTGATCTGTGGTCACTTCTGGCACTACGATCTTTACTTCACTCTAGTGTGTTTTTCTGCACCTCTGCACTTTGAACTGATGCACTTGTTGTACGTCGCTCTGGATAAGAGCGTCTGCTAAATGCCTGTAATGTAATGTAATGTAATATTATTCTCTATTCCACCCATTTTTTGGACCGCTCCTCCTCCCAGAGTTTTCGCATCACATACACGTGTCAAATCGAGCGACTTCATCGGGAATGGTGTGCTATTACTTTGTGGAAAGTGCACGGTTTTTGAAAAATTCAACTTTTTGTGGGCAATTTTGCCCAATAGAGAATTAATGGTGGAATGTTGACCCTCGTGACATCACAATGCCCTCTAGCAGCTGAAGACAGAGGTGGCGTCCGAATAGTCAAAAAAATACATCCTATGTCTTTTCCTAACCACTTTTCCTTGACCTCGATGGAAAACGTCATGAGGTTAAGGAAAGATGTGAAGGAGAATTCATAAGGACTAAAGACAACCGTGGTGCTAAGAGAATCCGACTGCACTTACACTAGGCTACGTAATTATGTGACGGCAGATGTTGTTGACATGGGTCTGCCGTGGTGAAACTACAATGTTCCGAAGATGGACTACTAAATGCGCATCTTAGATACTTCGCCCCGTGCATTCTTACCGTGTTGTTTCATGCAGGCTATATAAACATGGACAACCCGGTGAAAAATATTACTTCATTACCAAGGTTGGAATTGAAATAAAAAAGGAATATAGGCTACCAGTCACAAATGTGAAATGAAATGGTTGTCACATTGAGAATGGTTGCTCACGCTCACCCTCCTGTCCACTCATATTTAATGACATGAATCCCAATTAGTATGATTGTATGAAAATAATTCATTAAATTTAATGCAAGATAGGCATAACATGTTAGGCCTACAAATTTACTACTGTACATATCATCATTCATAAGTTTCAAACATGTTGAATTAAGAACATAGTCTGGCTAAAACATTTCATATCCCTTTTTCTTGAAAGACAGACTTCTATGTTATGGTTAATATGCTGATTATGATCTGATTATAAGCCTATGCACATGCTTAAGAACTACCCCACAACTTAGTCATGTTGATCGTTTGTTTTCGTGAATGGCCGAATTGTGCTTCGCTTTAAATGTTGCTGCTGTAAGGAATTGTGGGACGCCATTATCTCCTTTCCTCTCGTAAAGGACGCTCCTATGCTAAAGGAGATAAGATAGGAAGCATTGAAGCACCTTTCCTTAGCATTTAGAGCAGCTCTTATCATGGCTGCCACTTAGATACTTCCGGGTCATTTCACTCAGTTAGGAACCTTTCTAAAAGCAAGAAAGACTATTCGGACGCAGCCAAGTGGTGCATTCGGTCGGTCCTCATCAACTCGTAAAGTCGGTTATTTCCGAGATTACCATCAGGAAGTTGCACTCGAACGGCCGACCAAGTGGTAAATACCAGTGGTAAACTCGGGCAAGTTCCATGATACCCGAGTTTACGAGTTGTGACTTTTCACTGACCTAACCTTGCTTTCAACACATGGTGGACAACTGGAAATTTATTCGGATATTGTTTCGCATATGAATATAAGATGTTAAGATGATCAATAATTTTTTTTTTTTTAAACTGGAAATTTATCATGTGACCAACAGTGGGTGATCTCATTGGTCCACCTCCTTTACATCCCCAGCGGACATATGTCTTGTTCATGTGATAAATTTACCATTGCTATAGTTGCCATGACCGCCCAAATGCAAACACCTAGTAAATACGACTTGTTTCACGTGATACATTTCCGAGTTGAGGAGGACCGTCCGACTGCACGACAGGCCTCAGAAGTCGTGTCATCATTCCCTTCGGGTTCGTTAGCATTTTCGAGACTTCCGGTTCAAAAAATAGACGCCCCTATGGGACAAATGAAAGGCGATTTCCTAATTCCTTCAAAAAAAATTATGACATTTGGACTTTTTTCTGTATATGAAAAAATAATGCTTTTTACCCATTTTTTATAATCTAAAAAAATTCTGTGTCATTTTAAAAAGACAACACCGTTTTCTTCCCGTTGTTTCCTGTTAGTGTAATAAATTTACATTTTTCTATTTTTTACAGTTGTATATATCGTTGTAAACATCTTAATATAACTAGGCTACTTGCACTTCACAAGCGTTGCCAGGGAACCGCAAGAGCTGTGACATAAATAACACGCTGAACAGTGTTAGCTTTTTGTTAGCAAAATAATTGTTTCGGTTGAAAAACGACATCGGAATTCAGTGGATCCAGTGCCATTTAAGGGAGAAATGTGTCCAGATAAAAACATCCAACTTTTAAACGCCAGCTTAAATCATAGACTGTGACAGGGACAATTATGTGAAAATCCATTAATTTTTTCCATAAATTTCCAGAAATTTCCCTTTGAACCGGAATTCCATATATGGGCAAGGTTTTTGCTCTGCCTTATGTCCATAGACCATTATGTCAGACTTCTGAGGCCTATTGTGACATCACAAGGGTGAACATTCACCATTCATTTAAATTGCCAATGTTTATTATTTCATAGCTTTTGAACTGCTTGTCATAGAGAGTTGTGGGTTGCCTCATTTGACTTGGTAGAGAACCCTTTGTTCATTGGTGAAGATTAGCCCCACCCCCTTTCCTGATTGGCTGATATTTAATATTTCATAACTTTTGAACCGCTTGTCGTAGAGCATTGCGGGACGCCTCATTGGACTCGATAGAGTCCTTTGTCAATTGGTGTAGTTTAGCCTCGCCCCCTTTCCTGATTGGCTGATGTTTGATATTTCATAACTTTTGAACCGTTTGTCATAGAGAATTATGGGTCGTCTCAATGGACTCGGTAAAGACCTAGCAACCGCCTAGAACATTGTAGCAACAACCTGGCAATCTCGTAGAACACCATAGCAACCACCTATTAAAACCATAGCAACTGCCTAGAACTCCATAGCAACCACCTAGCAACATCCTAACAACCAACTAGAACATCATAGCAACAACCTAGCAACCTCATAGAACACCATAGCAACCACCTATTAACACCCTAGCAACCACCTAGCAACACCCTAGCAACCACTTAGAACATCCTAGCAACTGCCTAGAACACCATATCAACTACCTAGCAACACCCTAGCAACCGCCTAGAACACCATAGCAACCAGCTTGCAACACCCTAGCATCTGCCTAGAACACTATATCAACTACCTAGCAACACCCTAGCAACTGCCTAGAACTCCATAGCAACCACCTAGCAACACCCTAGCAACTGCCTAGAACAATATAGCAACTGCCTAGCAACACCCTAGCAACCTCCTAGAACACCCTAGCAACCGCATACAACACCCTAGCCACCACCAAGAACTCCATAGCAACCACCTAGCAACCGCTTAGAACACCATATCAACTACCAAGCAACACCCTAGCAACTGCCTAGAACTCCATAGCAACCACCTAGCAACACCCAAGCAACCACCTAAAACACCCTAGCAACCGCCTAGAATAATATAGCAATCACCTAGAACACCCTAGCAACTGCCTAGAACACCATATCAACTACCTAGCAACACCCTAGCAACCGCCTAGAACTCCATAGCAACCACCTAGCAACACCCTAGCAACCACCTAAAACACCCTCGTCACACATACCGAATGATAATTTATGATATCTGCAATTCCATTTTGACTAGTGAAAATGGGATTTTCAGATATCTGAATTTGAATTATTCCTAGTCAAATCTGCTGTGCCTGACATGACTCTGATGCAAGGCTTCCCAATGGATATTAGGCTTTATACTTACTCTTCAAACTAGCTATGTTCATGGCTCGGGGTAGCTGACACTTGGATGTTGCCTGACCTATGTTGTAGGTGTTACAACAACCTTCGGTATACACTTATTGCACGTTGCTTTGGATAAAAGTGTTTGCCAAATAAAATATTATGTAAATGTAATGCTTTGCAAACCTAGTGTGATCAATTATGGTTTTAGAAATGGTAGTGGTGGTTCTTGAAAAAAGTAAGGAAATGCCACGAAGTGGAAAGAGATGGGGCAAAACAGTCATCTTGTTGCAGACGATAAAGTTAAGAGCTCATTTCTCGCACAGAAAACACTTGACGTTGGTTCAGGTTGGTCTGACATGTAGGTTGCTGCATTAGTAGAATGGAAATTCGTACAAGGAGCCAGTTTTTTATACCTACAACTGCATTTTGACTCGTCAAAATAATCATTGATCATATGGCAAGCCATTTTAGCTTTAATTCATTTCTAGAGGATATCAAAAATTCAAGTCTAACTAGTTAGAATGCAAATTCTTGAGATCAGAAATTCAGTGGTAACTAGTTACAATGTGTATTTCTGATATAAGAAATTTGATTCGATATTGGAAATAAAATGTTAACTAGTTAAAATACCAATACTTGATATCATAAATACAATTTTCAATATCAAGAATTTAAATTTCATTATTGATATCAAAATTTGATTTAATGATATCAACAAATGGATTTTCAACTAGTTAAAATTTTATTTCTGATATCAACAATTGGCATTTTGACTAGTTAATATTGAATTCATGATATCAGGAATTGGTATTTTAACTAGTTGAAATTATATTGTTGATATCAATAATTGATTTTATGATATCAGAAATTGACATTTTAACTAGGTTAAATTCCATCTCCCATTGAAATGAATGAAAAAAATGTTTTAAATCTCACTAGTTAAAATAGAATTTCCGATATCAAGAATTGGCATTTTAACTAGGTAAAATTGAATTTCCGATATCAATAATATGCATTTTAACTAGTTAGAATTGAATTTGTGGTATCCTCCAGAAATGAATTAAAGCTAAAACGGCTTGCCATATTGATCATCTCCAAAATAAGATCGGTCTCGTTTCAAGATATCCATAATTTCTTTGTAGACTAGTAATAACTCAAATTCGTGATATCTCCACTTTAAATGTATTGTAATTACAAAATGTAATTATTGGTAGTCAAGCGAAGCTATTAAATGTTAAAAGGGCTTGCCATAGTTACGACTAGTCATAATTTAAATGGAAATATCTGAAATTCACGTTTTGGATAGTCAATTCAATCAGAAATATATTAAATTAGCGTTTTTACTAGTCATAAAAGAATTACAGATATTTGTAATGGGCATCCGGTCAGGCTATTATATATTAATAAAAGGGCTTTCCATAAGTACTAACTGCTTGAATTTTGCACTTAATGACGTCATCATTATGCGTTTTTATTTAAGGAAAAACACTAAACGCCCACTGCCTAGGTGAGCGGATAGCATTTTATGACGTCATGTTTCACATACAGTCAGAGATATTAAAATATGTGGATCCAACAGGAACCTAGTGACAGTGCTTGTTTTAAAGATAACCCATGCAGAATTACTGTGCAGCACGACGCAATAATTTACACCCCCATCCCTTCCCACGGGGTTACGTCGGTCTGAATGACGTAGTTTGGGAGAAGGTTGCGCCATTTTGAAAGTGGATGGACGGGAGGAATCGGAAGTGGAGTGTAGTGAGAGGGGAGTGAGCGTGAGGGAGGCGAGCAGGAAACCAGCCCCGATCGCTTTTCTGCATCGCTGTCCACCCCCGTTCCATGCGGTAATCACACTTATCGTAGCCGGGCGAAAATTGGAAAGATCCAGGCCCTAGACCGCGACAGAGACTCTCACTCACCATGGCAGGTAACTGAAAAATCATTTTAAAAGGTGCCTGTCGCTAGTCATAGGTCATTGCTACTAGCTTGTTAGCTTGGTATACCTCTCAGGTTAACGTTTGCCAGCCCATGCTGTCGATGTACGAGTGCCTGTTACTGTATAGCCAGTTAGAATGCTAACCAGTTATGTCAACGAGCCTTCCATACTTGCTCAGTTCCCGTTCTCTGAGCCAAGGGGACAGGCATGGCTAGTTCGTAAGCCCTGTGCGAATCAAATGCCTCATAGCCAACTTAGCTAACAAACAAGTGACCTGCTAGCTAACTCGTTCTCTGTCCAAACCGCCTGGTCCATTTTCTCTTAGTTGGTCTGTTCGCACTCCTTTCTCACTTCGCAGCACTCAGCCATAGTCTATCCCAAAGGGTTTGTGTCTCATCATCAGATGTTATCGATACATGCAGGACAACGGTTTGTGGTAGCTAGCTAATGTTACGACTACACCATGTAACTTAACGTACTAGCTAATTAATATTAATAATAGCAGCAACTTCACAGATGATCCTCCAATTTAAATGGTCACGTAATGTCAATTCCATTGCTTTTTAGCTAATGTCAGTTCTTAACGTAAGCTCATTAGGCAGTGCTGGTTTCGGTAACATCAACATTAGCGAACTAGTTAAAGTTATATATCACTCATTAGCTGCAGTGATACTGGGATTGCTTGGATGCGCATGACTTTGGATCTGTCGAGACCATTTAGAGTATTCTGATATGACATAATTTGCGCTTAACTAGTTGATTAGTCACTGCCTGGTTGGACATATTTATTTCTTTCCTCTTAAAATACTTAAGCAACACACCAGCTTTCAGATCGGTGTTAGCTAGCAGTGAGCTGGGCTAAGTCGCGGAGTTAAGTTAGCTGAAGACTAGCTGGAACGTGAGAATGCAGGTGGCAATGCTAGCAGGAAGGTGTGTTAAGGAAGATGGAGGGAGGTTGCTCTGCGAGAGAGGGAGAGGTACCTTGCTATACGCATGAGACGGCGATTTCTTTAGTCTTTCTTTGCCACTTTATGTTGTTCATCTAAGCGCGATACGTTTTTTTATTCAGATACATATCTGGTTGTGACATGACATGCTGTAGGGAGTAGTAATTCTTGAGTGCTTTCACCCCCATCTTCATTGTCTGACAAGCAGTGAATCCCTGTCTACTTGGATATGTCAGGAGCACATTTGAATGTTACCAATCAATCAAATTCAAATCAAATTTTATTTGTATGGTGTATTTTACAGCAGGTGTCACAATACGCTTTACAGACAACCTTGGCCTAAACCCCCACAGGAGCAAGCCTAATGCAACAGTGGCAAGGAAAAACTCCCTGTGGCAGATGGGAAGAAACCTTGGAAGGAACCAGGCTCAAGGGGGAAACCCATCCTCCTCTGGTCGGCTCAGGGTGCCGACTGGTGACCAACATGTCAGACAGTTTTATAAGGTTTATGATGTGGCTCAGATGATGGGTGGGGCCGGGTGGCGGTGATGGGGAACACCAGGTGGCGACAGATGTGGGCAGGGTGGAGGCAATGACGAAAGAGGGGTTGGACCGCAGAGGTGGGGGAGACCAGACGACTCTCAAAGCACTCTCGAGGGTTGGGGCAAGAGCCCCGCCGACAGCGTGGGGAAGAGGGTAGAAACGGCAATGAGGGAATTTGCAATATAGCAGACAGTGGGTAAAGTGGCAGTACCAACCTCCAAGTTCATTATCGATTCTCTCACCTGCTGGCTAACTAGGTTTGGTTATTGCATTCCTGTCTGTGTTATAGTAGCGTGGTATTTGGCATCAAAGCAGTGTCAGGTTGTCCATGAGGAATTCTGTCCGATAAGACCGTTGTGGTTTCTCTTTCAGTTAATGCTGTTAGTGTATGGTTTTCTCAGAAGAACATTCACACCCCTGGAAATTGCTGTCTTGCATAAAACCCTGTGCCAAACTATATTGTGGTAAAGGACTTCCAGTTAATTACTCTAACTGAAGCCTCTGGTTTGAATGCTTCTGTGTGTAGCAGTGGTTTTCAGTTTAGTCTAATGATGGCAGTATTAATTGAACAAAAATAAAAACCTTTTTTTCTTGCTGCCTGCAAGGGTGAGAAATTCATGTGCATTTCAAAATGTCATCTCTGTTTACGAAATTCCTGCAACCTGTTCAGTGGCCCTAACAGGTCCTGGTGCCTGTCTTTGCAACCTTGAGTCCGTTTAAGAAGCAGAACACTCGGCCTGATTTTGCTGCCATTTGCGTTGATTGCTACATCCACTATTTGAGATGGTTTCTATGATATTTTTGCTCCCGTCTGGTGGATATGTGGGCGGTGTTGTTGGAGAGCTTTGTCCGTTCAGTAGATGTGAACGGGAGCCGTAGGTCACATGGGAACTGGGATCACACAGCGTGCTTTTGCCCCAGCTCTTCAAAGAGCTGTGAACTCTTCCGCGGTCATTTCTGGTGCAAGTTCGACATGGGCATGTTAGCATGTTATCTTCAATGTTAGACCTGGACATGTTAGCCACACTGTTAGTCCTGAACATGTTAGCATGTTATTTACAATGTTAGACCTGGACATGTTAGCATGTTAGCCACAACGTTAGTCCTGAACATGTTAGCATGTTATCTACAATGTTAGACCTGGACATGTTAGCATGTTAGCCACAACGTTAGTCCTGAACATGTTAGCATGTTAACCACAATGTTAGACCTGAACATGTTACCCATAATGTGAGACCTGAACATGTTAGCATGTTAGCCACAATGTTCGAGATGGAAATGTTTGCCATAATGCTCAGCATTACAGTTCATTACAACTAGGCATAGTTTCAGTTATGTTCCTGTCGCCTTTTCAGGGGACATCATTCAAACCCTAAACCATGGATCTCAAGTTCAATCTGTGTCTGCTGCCTTTTGATGTGTTCCTGCACTTAAGTGCTGAATTTATGTCACTGATTGCCTAAAGAGGCTGCACATCTGGTTTCCAAGGCCTAAACTGGCTGCTGATCAAAAGTAAGAGACAAAAACCTGCAGACACTGAGGCCCTCCAGGACTGGAGTTAATCCGGCAGAGACTGCAGCCCTCCAGGACAGGAGTTAAACCTGCAGGCACTGTGGCCCTCCAGGACAGGAGTTAAACCTGCAGACACTGTGGCCCTCCAAGACTGGAGTTAAACCCTCAGACCCTGCGGGCCTCCAGGACTGGAGTTAAACCTGCAGACACTGCGGCCCTCCAGTACTGGAGTTAAACCCGCAGACACTGTGGCCCTCCAGGACTGAAGCCAGCAGACACTGTGGCCCTCCAGGACTGAAGCCAGCAGACACTGTGGCCCTCCAGGACTGAAGCCAGCAGACACTGCGGCCCTCCAGGACTGGAGTTAAACCTGCAGACACTGTGGCCCTCCAGGACTGAAGCCAGCAGACACTGCGGCCCTCCAGGACTGGAGTTAAACCTGCAGACACTGCGGCCCTCCAGGACTGGAGTTAATCCTGCAGACACTGCGGCCCTCCAGGACTGGAGTTAAACCTGCAGACACCGCAACCCTCCAGGACTGGAGTTAATCCTGCAGAGACTGCGGCTCTCCAGGACTGGAGTTAAACCTGCAGACACTGCGGCCCTCCAGGACTGGAGTTAAACCTGCAGACACTGCGGCCCTCCAGGACTGGAGTTTAACACCCCTGCCCTACATAGTGCATTCCAGCACTTCCCCAACCACCAATATAGTGGCCCCTGCCTTCTTTTACTGCCACCTGGAAGTGTTCCTGTGCAACCAGAGCAGGACTGCACAGAAGCAAGACCCTTTGTACTTATGAGCTTCCATTTTGTGATGGAATAGAGAGCAGGGAATTATGGTATTCTGTTGTAATCACAGCCAGTTTGCATCAGAAAGCTAGCAGCTGGCAAAGCCTTTTTTATTTTATTGTGGAATCCGAAGCAAATGCAACCATTGAATTCATAAATTCAGCGATTTAGGGATTCTGTGAATTTCTGTGAACTTCTAGAGTCTGCTACTTTGAGCGAGAACTGCATTTCCCAGCGCTCTCTCTGATGACTTGTACATGCTTTCATGACCTTTTTTTTTCACATCCAAACTGGAAAAATACAGAGGAGGAATGAAATGAGCTCCTTTGAGCTGCAGTCAGGATACTATTGGTGACTCGGGACGAGGAGACCTGTGTGCATTTAGGGTTACGTTTTGGGTTGAGGTTGCAGTCAGAAAGTGAGGAGCGGCACTGAGCTGTTTCATGCGCAGATAGTTCATATACCATCATATAACCCCCTGGAGTTCCCACCGTTCATATACTCTCCTTTCTTAATGTCAACCAAAACAAAAATTATCTTAATTTTGTTTTGTTTTGTTTTGTGTTAAATTTTGGCAGCCATTTGAATAGTTCAGTACTGATCCACATAATTGTTTGGTGACCCCGTGGTTGAATATTTGAAAAGTGAAATACTCTATACAGATCCTGATGCTCAGAAGTTATTAGGCTGAATGTCTTGCTTGCTCCCTTATAGGGCGGTTTCCTGTACTGGCTGGTGCTAACTGCAGGTTTATTGCTGTGGACGACACGCTTCCAGTGAGGATGTTTGCTGCATGTGGATGGGGCGGGAACTGAGTTTTGCCTGTCCAATGAAACTCTGTTTCCTGTGTTGGCAGGAGTGGGCGGGGCTGGCGGCGACGTGCAGTGGTGCTTCTCGCAGGTGAAGGGGGCCATTGATGACGATGTGGCTGAAGGTAAGAGCCCGCGGGCGGGGGGCGGAAGGGAGGGGCGCGCTGGTGGTGGTGGAAACGGGGGATGCAGGAACACATTCACACAAAAGCCTTGTGTTACAGTGTTAATAAAGACAGGCTTTTATTGTGAAGGGCTCAGTTTGGACCCAGCCTTAGCTGGAGGCCTCTGGAAGCCGATGGAGACTATAAACCTGAGCTGTGGCCTTTATTCTGGATCCATGCAGTACAGTTTTGACTAAAAAAAACTCCCACTTATGTGTGGAGAAGTGAGAAGCGGTTCTTTACAGTCCTGCAGGGTGGTGTGTAGTGTGTAGAACACAGGGTGGTGTGTAGTGTGTAGGACACGGTGGTGTGTGGTGTGTAGGACACAGGGTGATGTGTAGTGTGTAGGACACAGGGTGGTGTGTAGTGTGTAGAACACAGGGTGGTGTGTGGTGTGTAGGACACAGGGTGGTGTGTAGTGTGTAGAACACAGGGTGGTGTGTGGTGTGTAGAACGCAGGGTGGTGTGTAGGACACAGGGTGGTGTGTGGTGTGTAGGACACAGGGTGGTGTGTAGTGTGTAGGACACAGGGTGGTGTGTAGTGTGTAGGACACAGGGTGGTGTGTGGTGTGTAGGACACAGGGTGGTGTGTGGTGTGTAGAATGCAGCACGGTGTGTGGTGTGTAGAATGCAGCGCGGTGTGTGGAATGCAGGATGGTGTGTAGATCGCAGGGTGGTGTGTAGAGAGCAGGGTGGTATGTAGTGTGTAGAACGCAGCTCGGTGTGTAGAACGCAGGGTGGTGTGTAGAACGCAGGGTGGTGTGTAAAACGCAGTGCAGTCTGTAAAATGCAGTGCGGTGCGTAGAACGCAGTGCGGTGTGTAAAACGCAGGACAGTGTGTAGAACGCAGTGCGGTGTGTAGAGCGTAGAACGCAGGGTGGTGCGTAGAACGCAGGGTGGTGTGAAGAACGCAGGGTGGTGCGTAGAACGCAGGGCAGCGTGTAGAACGCAGGGTGGTGTGTAGAATGCATCGCGGTGTGTAGTGTGTAGAACACAGGGTGGTGTGTAGAATGCATCGTGGTGTGTAGTGTGTAGAACGCAGGGCGGTGTGTAGTGACCCCCTCCCCACACACTGACCCCCTCCCCACACACTGACCCCTCCCCACACACTGACCACTCCCCACACACCGACCCCCTCCCCACACACTGACCACTCTCTTGTTCAGCCCCCCGGGTGGTTGTGGGAACGCACAAAGCCCCATGCCACTGCCTTTCTTTGCTATTGTGTTTCCACTCTGCAGGGCAACAAAGAGTCACCACCCCCCCCCCCCCAACTGTGTGTGCAGTGGCACATAGATGCCAGCAGCACTTAACTTGTTTTATTGTGTGTGTGTCTGCATTTGTGTGCGTGTATCTGTGTGTGTATGTGTTTGTCTGCGTGTGTGTGCGTGTACGTACGCGTGTGTGACACAGCTGACATCATCTCTACTGTGGAGTTCAGCCGTTCGGGGGAGCTGCTAGCCACAGGGGATAAGGGCGGCAGAGTCGTCATCTTCCAGCAGGTCCCAGAGGTGAGAGGGTGTGACCTTTGACTCACGGATGTGAGAGGGCGTGACCTTTGACTCACAGAGGTGAGAGGGCGTGACCTTTGACTCACAGAGGTGAGAGGGTGTGACCTTTGACTCATCTCGGCAGTGCTGGAACAGGGACATGTCTCAACTTTCCTCTTTCTATTTTTAAAATAAGATTATATGGCATGGATGTACCTACCGGTCTAGGCTCTGCATTTAAGATATGTAATTTGTGAACTACTATTACATCTTAATTCATTATTTATTTTTGCAATTTAATATGAACTCCCTGGAGCATCCCAGTTTGGTAACATCTGGGATAAACTGCCAAACACCTGGGCTGAACACCTGGGCTAAACTGCCAAACACCTGGGCTAAACTATCAAATACCTGGGGTAAACTGCCAAACACCTGGGCTAAACTTCCAAACACCTGGGCTAAACTACCAAACACCTGAACTAATCTGCCTTACACCTGGGCCAAACACCTGGGCTAAACTATCAAATACCTGGGCCAAACTGCCAAACACCTGGGGTAAACTGCCAAACAACTGGGCTACATTGCCAAACAACTGGGCTAATCTGCCTTACACCTGGGCCAAACACCTGGGCTAAACTATCAAATACCTGGGCTAAACTGCCAAACAACTGGGCTAAACTGCCAAACACCTGGGCTAAACTGCCAAACACCTGGGCTAAACTCCCAAACACCTGGGCTACACAACCAAACATCTGGGCTAGCAGCACAGCCGATTTAAAGCAGCTTGAATTTAAGTGAAATAAAGACATAATCTGCATTTAAAAATTGTGTTACCTGTAATGACCTATGACTGAAACCAAGGCAAACATCGCTGCCTGCCTCTCCTCCCACAGAGTAAGAGTCAGCCTCAGTGCCGGAGCGAGTACAACGTCTACAGCACCTTCCAGAGCCACGAGCCCGAGTTTGACTACCTGAAGAGTTTGGAGATTGAGGAGAAAATCAACAAGATCCGATGGCTGCCCCAGAAGAACGCTGCACATTTCCTGTTGTCCACAAACGGTCAGTACTGTACACTTCCTGCTCTACATAAATGCCAGTACTGCATTACATTTCCATTGCATTTATTTAGCAGATGCTTTCATCCAATCTGATGTACAAAAGTGCATATCAAGGTCATTGGAACAACTACAAATCACAGGTTTGATAAGGTACTATACTCATTTTGTACAGTTATTCATAGCCAAGAACACAGCCCAGTTCACACAGTGAATATTATTCTGACCTAACCTATGCTAACTAGGGAGAAGTACAAGCTACAACATTAGGATGATAATACGAAGTGCAGTAAGTGTTGGAACGGAGGCACATGTAACATGAGTGGCATGAAAGAGGGGAATGCTGAGAGGAAACTCAGCTCTTACGCTGCTCACACTCAGCTCTTACGCTGCTCACACTCAGCTCTTACGCTGCTCACACTCAGCTCTTACGCTGCTCACACTCAGCTCTTATGCTGCTCACACTCAGCTCTTACGCTGCTCACACTCAGCTCTTATGCTGCTCACACTCAGCTCTTATGCTGCTCACACTCTGCTCTTACGCTGCTCAAACTCTGCTCTTACGCTGCTCACACTCTGCTCTTACGCTGCTCACACTCTGCTCTTACACTGCTCACACTCTGCTCTTACTCTGAGAGGAGACTCAGCTCTTATGCTGCTCACACTCAGCTCTTACACTGCTCACACTCAGCTCTTACGCTGCTCACACTCTGCTCTTACACTGCTCACACTCAGCTCTTATGCTGCTCACGCTCTGCTCTTACGCTGCTCACGCTCAGCTCTTACACTGCTCACACTCTGCTCTTATGCTGCTCACGCTCTGCTCTTACGCTGCTCACGCTCAGCTCTTACACTGCTCACACTCTGCTCTTACACTGCTCACACTCTGCTCTTACTCTGAGAGGAGACTCAGCTCTTATGCTGCTCACACTCTGCTCTTACTCTGAGAGGAGACTCAGCTCTTATGCTGCTCACACTCTGCTCTTACGCTGCTCACACTCAGCTCTTACGCTGCTCACATCATTGTGTAGCTACTGAACTTGAAAAAGGTGGTAGCTGGGGTGTTGCTAGGTGGTCGCTATGGAGTTCTCGGTGGTTGTTCGGGTATTGTATGCGGTTGCTAGGGTGTTCTAGGAGGTTGCTAGGTTGTTGCTATGATCTAGTTGGTTTCTAGGGTGTTGTTGGGTTACCGTGTCCAATGAGACGACCCATAATTCTCTATGACACACGGTTCAGAAGTTATGAAATATAAAACATCGGCCAATCAGGAATGAGGGCGAGGTTAACCTACACCAAAGGACAAAGGACTCTACCGAGTCCAATGAGGCGTCCTGCAACACTCGACGACAAGCGGTTCAAAAGTTATGAAATATTAAAGATCAGCCAACCTTGTAAGAGGGTGGGGCTAATCTTCACCAGTGAACAAAGGCCTCTCTACCGAGTCATCCCATCATCTATACCATGATGCATCCCACAACTCTCTATGACAAGCAGTTCAAAAGCTATGAAATAATAAACATTGGCAATTTAAATGAATGGCAGAATGTTCACCCTTGTGATGTCACGATGCTCTGTCTTCAGCTGCTAGAGGGCATTGTGATGTCACAAGGGTCAACATTCCACCATTAATTCTCTATGGGGCAAAATTGCCCACAAAATTGCCCATTTTTCAAAAACCGTGCACCAAAACTTTCCACAAAGTAATTACACACCATTCCCGATGAAGCCGCTCGATTTGACATATTGCACGTGTATGTGGTGCGAAAAATCTGGGAGGAGTAGCGGTCCAAAAAATGGGTGGAATGAAGAATAATAATAATATGTGATATAGTAAGCCGCGTTTCCCCAGGAACTAGGAACCTTTTGAGGAACTGAGTGCGTTTCCACTGCAGGAACCAGGGTCTAAATTAAGTTTCGGGGACTTTATTTTACCCCCAAAAAAGTTCCTGCTCGGGGGGGAGTGCTTTCCAAAAGTACCGGAACTTTTGGGGTGGGGCGCAAGCACTGAATATTTTTGATTGGTCGACTACTCGCAGTATTTTATTTCAACCGCCATTTTTAAAAATCTGCGGCCGCAAACCGATTTATTTTCATAATAACTTGAATTAAAACTTGTATGTTATGCAGCGCAGTAGCCTACTTTTGGTTATAGCCTGCCTACGTCTTGGAACAGATGAGAAATTAAGATTGAGGATTATAACGTGTGCTCTTCTTTTCTTGCTTTAGTATTCGTTTTATAAAATGTTAAGCATTAGTGCTGGGACAGCATATTACGGACCAAAACATTCAAACGGTTTCATTCGGTTGCTGAATATTTTCTTCCAGATTTTCTTTGTTAGTTCGTTATAATTGACTCAAAACGTTTGACATATAGTTATTTGAGGTATGCGGTAGTTCTGCGTAATTTACATTGAGGATACAGTAAAAGCAAACTAGAAATCACCTTCCACACTTCTTGTCAGGGTAAAATAACAGGTTAATTCTAGTAATCGTCCCTTTTGCTTTTTCAGACTGCCATAATTTCACTCTGCGATTCTTCAATTCCACAAAAAGACCAGGAAGACTAGACGTATTTATGGTGCATGGTTCGCATCTGGAGGGCACACTCCGCTGCTCCGCTAGCAGTAACTTTCAAGGAAAGAAAACGGTGGCTGTACCACTGCAATATTGATTTAAATTTTCACGCAAGTCCAAGTTTTCATTCTATTTATTCTTGTCATTTTGCGATTAGCCTATACTGGAAATGACGGTAAGAGTCAAATTAATCAATTCAACAGCAAATTGTTTACGACGTGTGCATGTTTTCTGCTGTTGTTACCAGTTATTTGTAGAATGTGAATGCATTCTGTCGCCTCGGATGTCAAGACATCAAAGTGAATGTTCGCATAAAAACATAATGAATGTGTTTGAGAGGATATATAAAACAGTTACAATCTGTACAGTGGCCTGTTATATTGTGTTTGTTCCATAACAACGGTCCAAGTCGAACTACCAACGAATTCTGCTTGACAACGGTAAAATAATATGCCCAAACGGCGGGGGAAGAATATTTCAATTTCAGGTGATTAAGTCAATAAAAATCAATAAATACTAAAGTAGCCACATATAGTTGTTGTATAAGTGGAGTAAACCCCTCTGGCTGTCCCAGTTATTGGAAAATAATGTAGAAGAAATCATAGGACAGATGGACCGACGACGGTGTCACTTTTACATACGTCAGTGGACTAATTTGCCTGATCTTCGCGGGTCTTTAGACCGTGGTGGAAACGCAGACAACAGTGGGCTGAAGGAACCTTTTAGTTCCTTGAAAAGTAGTTCCTGGGACTAAAAGTTCTGGGTACTTTGGGTGGAAACGCGGCTGTAGTGTGATTGCCAAAGGCAACCTCACTAATTAAAAGCCTCACCCTTTTCCCTCCATAAATAGGGCTGATCATTATGGCGAAACAGTTCAATTTGTTTCATCTGACCTCCTGACCTTTTTGCTTGGTCTGAACTCCTCCAAAAGGTCTTCGCCCTGGTGGTCACCTGCAAACTTCGTTCTGGCTTTTATGCTGGTCTTGGAGTAGGGGCTTCTTCCTTGCGCGACAGCCTTTCAGGCCACGGTGATGTAGGATTCTCTTAATGGTGGATGAAAATAATTTGGTACCTGATGCCTCCAACTCCTTCGCTAGTTCCTTTGTTGTTGTCTTGGGGTTCAGTTGAACCTTTCGGACCAAAGTACGTTCAGCCCAGGGAGATAATTTTTGCCTACTTCTTGAATGATGCAGTGTCTGTGTGGTCCCAAGATTTTTGTATTTACATACAATTGTTTGTACAGATGCTCGTAATACCTTTAGTTGTTTGGAAATGGCTGCTAAGAAGGAACCGGACTTGTGGAGGTCCAGAATTTTTTTTGGCTGGACCGCAACAGCGGGGCCAGCCCTACAAACGCGAATGTCTGTGGCTGACTGACTGAGTGATAAAGTTACACCGCGCATGTCTGTGACGTCGGCCAGTAGTCCAGCCATATTCTAAGTTTTAGGGGAGGATCAGTGAAGCAATGGAAGACAGTGCCAGAGTACATGCTACTAAAAGTTTGTTAATAAAGCATTTTTTGAGAGGATGAATAATTACTTTTCTTTGGCATGGATCCATTTTAAGACAATGTCGGGTGAGTTCGTTTAGTCTTTGAATCCATCATTATGCTGAGAAATAGCTAAACCATTTTTATTGCTAGTATTTCAGTTTCTCTGCAAACGCGCGAAAACACGTCATATGGCTGTGTGGGTATCTAGGATCGCTCACCCTCTGTTATAATAATGTGTAACGGTCTCAGTTTTAATTAGCATTTCAGGGTACTCTTGGAAAGTACCCAAGCTTGTCCTGTTGAATTGGATTTGGTCGGTTGAGGGCAAAATCCTGATGGTGCCGGTGTCTCCGCCTCGTCACGGAGTGGTACCTCCATTTGATTGGCCGCTTGCAGTCTGCAGCTCCTGTGCACGCAGTGCAGTGCTCTGTGCAGTGACTGCGCAGCTCAGCTGGCTAACGGCAGCTAGCAGCTCCCACTCTCCTTCAAGTGTCTTCCAATATGAAAAATAAACTATGAACAGTCCAGAGTCAAACCTTGTGGAGCTACAATGGGAGGTGTGTCCTTTTCTGTGACTCTGAGACGTGTTTCTGTTCTCTGCTTGGCAGATAAGACTATAAAGTTGTGGAAGATCAGTGAACGAGACAAGAGGCCTGAGGGGTACAACCTTAAAGAGGAGGACGGGCGCTACAGGGACCCCTCAACCGTCACGACGCTAAGGGTGCAGTGTTTTTTACCATTCCAATTACCGCTAATATCAAATATCATCGGTATATTTCATTTCAAACACTGGTATCTGTGTGAAGGCACTATTGAGACACCTCCTTGGTCACAAAACAGACATAATTTGGCCATGTTATTGTTGTCATCCTTATTCTGAATCCTTCACACAGTACTGATCTCTGCTGGTGTTTATGCACGTCTTCCTCATCACGATAGGTTTGAATTGACCCAGTTGACAACATACTGTTAATTATTGCTTATTGTTAAGGTGCAGTCAATGTACAACAGTGCAAGGATGTCAAAAACAGAGGGCCAGACAGCCGTAGTAGCGGTTACCATGTGACCCGTAGCCACGCCCCTTGCCTGCAGGTGCCTGTGTTCAGACCCATGGATCTGATGGTGGAGGCCAGCCCCAGGCGCGTGTTCGCCAACGCACACACCTACCACATCAACTCCATCTCCGTCAACAGCGACCACGAGACCTACCTGTCCACCGACGACCTGCGTGTCAACCTCTGGCACCTGGAGATCACCGACCGCAGCTTCAGTATCCCGTGGGGGTGGGGTGGGGGGGAGGGGTTGAGAGGAGAGAAAGCGAGATGGAGAGGGAAGGGGAGAGAGAAATAGATGGAAAGAGAGAAAGAGGGGGGGAAGAGATGCACTGCCTTCTCAGGCCAAGGGGCTGATGGAACAGATAAGATGCTCCTTTGAGTGTAGTGTTAAAGCACAGTGTTAAAACTCAATGTTAAAACTCAGTGTTAAAGCTCAGTGTTGAAGAGCTGTGTTAAAGGTCAGATGAAACGCTCATGAGAAGTTGTGGAAGAGGGATAAAAATGTCTTTCGGTTGTGAGACAACCTCCCCCACCCCCAAACTGCTCAGCAGGCAGTGTGTGCATGTGCCTGTGAGCGAGTGTTCGACCCTTGACCCCAGGCCTCTCCCAGACATCGTGGACATTAAGCCTGTCAACATGGAGGAGCTGACGGAGGTGATCACGGCGGCGGAGTTCCACCCAAACCACTGCAACACCTTCGTCTACAGCAGCAGCAAGGGCTCCATCCGGCTGTGCGACATGCGGGCCTCCGCACTCTGCGACAAGCACTCCAAACGTGAGCACCTGCTTCTCCTGCCCCCTGCCTGCTGGGAGGACTGAGCGCACCACCACTGATCCCAGTTCAGTTCCCCAGGTTTCCCTCAAGGCTCCCAGGCTCTGAAAAATAACAATAGCAAAGGTACTTTAAAGTCTTTGAGAGCTTTTGGTGAGAAATTGGTTATAGTCCTCCAGGAAAGCCTCAGCTCTTGAAAGTGCTTGAATTGGTGGCATATGCTAGCCTGGGGACCATCCATAATTTCAGCAGATTATACCGTATGGTTTTTCATAGATCTAGGTCTCTGTGAAACAGAAACGCGATTGGGCGCATTCCGGTCAGGTGACTCTGGTTCTCTGGCTGTGACTGGCTAGTGTTGGAGGAGCCGGAGGACCCCAGCAGCCGCTCCTTCTTCTCGGAGATCATCTCGTCCATCTCAGACGTGAAGTTCAGCCACAGCGGCCGGCACCTGATGACGCGCGACTACCTGTCCATCAAGATCTGGGACCTCAACATGGAGAACAGGCCCGTGGAGACCTACCAGGTGAGGTCCTTGTGGTCACCATGGAGACTGCACACTTCCAGCTCGTTTTTTGTGTGCATCGAGTCCTGGTCGAGAGGTCATAGTTCAGCTTTAAGATAAATGCTCTGGGAAAGCGTTTGATTTTAATATTCCTTATACACCTGTCGCCACAGCGTGGGTTGGTCGGTTGTGAGGGACAGTTTCATCCCATCACCAACAGGGGGAGCTCTTTGATAGCAAGAATCTGCGGATAAAAATGATAAGTTACATTATGATGGTTATTTTTTACTGTGGTGATGTGTGGAGGTTGCCTAGTTTGGTTTAAGATAACTGATTTTGGTTGGAATTACATTTTTGCCGCTTCATGGGTTTGCATGTGCTGAGTATTTTAGAAAGAAACAGTTGCCCTGTCTGTATTATCACACGCATTTACGTGCGTCTATGTGCTTATGTTTCACATGAGCATCTAATCGGGCTGGACATTTTATAATTACAATCACCTGTTTCAAGAAAGATGCTCCTTTCCCTTTTCGAAACTGGGTGTATTTTTCCACATAGCCCATTGTTACTTTGAATAAAATAAGTTTTGTTTTTCTGCTTTAAATTAAGGATTTTTTCTTTCAATATGGTGGTGTGAGTAGAAAACCAGCCTAAAGCTGGGAAGGTCAGCTGAATTCAGAATGTAGTCATCAGATTTTCTCTAGAAAAGTCCAATTTAGTCCAGTTTAGGAGCACCAGGTCCATTTTACATTAAAGGGTGGCATGTGCCATGCACAGCAAAACAAATGGACTCTTCTGACGAAGACTGGCATCTGCTCAGCTTGTCTAAGCCCACCCAGCCCTGTGTGAGTAACTGTATGTTCAGTGCTGATCTGGGGCCAGTTCCATGCAGGTGTAGAGTGCGTGTGTGTGCGTGCGTGCGTGAGTGTGAGTCTGTGCATGTATACAGTGAGCTCCATAATGTTTAGGACAAAGACACACTTTTCTTACATTTCTATACATTTTCATTTTACTCTGTAGAAACACTTTTTATATGTAGTCCTCCCATTTGAGGGCACCATAATGTTTGGGACAAATGGCTTCATAGGTGTTTCTGGTTAGTCAGGTGTGTTCTATTCCTTTGTGCAGGTATAAGAGAGCTTTCAGTATCTAGTCTTGATTTTAGGCATTTGGTTGCCTTTGGAGTCTGTTATTGGTGTTTGTCAACATGCGGACCAGAGTTCTGCCAGTGAAAGTCAAGGAAGCCATTATCTGGCTGAGAAATAAGAAAAAAACTGTCAGAGATGTAGGCCAAACCTTAGGCTTACTGACATCAACTGGAATGTCATTAAGAAGAAAGAGAGCTTGGGTGAATTCAGGAATCGCAAAGGGTCTGGTAAGCTAAGAAAGACCTTTACTGTTGATGACCAAAGAATTCTCACAGTAATGAAGAAAAACCCCCAAAGACCCGATATACAGGTCAGAAACACTCTTCAGGAGGCAGGCGTGGATGTGCCCGTGATGACTTTACACACAGAACTACAGAGACTACACTGCAAGATGAAAACCACTAGTTAGCCACAAAAACAGGACGTCCAGGTTACAGTCTGATAAGAAGTACCTAAAAGAGCCTGCATAGTACTGGAAAAAGGTCTTGTGGACAGATGGGGCCAATTTTCACTTGTATCAGCGTGATGGCAAGAGCAAAGTGTGGCCAAAAGGAACTGCCCAAGATCTGCCCCCGCTCATCTGTGAAACATGGTGATGGGATGTCAAGGTTTGGGCTTGCATGGCTGCCACAGGTACTGGCTCACTTGTCTTCATTGGTGTAACTGCTGACAGCAGAAGCAGAATTGTGAAGTGTACAGAATCATATCTGCTGAAGTTCAAGCAAATGCCTCCAAACTTATTGGATGGCGTTTCATCCTATAGCAAGACAATGATGCCTAACGTACTGCTAATGTAACAAAGGAGTTTTTCAAAGCCAAAACTGGAAAATTATTGACTGGCTTGCTCATTCACCTGATCTGAATCCAATTGAACATGCATTTCATATGCTGAAGAGGAAACTTTAAGGTATGTAACCCCTGAAACAAGCAGGAGCTGAAGATGGCTGCAGTACAGGCCAGGCAGAGCATCACCAGAGAAGATGCTCAGCACCTGGTGATGTCTATGGGTCACAGACTTCAAGCAGTCTTTGTATGCAAATGATGTGCAACAAAATAGTAAACGTGATTACTTTCATTTACGTTGCATTAATATGTCCCAAACATTATGGTTCCCTGAAATGGGGGGGTGTGTTTAGAAAGCGCTTTCATTTCTACATGGTGAAACCAAAGTTTATAAAACTACTTTTAAATAAAAGCTGTGTGCGCACTTGAACCACATGTTAATTGTTTGATTACAAATGTGTGTGTGGTGTGTTCACTTTGCTCAGTGCTGATCCCGGGGTCAGTTCTGTGCAGGTGTGTGGTGTGTTCACTGTGCTCAGCGCTGATCTGTGGTCAGTTCTATGCAGGTGTGTGGTGTGTTCACTGTGCTCAGCGCTGATCTGGGGTCAGTTCTGTGCAGGTGTGTGGTGTGTTCACTGTGCTCAGCGCTGATCTGGGGTCAGTTCTGTGCAGGTGTGTGGTGTGTTCATTGTGCTCAGCGCTGATCTGGGGTCATCTGCACTTACAGGTTCACGAGTACCTGAGGAGCAAGCTGTGCTCCCTGTATGAGAACGACTGCATCTTCGACAAGTTTGAGTGCTGCTGGAACGGGAACGACAGGTGAGAGCGTCCCTCAGCTGCCGTGGTGCAGAAACGCTGGCGAGTCTTTACCTGAGCGGCTGGCGAGTCTTTACCTGGGCTGCTGGCAAGTCTTTACCTGGGTGGCTGGTGAGTCTTTACCTGAGCGGCTGGGGAGTCTTTACCTGGGTGGTTGGCGAGTCTTTACCTGGGCTGCTGGCAAGTCTTTACCTGGGCGGCTGGTGAGTCTTTACCTGGGTGGCTGGCGAGTCTTTACCTGAGTGGCTGGTGAGTCTTTACCTGAGCGGCTGGGGAGTCTTTACCTGAGCGGCTGGGGAGTCTTTACCTGGGTGGTTGGCGAGTCTTTACCTGGGCGGCTGGCGAGTCTTTACCTGAGCATTTAAGAATGCAGCTCAAGCCCCCGGAACACAGCTGGTGTAAGTTCTAAAGCAGAGCAGAGCAGAATCAGGGTTAGCGCAGGGTAGCCATGTTGTTTATTGGGCAGTGAGATTTCCAAGCAGACATCAGCAGACCATTTGCAATAAAAATGTTAAAATAATATTCTGTAATTAGTGCACAAATCCACACTATCTCGAGTGACTTCCTGCTCGGCCTGCGCTGAGAGCCTGCGGTGACAGCATGCGGTGGCTTAGAGAGGCAGATAAGCCCCGCCCCTCTGGCTGGGGCTGGCGCAGTGCGGGGTGAAAGATTGTTATCAGGCGTGTGCCTTATCGGCTGTGCGACAGAGCGAGCGTGACGCGGATGAGTACGTGCCTCTGGTCTCTCTGCTGGCGGCCGGACCTTATTCCCGCTTGGAGGAGGAGAGCTAGAGCACGCCCTGTACGGCACTAACGCTTGCAGTGAGAGAGAGGCACGCCCTGTACGGCGCTAACGCTTGCAGTGAGAGAGAGGCACGCCCTGTACGGCGCTAACGCTTGCAGTGAGAGAGAGAGGCACGCCCTGTACGGCGCTAACGCTTGCAGTGAGAGAGAGGCACGCCCTGTACGGCGCTAACGCTTGCAGTGAGAGAGAGGCACGCCCTGTACGGCGCTAACGCTTGCAGTGAGAGAGAGAGACACGCCCTGTACGGCGCTAACGCTTGCAGTGAGAGAGAGAGGCACGCCCTGTACAGCGCTAACGCTTGCAGTGAGAGAGAGGCACGCCCTGTACGGCGCTAACGCTTGCAGTGAGAGAGAGAGGCACGCCCTGTACAGCGCTAACGCTTGCAGTGAGAGAGAGGCACGCCCTGTATGGCGCTAACGCTTGCAGTGAGAGAGAGAGGCACGCCCTGTACGGCGCTAACGCTTGCAGTGAGAGAGAGGCACGCCCTGTACAGCGCTAACGCTTGCAGTGAGAGAGAGGCACGCCCTGTATGGCGCTAACGCTTGCAGTGAGAGAGAGAGACACGCTCTGTACGGCGCTAACGCTTGCAGTGAGAGAGAGAGGCACGCCCTGTATGGCGCTAACGCTTGCAGTGAGAGAGAGAGGCACGCCCTGTACGGCGCTAACGCTTGCAGTGAGAGAGAGGCACGCCCTGTACGGCGCTAACGCTTGCAGTGAGAGAGAGGCACGCTCTGTATGGCGCTAACGCTTGCAGTGAGAGAGAGAGGCACGCCCTGTACAGCGCTAACGCTTGCAGTGAGAGAGAGGCACGCCCTGTATGGCGCTAACGCTTGCAGTGAGAGAGAGAGGCACGCCCTGTACAGCGCTAACGCTTGCAGTGAGAGAGAGGCACGCCCTGTATGGCGCTAACGCTTGCAGTGAGAGAGAGAGGCACGCCCTGTACGGCGCTAACGCTTGCAGTGAGAGAGAGAGGCACGCCCTGTACGGCGCTAACGCTTGCAGTGAGAGAGAGGCACGCCCTGTACAGCGCTAACGCTTGCAGTGAGAGAGAGGCACGCCCTGTATGGCGCTAACGCTTGCAGTGAGAGAGAGAGACACGCCCTGTACGGCGCTAACGCTTGCAGTGAGAGAGAGGCACGCCCTGTACGGCGCTAACGCTTGCAGTGAGAGAGAGAGACACGCCCTGTACGGCGCTAACGCTTGCAGTGAGAGAGAGAGGCACGCCCTGTACAGCGCTAACGCTTGCACAAGCAGTCCAGGTTTTCTTAGAAATGCAGCGTGCAGTGCAGTGAGTTCAACCAAGCTGAAAAACCTCCTTTCTCCATTTTATTGCCATTTTGTTTTTTTATGTTGAAAGTTGTCATCTGGCTCTGCGCACTGTCAGAATTTCATAGCTCAAGAGCTAATAAAGTTTGTTCAAAACCGCAGATGATAAAACTGTAATGCTCTTTGGTAAATGGTCAATAGAAGCAGATTTTTTTTTTTGCTGTTCCATTTTCTGGAGCGTTGCTAGCGACACGGTTGCATTCGCGGTCCTCTCCTTCCTTCGCCTGACGGTGTTTCTGTCTGTCCCTCCGCCGCAGCGTGGTCCTGACCGGCTCCTACAACAACTTCTTCCGGATGTTTGAGCGGGGCCAGCGGCGGGACGTGACCCTGGAGGCGTCCCGCGAGGGCAGCCGGCCGCGCTCGCTGCTCAGGCCGCGCAAGGTGTGCGCCGGCGGAAAGCGCCGGAAGGACGAGATCAGCGTGGACAGCCTGGACTTCAGCAAGAAGATTCTGCACACCGCCTGGCACCCCAGCGACAACATCATCGCCGTGGCCACCACCAACAACCTCTACATATTCCAGGACAAGCCCAACTAGAGCCTGGAGAGCACCGCTCTGCGTCCTACACCCGCCCCCCTCTTTACCCCGCCCCCTCATGACTCCTCCCCCGGGTCTCAGCCCCTCCCTCTGAAGAGCGGAGGGAGACGGGTGCGCTCCCTGGGTCGTCCGCCAGACCGCCTGCGCAGCACCTTTTCGAGAAGTGAAACGCAATGCGGCGAGAGTCGCTCAGAAGCATCCCACTTCCTCTGAGTGGGGCCATCCTGACCTTTTTTTTAAAAAAAAAAAATGAGTTTGTATGTACACATTTTGTTTTGCGGTCAAATTCAGTCATCAAAGCGTTTTTATTTTGCCTCCACGATGGCACAGCCTTGGCCGGAGGCATTATGTTTTTGGGCTGTCCGTCCCTTCGTCTGTCCGTCCATCCGTCCGTCTGTCCCGTCTGTCCATCCCATTCTCATGTACGTGATATCTCAGGAACACCTTGAGGGAATTACTTCAAATTTGGCACAAACGCCCACATGGAATCAAGGATGAACTGATTAGATTTTGGTGGTCAAAGGTCAAAGATCAAGGTCACTGTGACCTCACAAAGACGTTTTTGCCTTGGCGGAGGCATACAACCGCGAGGCGGTATTACTAGTTTGTTTTTTTATTCCCTCCCCCGTTTTCTTTCCGCCTTACTGTCCAGTAAGTAACTCAACCCCCTTCACCAAAACCCAAAGGCTTCCATCTGAAGTTCTGGGCCATCCCACACACTCCTTTTTTTAGACTTTTTGTAAACCGGGTAGGAAAAATGTGGGATTTTGCTGCCAAGTTTGTTCACTCCTGCACAAAAAGAAAGAGAGAGACCCTGACCTCAGTTGGTGGGTTGGTCTATATTTGTGAAGGCGTGGTCTGGGTGGAGCGAACAGGTGAGGACTCACAGGTGAGGCGGACAGAAGCTTCCTACCTGCGGCTCCTGGACAGACGGACACTGGACGCCACTGGGTCGGTTTTGACGATGGTGAGTGTGGCGCGCCCTTTACCGCCCCCAACTTCCTCTAAACGTCCTGTACATGAACGCCAAGCCGTCCATGCACCCCTCCCCTCCCCTGCCTTGCCCCTGCTGCCCTCGGAGCACTGGAGTGGAGGATCCCACACGTGTGTGACGTGTCACTCCCCCGCCCGGGACACGCCCCAATTCCCCCCCCACCCTGGAGAGATCAGCCGGCTGCTCGTCTGTGTTGGGCTGAAGTCATTCTGCCCTTTCTTTTGAACTTTGTCCAGGGTTATAGAGAATAATGTCCACCAGGAAAGGGTCTAAGATGTTTATCGTATTTATAAATTGTAAAAATTTCTCTCTTTGGAATGGTTTCTTATTTTTGTTTTTAAAGAAAGTTTTCTTTCTTTCTCTCTCTTAACCTCAGAATGACATGTACGTGTTAGGGAATTAACGTGCAGAGTTTATTTTTGTATAATGGTGGAACAGGAGCAAGACACTGTAATTACCCACAGCACTGTTCTCCTAGAACAGGAGTGAGACACAAATTACCCACAGCACTCTTCTCCTGGAACAGGAGCGAGAGACTTATTACCCACAGCACTGTTCTCCTGGAACAGGAGCGAGAGACTTATTCCCCACAGCACTGTTCTCGTGGAACAGGAGCGAGAGACAAATTACCCACAGCACTGTTCTCCTGGAACAGGAGCGAGAGACTAATTACCCACAGCACTGTTCACCTGGAACAGGAGCAAGAGACTGATTACCCACAGCACTGTTCTCCTGGAACAGGAGCGAGAGACTTATTACCCACAGCACTGTTCTCCTGGAACAGGAGCGAGAGACTTATTACCCACAGCACTGTTCACCTGGAACAGGAGCCGAGAGACTAATTACCCACAGCACTGTTCTCCTGGAACAGGAGCCGAGAGACTAATTACCCACAGCACTGTTCTCCTGGAACAGGAGCGAGAGACTTATTCCCCACAGCACTGTTCTCCTGGAACAGGAGCGAGAGACTTATTACCCACAGCACTGTTCACCTGGAACAGGAGCGAGAGACTTATTACCCACAGCACTGTTCTCCTGGAACAGGAGCGAGAGACTAATTACCCACAGCACTGTTCTCCTGGAACAGGAGCGAGAGACTTATTACCCACAGCACTGTTCTCCTGGAACAGGAGCGAGAGACTTATTACCCACAGCACTGTTCACCTGGAACAGGAGCGAGAGACTTATTACCCACAGCACTGTTCTCCTGGAACAGGAGCCGAGACTGTAATTACCAGTTACCATTATTGTGGGTTAATCATAATACAATCCACTGAAATTAGAGCCGATAGATTAGAGCCGGTTAGAGCAGATTGTCCTCTGCAGTTACATTACGAAACCAGACAAAATGAAAGAAAGCTAAATAAGCTATGCTTCACCGTCGCGTAGTTAAACCTAAAGATCATTCAATGTGTAACACTGAGCTACTGTACTCTAAGCATTAGACTGTGGGAGTCTAATCTTAACATTGCACCCAAATAAAGAAATGCTTTGATACCACATATCGAAGCTTGAAAGCTATTTAATTATCACTAGCTAACTGTAGGCCTACTTACTGATTGAAAGCATTCCGTGACAAGTTCTGGGCAAAAATGGGCAAATACTAACTGTGCCTGTGGTCTCCAGAAATAAAACCCATTTCTTGGGTTCCTGCTCCATGTTTGGCGTGAAAAATGCCATTATCGTCCTTCACAGTACACAGCACATCAGGAAGGGGCATCCGTGCTGTATATGTCTTTTGTGGTTTATTTTTGTGCCTAATAGGGAATTTATTTGTTGTAATGGTATTTCATATGTTTTTGAGTCTGAAAGGGATATATTTGAGAAGGTTTTCATTCTGTGAATTGAATGCTCCTGGGCCAGGTGGAGTAGCTGGACTGCTCACTCTCAAGGCCTTCTGCTTCTAGTCTGAGCTGCTCACTAGCTGTCGGAAATGATCATATGACCATGGTGTACAATAAAATGCCAAAGCCCTTCGGGCACAGTCAGTGTGATGTCACTGATTTAAATGTTTCTATACAGGGGAGGGGCTTGGTATACCTTCTTTGGCATGCAGTCACTTAACATATGAGAGATTTAAGTTCTGCTGTGTTGACAAGCTTAGGGTGTTTTACACCTGCACTTTTTAGTCCGCTTAAATTGGACTCTGGTTCGTTTCCCCCCCCTTGGTACGATTCGTTTGGGCAGGTGTGAACACAGTAATTGCACTCGGGTGCGGACCAAAACAACCGCACCGAGAGCCTTGAGAGGATGTGGTCTCGGTCCGGTTCCAAAGGAACTCTGGAGTGGTTCGTTTGTGGTGGGAACGTGATCCGACCTCGATCCGACCCAACCGCCAGGTGTGCCCCGCAAGTTTGAGCTAAACGGCTCCTGTAGCCATTTTATTACATTAGCTCCCTTGTTTTGCTCAGTCGTATGAAGGCGGCACGTCTTCTTTGCAAAGTGTGAAGCAGTATAGTATTTTCAAGACGTTTCCTCAAAGTGCATTTGGCATTCTGCTGGTATACTTTTGCCTGGTATATTGCCCAGATAATTACCACGGTTGTGAGCACAGAAATATGCACTAGTCCAGAACACAGGACCATCTTCCTGTATTTACTTTTTGCTCCCGCCCCAGACACATCTGACCAATAAGCGGAGTGAATGTTCTCACGTGGTTTGTAGTGATGCATTTTGGTTCGCTTGGATTTTTCTCTGTGTGAACAGAAACTGAACCAAGGGGAAAACGCTCCAAGTTCACAAACTCATCAACTGATTCGGACCAGAGCAAATGAACTATAGGTGTGCAAACGCCCTAAGTCAAAGGATTTTATATCTTGCATTTTGGCCTAGTTTTCCCTCTTGGGCACGGTTTAAAGTAAAAAAATGCCAGTTTAAAGTGAAAAATAAATTTTAAAAGGGTGCAGTGGTTAATCAGCTGTCATAAATTATATTAATCAGACCTGCTCAGCCCTATTCCTGGAGATCTAAAGTACCATCCTGCAGGTATAGATCTACAGTACCAGGTTTTCATTTCAACCCTAATTTGGCACACCTGATTCTACTAATTAGCAGCTCCACAAGATCTCTAGCTGTTGAATGAAGTGTGCTTTATTAGGGTTGGAATGAAAACCTACAGGACGCTAGATCTCCAGGAACAGGGTTGGGCAGCCCTGCTCTAGCTGTTGAATGATTCTGCTAATTAGCAGCTCCACAAAATCTCTAGCTGTTGAATGAGGTGTGCTTTATTAGGGTTGGAATTAAAACCTACAGGACGCTAGATCTCCAGGAACAGGGTTGGGCAGCCCTGCTCTAGCTGTTGAATGATTCTGCTAATTAGCAGCTCCACAACTGTCTAGCTGTTGAATGAGGTGTGCTTTATTAGGGTTGGAATGAAAACCTACAGGACGCTAGATCTCCAGGAACAGAGTTGGGCAGTCCTGATATAAGGCATTCGTGTGATATGCGTGTGGCATTAATGCAGTTAATTATTGAGGTTTGTAAAGATGGCAGTGTCACTCTGTTGTTGGAAAGGGTTGAAGGTTGCATGTGTGAGCTGCTCCATTTTAACGTGCTGGATGTAGGATTCGGCCAGATGCCCGTCTAAAAGCCCTCTGTGAGCACGTCATCACCACGTCCTCTGAAGTATTCATTTCCACACCTGTCACCTGAGCCCTTTGGAACAGCCTGATAAAAATCTGTGAGCTGGGGAGTGTGTGAGGCAGCACACGTAAGACTGGCCTCAGCTGTGCCAAGCTTCTGACTGGAACTCTGTGCAAAAGAGCACCATAGCTAACTTAGCAGTGTGAGGTAATGTTCTAAAATTAGGACAAATCCAGTCTTCATCTTTTTGCAGGAACATGTTTAAGATTGTTCCTCCACACACAGACAGCCACATACAACCTTTATTATGCTAGAATGGTGTAAACTGTCTTTGAGTCTGGAGATAAAGGGGAAAAAAGAAGGATTTATAATGTTTGTATAGGCATGGAAAAGCCCAGTTCGGGAGCAGACGAGAGAGAGACCAGGGCTCACTGCTGTGTTCCTGTGGCATGACCACACTTCCTGCTCTTGACCATCCTCTTCACGTTCCTAACATTGAAAGTTCTCTCTGCTGTTGAAGCTGAAGTTATGCTTTGTGTCTTGAGAATGTTCCCTAGGGGTGTGACCAATGAGAGTATGGGTGCACTTGTTTACCGACACGCCCCACCCCTGGCCATGGGACGGGAGGAGAACGGGAAGGGCATGGCATCGCTGCCGCATCAGAGGGCCCAGTTTAAATCGAGTGAAAATTCCACGTAATTGGTGCACCCTATATTTGGCAGGACACACCTCCTCATGAATATTCATGAATTTAAATGCTACAGAGGATGGATGCTGTGAACATCTGACCATCTAGTTTCAAGAAAATCGGGGCACTTCTTTGCTGGTTGGGAGCTGAGCAGCTATAGGCTGAAAAGCTCTGTTGTATTTTCCCATCCGTTTGTACTGGCTTTAGTCTGCAGGAAATGTTTTCTCTCTCAGCCAGCCTTGCAGGCTGAGCTCTGATTCGGAGGAAGCTGAAGAGCGGAAGTCTGGACCCCTGCTGACAGACAGAAAGGACGGACACAGACACCCGTAAGGACGCAGGCGTGGTGAGTGCTAGACTCCCGCCAGTGCCGCTCTGTTACACTGCTGCGACCCAGGGCCACTCCTGGTGCGTTCGGACGGACGGTGACTGGAGTATTAACAGGGACAGTCCTGGAGTGACTGACTGCTTCTGTCCAGGCCATCCCCCCCCCACCTCAGAAAGGGGTCCCAACAGGACTCCTGGTAGAATGCACTTTTTTTTCTTTTTTGTGATGGGGGGGGTGGGTTTAAGCTGACTGTAACCTGCCTACCTTTGGTTTGCAGAAACAGAAAATTCTGATTCAGTGAGGATCAACAAAAAAACAATTACTATGCTGAACTACTGAATAATAATAAAACATTTTATAAAGTAACCCCGTCTGAGTCTTGTTTTACTTACCTTTGCTTCAGTGTCTGGAACAGAGAATGTCTTTTGTAAATATTTACCCTGAACAGATCATGACTTGTTGATAAAAATACTGCCATTCACTGTGTTTGAGCTAATTATGTACGATCTTTTGTGGCACATGAAATTATAACTTCATTAAGTACATGCAGCCCGCGGATTTGATATCAGTGTGGGTTGAAAAGAATTGTTCATTGCATAATCCAGGGTTCTTTGTTAGCCAGCAAAGTGTGCTACCGTACTGGTGAGATCTACCCTGCTGACGTCACCCCAGCTATACGTTTATGGGAGCTCCCAGCGTTGATCTATGATCAGTTAAACCAAGCCTCGTACCAATCTAGAGCATTGTGTGTCTCATGGCGAAAACTGATCCAGGGTCAGTGTTTCAAATGCAGAACGTGGACGCGGTTGCGCGCACGTTCCAGATCTGTATGCACAGTGTCTGCGCGTCTTATTGGCAGTCATACGCGAGCAACTCTGACGGGCGCTATGTCTACCGCTGGCTCCGCAAATAACAACGGAGATCCATCGCTGAACGGTAGGTACCATCGATTCAGATGGCCGTAGCTTGATGACATTTATGTACCTTTGTGGAATACTTTCCTGCTAACCTAAAAACAGATTTTTCGTGACTTTTGAAAAGGCATATTGAATAGAAAAACTGCCTTCATTGGAGTTCGGTGGTTGGAATTTCCTTTGGGTTTTCATGGGCAGGGTATGGAGGCGGATCTAACACTTGAACGAAACTGTTTTCAGAGAATTGACAACCGTGCGCACCAATAAATACTCCGGTGTTCGGGGAGGTGGGCAGATGGGCGTGATTTCCAAATATCGTGTCATGATTGAAGGAACACCCAACCAATCATTTATGCTTTCCCGAGTCGATAAGAGGAGGCTCTACATAAATGTCAACAAGGCACGATAGATCGAGGAACTTAAAAATGGAAAGGGCGAGTTATTATAAATAACGGTATTAAATGTCTGTTAATTGTACTGTTCGCCGTGACACAAACTGTGTTTTTAACATAACGGACGCAGAATATCTCGAATGCTTTATGTAACGTGCGCCCACGAAATCGCTTGTTTGCAGCATGTGATGCTTTGTGTTAAGGTAAACATAACAAGCTGGCCTTAAGCGAGGACATCCTTATTAAGCTTCCGCGAAGCAAAAACTTATCTGCTTTATGTAATCGCAATAAAATTATTTTATTTCGGTCGTTTTTAAATTATAGGTACACTTCCAGCGGAACTGTGAGACTGTTGGCGGATGGACACGCAAAATAAAGGCAACGCAAGCAATTAAAGAGCTTTTGTTCAAGTTGCAGAAGCACAGCACATCTCCAGTTAGCTTTGCGAAGTTATACGCCAGAAAATTTCAGGAAATGGTCTGCATAGCCTAATTTTAAACTAGCAAACAATGACTTAAATAAAAGCGGGAAATAACTGACAAAGAAACATTTGTTTAATGTACTTTTGTACATTTGTCGTTTGTCTTTTTATAAATATTATTCTCTGCAGCACGTTTATTTCAATATAAACAACTAATGAACACTTAAGAATTTCATTGTCCTTAAAATGTCAACCTGGGCAACTCATTTCAAACCATATAGGCTGGGCAAAATTCTGAAAGCTGTAGTGAATTCATTTTCAATATGACCGTGCCGTTGTTGCCGTTGTTTTACTAATTCGAGTTGTTGTTATTCCTGGCTTGTAAATTGCATTCATTTTGACGTCTTCGGCAATCTGCAGATCCGTGAGTGAGATCGATCACATTGCAGACGCGCCGCTATTGTCTTCGGCTCTTCCTCCACGCTACAGAAGTGCGAGTAACTACCAAGAACCGTATGTGCTCACGAGGACCCGAGAAAGAAAAGGGCTGAAATTCTCAACTGAGTACCAACTGGAATATTCCACTTAAATTATTTTAAATGACCTATTTGTGACTGATATTAAAGTTTTATTCATTATCATCAGTATTTATGAAGCAGAATGTTGCATAAACCCCCAGCTATTTATTTGATATGTCCATCTTGCCTAAAAGCAAGATGAAGGCTGATGTGTTGTAAATTGCTGTGTATAAGAATGTCTTTTGACTGAATGCAATGTAATGCATAAATATGTACATAGAAAAAAAACTGCAGTATATTTGGGCAGAGAACAGGAATTTCATTTTCATATTGTTATTTGAATATTAAGAATCCACAAAGTATTCAAATATGAAAAGAACAGCAAGTCACATCCACACTACATTACAGGCATTTAGCAGACACTCTTATCCAGAGCGACTTACACAACTTTTTACATACAGTAGAATTTACATTGCTTCCATTTATACAGCTGGATACATATACTAAGGCAATGTAGGTTAAGTACCTTGCTCAAGGGTACAACAGCAGTGTACCCTACCCAGGAATCGAACCCATGACCTTTCGGTTACAAACCCAGTTCCTTACCCACGATGCTACACTGCCGCCGGTAGAATCAGGTAAAAAACACTAGTTTTTTTACCTGATTTTAAAAGGCTTTCAGGGTGACTGCTTACAAGAAAACTCATGAGCTGTAAGGATCTCTCCATGTCTTAGGTCTCTGTGGAGAAATAATCCAGGAGTTGTCTTAGCTGGAAGAATAGCAGCATTGAGGTGTTAGCTTGTCAAGCACAGGGCTATGGAAAGGCCCTGGGTCATGTGAGCCCCACGCTGAGGTGAGTCTGCAGCCAGCTGACCCAGCTGCCAGTCCTGATTTCCAGCCAGGCAATAGGATAGCGTTGGCCCAGGTTAACCTAGTTACTGCGGTCGTGGCAGATGTGTGGTTTATGTGTGACACCCCCCTATTTATGGTGGTGGGGGTGAGGCAGGTGCTGCTTGACCAGTGGAAAGTAGGGATTGTTTCCTAGAACATGAGCAGGTTGGTGGGGGTGGGTGGTTGCCACGTTCATGACTACATTCCAGAGAGCGTTTTACATAACCCCTCTTCCCCAGCTGTACCCCGGGCCAAACTGCAGCTGACTCGTCTGTTACAGACAGGGACAGCTCAGGTTGAGGGCTTCAAAAAAGTAACAAGCAGTAGTGTTGCTAAGCAATGGCTTCTCATCTCAATTCTGTAACGTGACAGAGACGGGGCCTGTCACTGAAGAACTGAAAACAGCCTGACACCCCCGTCACCTGGGGAGACCTGACTAAGTCTGAGCCCCCCTCCAACACACACACACACACACACCGATGCGCACACATACGCAAACACACACACACACACACCGATGCGCACACATACGCGAACACACACACTCAAACACACACACACACACACACACACCGATGCGCACACATACGCAAACACACACACACACACACCGATGCGCACACATACGCGAACACACACACACACCGATGCGCGCACATATGCGAACACACACACACACATCGATGCGCGCACATATGCGAACACGCACAAACACACACACACATCGATGCGCGCACATACGCAAACACACACACACACATCGATGCGCGCACATATGCAAACACGCACAAACACACACACACATCGATGCGCGCACATAAGCAAACACATGCACAAACATACACACACACACATCGATGCGCACACACACACACACACACACACACACACAGACCGATGCACGCACATACGCAAACACACACATACATCGATGCGCACACATAAGCAAACACACACAAACACATGCACAAACATACACACACACAGACCGATGCACGCACATACGCGAACACACACAAAAACACACACACACACACAGACCGATGCACGCACATACGCAAACACACACATACATCGATGCGCACACATAAGCAAACACACACAAACACATGCACAAACATACACACACACAGACCGATGCACGCACATACGCGAACACACACACACATCGATGCGTGCACATACGCAAACACACACACCGATGAGCGCACATACGCAAACACACACACAAACACACACACACATCAACGCGCGCACATACGTAAACACACACACACAAACACACGCACATTCTCACTCACTCATACACACACACACCGACGCGCGCACATACGCGAACACACACACACCAATGCGCTCACATTCGCAAACACACACACACACACCGATATGCGCACATATGCAAACACACGCACAAACACACACACATCAACGCGCTCATATATGCAAAACACACGCACACACACACAAACGCACACCCACATTCTCACGCACTCACTCATACACACACGCACACACACAAACACACACGCACATTCTCACGCACTCACTCATACACACGCTCACACGCACACACACACACTCACACGCACACGCACACACACACACGCTGTTTGCAGTTTGAGAGAGCCGCATGGACTAGCTGACTGCTGGTTTACTGTACTGTGGCCCTCCATTTTGAGCCAGTACTCTGTTTTTCTGGCCATCTCAGTTGGGTATTTTTCATTTCGGTTTTAGTTGGATACATCTTGCTTGCTCCTGCAGTGGCACCTGACCACATCTGACTTTGTATCCCTCTGAGTCCCATGCATTTTCACCTTTCTCTGTCCCATGCATTATCACCCCTCTCTGTGTCCCAGCATTATCACTGCCCTCTATCCCATGCATTATCACCACTCTGTGTGTCCCAGCATTATCACTGCTCTCTATCCCATGCATTATCACCCCTCTGTGTGTCCCAGCATTATCACTGCCCTCTATCCCATGCATTATCACTGCCCTCTATCCCATGCATTATCACCCCTCTGTGTGTCCCAGCATTATCACTGCCCTCTATCCCATGCATTATCACTGCCCTCTATCCCATGCATTATCACTGCCCTCTATCCCATGCATTATCACCCCTCTCTGTGTCCCAGCATTATCACTGCCCTCTATCCCATGCATTATCACCCCTCTCTGTGTCCCAGCATTATCATTGCCCTCTATCCCATGCATTATCACCCCTCTCTGTGTCCCAGCATTATCACTGCCCTCTATCCCATGCATTATCACTGCCCTCTATCCCATGCACTATCACCCCTCTCTGTGTCCCAGCATTATCACTGCCCTCTATCCCATGCATTATCACCCCTCTCTGTGTCCCAGCATTATCATTGCCCTCTATCCCATGCATTATCACCCCTCTCTGTGTCCCAGCATTATCACTGCCCTCTATCCCATGCATTATCACCCCTCTCTGTGTCCCAGCATTATCACTGCCCTCTATCCCATGCATTATCACCCCTCTCTGTGTCCCAGCATTATCACTGCCCTCTATCCCATGCATTATCAGCCCTCTCTGTGTCCCAGCATTATCACTGCCCTCTATCCCATGCATTATCACCCCTCTCTGTGTCCCAGCATTATCACTGCTCTCTGTCCCATGCATTATCACCCCTCTGTGTGTCCCAGCATTATCACTGCCCTCTATCCCATGCATTATCACTGCTCTCTATCCCATGCATTATCACTGCTCTCTGTCCCATGCATTATCACCCCTCTGTGTGTCCCAGCATTATCACTGCCCTCTATCCCATGCATTATCACTGCTCTCTATCCCATGCATTATCACCTCTCTCTGTCTCATGCATTGTCACTGGTATCTATCCCATGCATTGTAACTGGTATCTATCCCATGCATTATCACCCTCCTCTATCCCATGCATTATCACTGCTCTCTGTCCCATGCATTATCACTGCTCTCTGTCCCATGCATTATCACTGGTATCTATCCCATGCATTATCACCTCTCTCTGTCCCATGCATTATCACTGCTCTCTGGGCTTCACACGCAAAGGTCCAATGACATGCAGGTTCTTTTCAGTGTACATGCAAAGTACTTTTATTGACCTGCAGTAACAAATTTATACAAGCATTATTTTTTTGTTTTACCTTGCACAGTGGTGGCCAAAACAATAACAATAACAAATTGAACGTAATTCAGCAACACTAGCTTAAAATCATGACTCAAGATTAATCAGTTACTCATTCACCTACCTGGCATGTGTGTGTCCCTCAGCCTACTCTCCCATGATCCCTCTCCTCTCAGCAGAATCTCCCATGATCCCTTGCTTTCAGCAGACTCTCCCATTATCCCTCGCTCTCAGCCGACTCTCCCATGATCCCTCTCCTCTCAGCTGAATCTCCCATGATCCCTCACTCTCAGGTAACTCTCCCATGATCCCTCGCTCTCAGCAGACCCTCCCATAATTCCTCGCTCTCAGCATACTCTCCCATGATCCTTTACTCTCAGCAGACTCTCCCATGATCCCTTGCTCTCAGCAGAATCTCCCGTGATCTCTCTTGCACCTCTTCCTTCCTACCATTCTTCCCAGCGTGTTCAGTGAGTGCAGTATGTTCAGAGTGCAGTTTGTTCAGAGTTCAGTATGTTCAGAGTGCAGTTTGTTCAGAGTTCAGTATGTTCAGAGTGCAGTATGTTCATAGCGCAGTATGTTCAGAGAGCAGTATGTTCAGAGAGTGCAGTATGTTCATAGCGCAGTATGTTCAGAGAGCAGTATGTTCAGAGTGCAGTTTGTTCATAGTGCAGTATGTTCAGAGTGCAGTATGTTCATAGCGCAGTATGTTCATAGTGCAGTTTGTTCAGAGTGCAGTATGTTCATAGTGCAGTATGTTCATAGTGCAGTATGTTCATAGCGCAGTATCATAGTGCAGTATGTTCAGAGTGCAGTTTGTTCAGAGTGCAGTATCATAGTGCAGTATGTTCATAGCGCAGTATCATAGTGCAGTATGTTCAGAGAACACAGTTCACAGAGATTTGCAGTTATTTGACTGCTTTTCCTATGTTTATCGTATCCAAATTCATAGACACTGCAAAGTTTGACTGGTTCCTTCTTTCCCCAAAAGTCAAAAGAAAAGCTAGCTGACATGAGCAAGAAAAAATAATTTGAATAAAATTTAGCTCATCTTTTGGTCAGGCTTAGTGGAATCTTGATGCATATTTCAAGAAGTATGCAAAAACACAAATCTGTTGATAAACCACCTTTACTCAGCTCTTGGGTCATGATTTTGACGGAATCAGCAGCGACATCCTCACAACCATGGAGTGTATAGCAGCTGGATATTCTGAGGAGGAGATGAGTTCTGGCGGACGGTAACGCCTAAAGACGCTTTGTGACGTATTATTCTCGGCTGAAATGTACCCCCAGTGAGAGCCAGCTCAAGGTTGCGCTCTGTGCTGTAATGTTAGCTGCCTTGTATAAAATTTAAATCACTGTAGCTCCTGCGTTTTTCTCTCTCTGGGATGTTATTTCGTATGATCTTTTCATGGAGGGTGTCTGAACCCCGGGCGCTGTTTACTGAGACCGTTCCATCTAGTTGATATTCGTGGGACAATGAGGATGGACTGAAAGCTTTGTGGGTGCTCCACATCTGCACTGTCACTACGCAAGTGATGTAGAATAGACTTGGGGTCAAAAATGCAGAAAACGGCTATGAGAAAAAGCAAGTTTCTCACCTGCCTTAGTACAGTATCTGTGTAGCCAGCTGTGTAATAGAGAGCTAACCCACAGACTTCCATATAAGGAAGTACTGTCCTATTCTTGAGGGAACCCAAGTTCAGTAGATACTCCCAGCTATGTAAATTGAGATTGTGTGTGAAATAATGTAAGCAATGTTTATCACTCTGGAAAAGTGTGTTTACTAAGCAAAGAATTGATCATGATAGTCAATGTGCTCATGTACTTAAGATCCTACAAATCCTGGAAGTTTCCATGAAAATTGTATCTTAAATATGTCTTTCTGTGGATTCTGCTCTAAGATGGATGTGTTTGAGTTGCGCAGTTGAGCTTTGCCTGGAGGATGTTTATGAATGTGGAGTGCCCTTCCCATGAGCCTGGCCTGGGTGAGAGACATCCTCAACTGTCCCCTAGGGCAGCTAGCCATGCCCCCCTGGACAGGGCAGGACCCACATGTAAGCAGGGGAGCAGTGCTGTATTAAACAGGTTAGGGGAGCAGTACTGTATTAAACAGGCTAGGGGAGCAGTACTGTATGAAAGCAGGCTAGGGGAGCAGTACTGTATGAAAGCAGGCTAGGGGAGCAGTACTGTATTAAACAGGCTAGGGGAGCAGTACTGTATTAAACAGGCTAGGGGAGCAGTACTGTATTAAACAGCCTAGGGGAGCAGTGCTGTATTAAGCAGGCTAGGGGAGCAGTACTGTATTAAACAGGCTAGGGGAGCAGTACTGTATGAAACATGCTAGGGGAGCAGTACTGTATGAAAGCAGGCTAGGGGAGCAGTACTGTATTAAACAGGCTAGGGGAGCAGTACTGTATGAAAGCAGGCTAGGGGAGCAGTACTGTATTAAACAGGCTAGGGGAGCAGTACTGTATGAAAGCAGGCTAGGGGAGCAGTACTGTATTAAACAGGCTAGGGGAGCCGTACTGTATTAAGCAGGCTAGGGGAGCAGTACTGTATTAAACAGGCTAGGGGAGCAGTACTGTATTAAACAGGCTAGGGGAGCAGTATTGAGCTTAAAGCAGGCGAGAGGAGCAGTATTGAGCTTGACGCAGGCTAGGGGAGCAGTACTGTATTAAGCAGGCTAGGGGAGCAGTATTGAGCTTAAAGCAGGCGAGAGGAGCAGTATTGAGCTTGACGCAGGCTAGGGGAGCAGTACGGTATTAAGCAGGCTAGGGGAGCAGTATTGAGCTTAAAGCAGTCTAGGAGAGCAGTATTGAGCTTAAAGCAGGCGAGGGGAGCAGTATTGAGTTTAACGCAGGCTAGGGGAGCAGTACTGTATGAAGCAAGCTAAGGGAGCAGTGCTGTATGAAACAGGCTTGGGGAGCAGTACTGTATGAAACAGACTAGGGGAGCAGTAGTGTATGAAAGCAGGCTAGGGGAGCAGTTCTGTATTAAACAGGCTAGGGGAGCAGTACTGTATGAAACAGACTAGGGGAGCAGTAGTGTATGAAAGCAGGCTAGGGGGGCAGTATTGTATTAAACAGGCTAGGGGAGCAGTACTGTATGAAAGCAGGCTAGGGGAGCAGTATTGAGCTTAAAGTAGGCGAGGGGAACAGTATTGAGCTTAACGCAGGCTAGGGGAGCAGTACTGATCTTAAAGCAGGCTTGGGGAGCAGTACTGTATGAAAGAAGGCTAGGGGAGCAGTACTGTATGTAAGCAGGCTAGGGGAGCAATACTGTATGAAACAGGCTAGGGGAGCAGTACTGTATGAACGCAGGCTCGGGGAGCAGTAATTTATGTAAGCAGGCTAGGGGAGCTGTACTGTATGAAACAGGCTAGGGGAGCAGTACTGTATGAAACAGGCTAGGGGAGCAGTTTTGTATGAAAGCAGGCTAGGGGAGCAGTATTGAGCTTAAAGCAGGTGAGGGGAGCAGTGTTGAGTTTAATGCAGGCTAGGGGAGCAGTACTGTATGAAAGCAAGCTAGGGGAGCAGTGCTGTATGAAACAGGCTAGGGGAGCAGTACTGTATGAAAGCAGGCTAGGGGAGCAGTTCTGTATGAATGCAGGCCAGGGGAGCAGTACTGTATTAAACAGGCTAGGGGAGCAGTACTGTATTAAACAGGCTAGGGGAGCAGTACTATATTAAACAGGCTAGGGGAGCAGTACTGTATGAAAGCAGGCTAGGAAAGCTGTACTGTTTGAAAGCAGGATAGGGGAGCAGTACTGTATTAAACAGGCTAGGGGAGCAGTACTATATGAAAGCAGGCTAGGGGAGCAGTACTGTATTAAACAGGCTAGGGGAGCAGTACTGTATTAAGCAGGCTAGGGGAGCAGTACTGTATTAAGCAGGCTAGGGGAGCAGTACTGTATGAAACAGGCTAGGGGAGCAGTACTGTATGAAACAGGCTAGGGGAGCAGTACTGTATGAAAGCAGGCTAGGGGAGCAGTACTGTATGAAAGCAGGCTAGGGGAGCAGTACTGTATGAAAGCAGGCTAGGGGGGGAGTATTGAGCTTAAAGCAGGCGAGGGGAACAGTATTGAGCTTAACGCAGGCTAGGGGAGCAATATTGAACTTAAAGCAGGCTAGGGGAACAGTACTGAGCTTAAGGCAGGCTAGGGGAGCAGTATTGTGTCAGATCTGCTGAGTAATACTGGTTTAGCATGGGGTTCTCAGGTCAAGTTCTAAGCTTAGCCAATGAGATGTTTTCACACACTGGGGCTTGTTGTCTGGTTAGAAGTAGTCTGCTTTTGTTTTTGTCTTCCGGCCTCTTCAATTTCAACATATCTTTTTCAGCTGTTCCTTAAGCTGGACTGCCCTCAATGCGTAGTAACAAACAGTCAAAGTTAACCATTAAGCTTGTCTATATTTAACTTCAGTTAGAGGATAGTGTTATAGGGTACATGGGTTCAGAGAAGCACAGGAAGGCTATAGGTGGATTTAAATTGTGGGATACCAGAAAAGGAAAACAGAGAAAGATTCAGAGCAACGGGCTACACTGCATACTGTGCAGTGATTGCGGTGTAATGCGTCATTACAGAATCAAGCTTGTAACCCTAAGGAACTACCATTTTAGTCTCTGAACCTTTTGATCCATGTCTGAGCTTTGATTAAGCAAGTATTTCTACACCTCAATTCATTATCCTTTACAGTCTAGTTTGTATAGGTACAACTCAATAGAGTAACATCAGTATCAGAAACTTCAGAAAGCATGCCAGTCAAACATTCAGTTCAAATTAATTTGAGAAACTGTTCAAAGAAATCAAGAAAAACAGGAGGCAAGACCAAGGAAAGACCAAGCCTGAACCCCCAATAATCCTTGCGTGAAGAAAAAAGGTTCAGTCTGTGGTGTGAAGACAGAATCAGATAGAGTGGGGTATGTCCTGCACTGCCCAGCCCAGTATCAGTTATTACAGGCAAACTAAATGGTAATACAGATAATGGGGAATCTATCAGAGCAAACAGCCAGAGTTGTGCTGATTGTAGCTTTAGGTATTAAACTTAACTTATGAGAGAGTTTGTCTTCTGCTCAAATAGAAAGTGACACGGAGAAGAACGCAGAGCCGAGTGTGTCTGGGGTCAGATGGGGCGGGCGTGCTGTCAGTCAGAGCGGCTGTGACAGCACACAGAGGTGTTTATGACTCATTCCTCTGCGCAGGGACGTCCAGCTGGCCCCAGCCTGACTGCCACTCACCAGCTGCATGCTCCGAGGCACGCCGCATCTCCCGCTTGAGTTTGGGGGGGGGGGGCACGCCGGGTCTCTCACGCGCTCTCCTGTTTCAGTGGGGGGGGGGGGGGCGGTGGGGGGGGCACGCCGCGTCTCTCACGCGCTCTCCTGTTTGAGTGCACTCTATCAGCACAGGTGTGCTGTGCTCATCGGTCTGACTCATAGCACAGTGCTGTATATCAGCACAGGTGTGCTGTGCTCATAGGCCTGACTCATAACACAGTGCTGTATATCAGCACAGGTGTGCTGTGCTCATCGGTCTGACTCATAGCACAGTGCTGTATATCAGCACAGGTGTGCTGTGCTCATAGACCTGACTCATAGCACAGTGCTGTATATCAGCACAGGTGTGCTGTGCTCATCGGCCTGACTCATAGCACAGTGCTGTATATCAGCACAGGTGTGCTGTGCTCATAGGCCTGACTCATATCACAGTGCTGTATATCAGCACAGGTGTGCTGTGCTCATCGGGCTGACTCATAGCACAGTGCTGTATATTAGCACAGGTGTGCTGTGCTCATAGCTCTGACTCATAGCACAGTGCTGTATATCAGCACAGGTGTGCTGTGCTCATAGGCCTGACTCATAGCACAGTGCTGTATATCAGCACAGGTGTGCTGTGCTCATAGCCCAGACTCATAGCACAGTGCTGTATATCAACACAGGTGTACTGTGCTCATAGAGCCAGACTCATTGCACAGTGTTGTATATCAGCACAGGTGTACTGTGCTCATAGAGCCAGACTCATTGCACAGTACTGTATATCAGCACAGGTGTGCTGTGCTCATCGGCCTGACTCATAGCACAGTGCTGTATATCAGCACAGGTGTGCTGTGCTCATAGCCCTGACTCAAAGCACAGTGCTGTATATCAGCACAGGTGTGCTGTGCTCATAGGCCTGATTCAGCACAGTGCTGTACATCAGCACAAGTGTGCTGTGCTCATAGCTCTGACTCATAACAGGATACACATGCTGATATATGGCATAACATACCACCTGCATTGTTTATGCAACAGTTTTACATTACATTAAAAACAATAAAAACAGCAAAGCATTGTTCTGATTAAATTGCTTATAATTTGGCTCTGCAAATAAATATATGTTTTTCTGCTGTCACCATTTCCAGGCAGCACTATGAACAAATGCAAAGTGCATTAACTGCAGACTCAGGAAGGACAGACATTGGAACTGCAAGCTTAGTAACATAATCGTCCAAATATTCTACTGTCATCAGCTGGAAGAGTTCAAAAGTGATGTTATCAAATGAGTCCATTTTGTTGAAGTTGAAATGTCGAAGATATTGAAATAGCCTTTTTTGATTTGGGTGACCTATGAATCTATGATAAACAATACTAATTGATCCCGGCCAGTAATGAGGTCTGAGTGATGTCATAATGTATATGAGCTCTCATGGAATGTGTCTCGGCCAATCACAATGAGCAGTCGGAACTAACTGATCTATAATCTTGTACAGTTTGAGCTTCATTTATTTAGTATGAAAGGCACATCTTTGGGGAGTGAGGTCCATATGAGTGAATCTGAAAAGCTCTTGGGATGTGTTTGTCAGACAGACAGCCCTGTGGTGCTCCCTGAATGTGGGATGTGTTTTTCAGACAGACAGCACTGTGGTGCTCCTGTCCCTGAATGTGGGATGTGTTTTTCAGACAGACAGCCTTGTGGTGCTCCAGTCCCTGAATGTGGGATGTGCTTTTCAGACAGACAGCACTGTGGTGCTCCAGTCCCTGAATGTGGGATGTGTTTTTCAGACAGACAGCCTTGTGGTGCTCCAGTCCCTGAATGTGGGATGTGTTTTTCAGACAGACAGCGCTGTGGTGCTCCCTGAATGTGGGATGTGTTTGCCAGACAGACAGCACTGTGGTGTTCCAGCCCCTGAATGTGGGATATGTTTGTCAGACAGACAGCACTGTGGTGCTCCAGTCCCTGAATGTTTCTTTCGTGACTGGTGCTGCCATTACTGAGTGCTACTGTCCTCAGGCATTCCCTTTGGTTAGTCTGGGTGTTTCCTCGAAAATAAACAGTACGGAAATGTGCGTTAAGGGAAATAACATTCACTTCCAAATCTCTGTCCACTCCCTTTCTATTGTGTGCAGCATTTTTGTTTCTCTCAACACTGTGTGACTGCACATTATTTTTAAACATCGTTGTAGTTTGTATTTTTTTCTCCCAATTTTGAGAAACTAATAATATTTGTAAGCCTGTTCATATTTGCTGTTGTTTCAAAAATGGAAACTCACATTACATTACACTACAGGCATTTGGCAGACGCTCTTATCCAGAGTGACGTACAACAAAGTGTATAGCCATAACCAGGAACAAGTGTGTCGAAAACCCTAGAGAGAAGTACCATTCCAAGTGCAGGGAACAACCGCATAGTTAACTTGGACCCTGTAGGTTAATCTGATTAACACTAACACAAACAAGAACAGCAACTATGCAGTTTATGCAAAAATACAAGCAGTAGTTAAGACTCAGTTGTTCAAGTTTCTGTGAGCCAGTTGTGTTTACCATAGAAAGTCTGCTGGGTAGAATTTATGTATGCGCAATTCTAACTGTGACTTACAAAGTTTAGCAGGAGCTAAACTTTACACACTTCTGCATCATCATGTTTTTGCTTTGACTTAAAATGTAACTAATTTGAACATTAAGGGCAAAAAGGAAAACATTCAATTTACTGGCCTCCTGTGTCATTGATATGCAAATGTCAGTGGGCAGGAGAACAGGCATTTGTTCACACAGGTCATGAGATGCATGTGTCTTTGCGTAGGGTCTTGGGTGGAACTGGAGATGAACAGGAACGCAGGAAACCCCTCCCAACCGACCCACCTGACAGTACCCCCCGTCACCCCGGGCAACAGTAACCATGGTGAGGGGCTGGGGCTGGGGCTGACTCAGGAGGAAGAGGAGAGCATTACAGGTGGCCTGGAGCACGTGCCGTCCTCATCCTCCATCCATAACGGGGACATGGAGAAGATCCTGCTAGATGCACAACATGAATCCAGCCGTAGCAACTCTTCCTGTGACAGGTGGGGAAAGGGAAAGGGGGAACTCCATACTGAGGGACTCGGGGAGAGGGGGAACTCCATACCAAGGGACTCAGGGAGAGGGGGAACTCCATACTGAGGGACTCGGGGAGAGGGGGAACTCCATACCAAGGGACTCAGGGAGAGGGGGAACTCCATACTGAGGGACTCGGGGGAGAGGGAACTCCATACCGAGGGACTCAGGGAGAGGGGGAACTCCATACCGAGGGACTCGGGGAGAGGGGAAACTCCATACTGAGGGGCTCGGGGGAGAGGGGGAACTCCATACTGAGGGACTTAGGGGGAGAGGGGGAACTCCATACTGAAGGGCTCGGGGGAGAGGGGGAACTCCATACTGAGGGACTCAGGGAGAGAGGGAACTCCATGCTGAGGGGCTCGGGGAAGAGGGGGAACTCCATACTGAGGGGCTCGGGGGAGAGGGGGAACTCCATACCGAGGGGCTTAGGGGGAGAGGGGGAACTCCATACTGAGGGGCTCGGGGGAGAGAGGGAACTCCATACTGAGGGGCTCGGGGAGAGAGGGAACTCCATACTGAGGGGCCCGGGGGAGAGGGGGAACTCCATACTGAGGGACTCAGGGAGAGGGGGAACTCCATACTGAGGGGCTCGGGGGAACCCCATACTGAGGGACTTAGGGGGAGAGGGGGAACTCCATACCAAGGGACTCAGGGAGAGGGGGAACTCCATACTGAGGGACTCGAGGGAGAGGGAACTCCATACTGAGGGACTCAGGGAGAGGGGGAACTCCATACCGAGGGACTCGGGGAGAGGGGGAACTCCATACTGAGGGACTTAGGGGGAGAGGGGGAACTCCATCCCGAAGGGCTCGGTGGAGAGGGGGAACTCCATACTGAGGGACTCAGGGAGAGAGGGAACTCCATACCGAGGGGCTCGGGGAAGAGGGGGAACTCCATACTCCATACTGAGGGGCTCGGGGGAGAGGGGGAACTCCATACTGAGGGGCTTGGGGGGAGAGGGGGAACTCCATACCGAGGGGCTCGGGGGAGAGGGGGAACTCCATACCGAGGGACTCAGGGGGAGAGGGGGAACTCCATACCGAGGGACTCGGGGGAGAGCGGGAACTCCATACTGAGGAACTCAGGGGGAGAGGGGGAACTCCATACTGAGGGACTCGGGGAAGAGAGGGGGAACTCCATACCGAGGGGCTTGGGGGAGGGGGAGAGAGCGGGAACTCCATATTGAGGGACTCGGGGAAGAGAGGGGGAACTCCATACTGAGGGACTCGGGGAAGAGAGGGGGAACTCCATACTGAGGGGCTCGGGGGGAGAGGGGGAACTCCATACTGAGGGACTTAGGGGGAGAGGGAACTCCATACCGAGGGGCTCGGGGAAGAGGGGGAACTCCATACTGAGGGACTCAGGGAGAGAGGGAACTCCATACCGAGGGGCTCGGGGAAGAGGGGGAACTCCATACTCCATACTGAGGGGCTCGGGGGAGAGGGGGAACTCCATACTGAGGGGCTTGGGGGGAGAGAGGGAACTCCATACCGAGGGACTCGGGGGAGAGAGAGGGAACTCCATACCGAGGGACTCGGGGGAGAGCGGGAACTCCATACTGAGGAACTCAGGGGGAGAGGGGGAACTCCATACTGAGGGACTCGGGGAAGAGAGGGGGAACTCCATACCGAGGGGCTTGGGGGAGGGGGAGAGAGCGGGAACTCCATATTGAGGGACTCGGGGAGAGGAGAACTCCATACTGAGGGACTCGGGGAAGAGAGGGGGAACTCCATACTGAGGAACTCGAGGGAGAGGGGGAACTCCATACTGAGGGACTCGGGGAAGAGAGGGGGAACTCCATACTGAGGGACTCGGGGAGAAAGGCGGAACTCCATACTGAGGGACTCATTACATTACATTACATTACATTACAGGCATTTAGCAGACGCTCTTATCCAGAGCGACTTACACAACTTTTACATAGCATTTTACATTCCATTTATACAGCTGGATATATACTGAAGCAATGCAGGTTAAGTACCTTGCTCAAGGGTACAACGGCAGTGTCCTTACCCGGGAATCGAACCTGCGACCTTTCGGTTACAAGCCCAGTTCCTTACCCACTGTGCTACACTCCGACTCAAGGGAACTCCATACCGAGGGGCTCGGGGAGATGGGGAACTGAATAGTGAGGGACTTGGGGGGAGAGGGGGAACTCCATACTGAGGGACTTGGGGGGAGAGGGGGAACTCCATACTGAGGGACTTGGGGGGGAGGGGGGAATATAGATGTACACAGTGCAGTGGACTAAATGCTGAGATGTACTGTAGCGTGTGGGAGAGCATAAGTTAGGGGTGTTATAACTTTATGCTGTGGACTCCAGTGATTGGCCAGGACAAGGTGGGTTAGGGTTAGGGTTAGAGAGAAGTGAATGCTTAGCGGAGAGAGTGATGGTATTGAGAGCGGCTGTGACGTGTCAGGGTCCTGTGTCATCGTTTTTATGGGTCAGTAAGACCCTGCTGCAGTCCTCAATGATTGACCTGCATCATCAGCAGGGACTCTGCTAAGACTGAGGTTATCAGCCTCACTACCATCTGAAGCTCAGGCTCGCTGGGATCTGAAGCTCAGGCTCACTGGGATCTGAAGCTCAGACTCACTGGGATCTGAAGCTCAGACTCACTGGGATCTGAAGCTCAGGCTCGCTGGGATCTGAAGCTCAGGCTCACTGGGATCTGAAGCTCAGGCTCGCTGGGATCTGAAGCTCAGGCTCGCTGCGGTCTGAAGCTCAGGCTCGCTGGGATCTGAAGCTCAGGCTCACTGGGATCTGAAGCTCAGGCTCGCTGGGATCTGAAGCTCAGACTCGCTGGGATCTGAAGCTCAGGCTCGCTGGGATCTGAAGCTCAGACTCGCTGGGATCTGAAGCTCAGGCTCGCTGGGATCTGAAGCTCAGGCTCACTAGGATCTGAAGCTCAGGCTCGCTGGGATCTGAAGCTCAGGCTCGCTGGGATCTGAAGCTCAGGCTCACTAGGATCTGAAGCTCAGGCTCACTGGGATCTGAAGCTCAGGCTCGCTGGGATCTGAAGCTCAGGCTCACTGGGATCTGAAGCTCAGGCTCGCTGGGATCTGAAGCTCAGGCTCGCTGGGATCTGAAGCTCAGACTCGCTGCGATCTGAAGCTCAGGCTCGCTACCGTCTGAAGCTCAGGCTCGCTACCATCTGAAGCTCAGGCTCGCTGGGATCTGAAGCTCAGACTCGCTGGGATCTGAAGCTCAGGCTCGCTGGGATCTGAAGCTCAGACTCGCTGGGATCTGAAGCTCAGGCTCGCTGGGATCTGAAGCTCAGACTCGCTGGGATCTGAAGCTCAGGCTCGCTGGGATCTGAAGCTCAGACTTGCTGGGATCTGAAGCTCAGGCTTGCTGGGATCTGAAGCTCAGGCTTGCTGGGATCTGAAGCTCAGGCTCGCTGCGATCTGAAGCTCAGCCTCACTGGGATCTGAAGCCCAGGCTCACTGGGATCTGGAACTCAGACTCGCTGCTTTCTGAAGCTCAGGTTTGCTGCGTTCTGAGGCTCAGGAAAGTGTGTACTCTTGTCGCATAGGGATGGATAAAACTGCAACATTCTCTCCATCCTGCTGTTATCGTGTTTTGTGGCATGAAATAAATGGCATGGAGATGTCAGCTACAGAACCACCTCACTGATGACACAGCATACAGTGTCACTTACACTCACACACACACACACTCTCTCTCTGACTCTCTCTCTCTCACACACACACACACACTCACTTACACACACTCTCTCTCTCACACACACACACACACTCACTCACACACACTCTCTCTTTCTCTCATGCACCCACCCACACCCACACGCACAACAGGGCTCAGGTTTCAGGGCCTGAGATACAGACCAGCATTTCCAAGATGTTGCACAACTTACAACAAACAGCGCATCAAAATAACCTCGGACAGGCCATCACTGTCACAGTATTTACGTCCTAATGATGTCTGTATACTTATGTAGGGTATCACATTTGCTGTAATAATGAATAAACATCAGCTATAACAAGCAGCAGAATTATATGGGTTGGCATATAGAGACTGCTTCTCTTTTTGCGATTGGCTGTGTAATTAGCTTTGACATTCTGTTAGATGAAGGTAATTTACCTGGGTCATTCTGTCAGGAATCCATCTGCATTAATCTATGCTGGAAGTAGTGTTTAATACGCTTTGGACAATAAGCAGCATCAGTGGCGTCGTGCCCAGACAAACTCAAGGGGCAAGTATTTAAGTAGATTTTTTTATTTTGGCCGCTCTCTCAAATATAAAATTAACATATCAACATATTTGTTATATTCATGACTTTGCAGTATATGAGTATTCTTCTAAATATGGCACAGAACACACTGCAGGAAACCCCTAATCCTCTTTTCCCCATGTTCTTCCCATAAGTCAGTTGGCATCAGAGATAATAAAACAGTCACAAGATATTACCTCTATAGGACAGAATTGTACATTGACCCTCCATGCACCAGATAGAAATGGGAGGACATGTCAACATCTTAGCATCAGAACTTCTTTGCTGGTACCCAACTCGCGGTGCACATTGAAGGATTTCAGCTGCACAGTTGGCAAGCTGGAGTGGTATGACTGATCACTGACTGTGAAGGTGGCAAAATAAAAAAATATTAAAACCAAACACATTCAATCATCTTTCAGCTCCCTTTGCAAAGCTTCTAGTTACCTGATTGCTGGTGGTTTCTACTGTCTACTGAGGAACTCAATAGTTACCTGATTGCTGGTGGCTTCTACTGTCTACTCAGCCTGGTGGTTTGCTAGCTTGGGGTAAAAATTCATTGGCTAGTCTTCCAGTCATTGAAAACACATGGAAAATGAAAACATTAAAAACAATCAGTGATGCCAATAAAATGAAGCAAAGTACGGTGCAAAATGGCAGCGCTTGAAGTTTGGGTTTGGGATATGTTCAATGACCAGGTAAAACTTGCCCAATCAGTTGCATGAATAGCCGTGCAGATCGTGTGTTGGGAATTCACAGGAGACAGCAAGTTTGCAAGCTGTTTTCCTCAGTTGCTCACTAACTATTGACAAATTTGCATTATTGCTAGTCAGCTAATATTAGCTAGCACAGGTAGCTAGTTAGCTGATGTGACAGGACAGAGGTTTAGACTAGCATGCTAATGCTGCACTTGCTCAAAAGTTTTAGGTGCACTGTGCCCCTGAGTTGCATCATAGGTCCAGGGCTTGGACTAAAGCCATCCAACATAAGTGTGTGGATGTGTATGTGTGTATCTGTTTGTGAGTGTGTGTATGCGTGTGTGTGTGTGTGTGTGTGTGTGTGGGCATGTTTTACTATCTTTGTTAGGACTTAGGGTTAGGGTTAGGGTTACAATTAGGTTAAGGTTAGGGTTAAGGTTAGGCATGTAGTGGTTGGGGTTAGGGTTAGAGGTTACAGAATGAATGTAAATCAATGGGAAGTCCTCACAAGTATAGCAATACAAACATGTGTGTGTGTGTGTGTGTGTGTGTGTGCGAGAGAGAGTGTGTGTCTGAGTGTATGTGTATGTGTGTGTGTATCTAAGTCTGTGTGTGTGTGCATGTACATGTGCGTGCATGTGTGTGTGTATGACTAAGTGCGTGTGTGAATGTGTGTGTGGGCTTGCTATCCCTGGTGCAATCAAGGACAGTCTGTGGCCCAGTTTAGTGATACAGTGTGCTGTTTCTCTCAGGATGTGAGAGGCGGAGCTATTGCACTGTGGGAGCGGCCGTGCTCCACACAGACCATAATAAACTGGGGAGTGAATGTGTGCAGCGTGTCATCGATGACATAACGGAGTGTGTGTCTGTGTGCTTCTCTTTCCTCAGCCCCCCAAGGCCCCACAGCCCACAGGACGAGGGGCAGATCACGTTTGACGTGGAGATGTCCAGCAGGAGGGACAGCCAGGTAACCCACAGCTGTCCTCCTCTTAGAGTCCATCTCCAGCATCCACTCCTGACCCTGTCTCACAGTCCATCTCTAACACCCACTCCTGACCCTGTCTCAGAGTCCATCTCCAGCACCCACTCCTGACCGTGTCTCACAGTCCATCTCCTGTACCCACTCCTGACCCTGTCTCAGAGTCTATCTCTAACAACCACTCCTGACCCTGTCTCAAAGTCCATCTCTAACACCCACTCCTGACCCTGTCTCAGAGTCCGTCTCTAACATCCACTCCTGACCCTGTCTCAGAGTCCATCTCCAGCACCCACTCCTGACCCTGTCTCACAGTCCATCTCTAACACCCACTCCTGACCCTGTCTCAGAGTCCATCTCTAACACCCACTCCTGACCCTGTCTCACAGTCCATCTCCAGCACCTACACCTGACCCTGTCTCAGAGTCCATCTCTAACACCCACACCTGACCCTGTCTCAGAGTCCATCTCCAGCACCCACTCCTGACCCTGTCTCACAGTCCATCTCTAACATCCACTCCTGACCCTGTCTCAGAGTCTATCTCTAACAACCACTCCTGACCCTGTCTCAAAGTCCATCTCTAACACCCACTCCTGACCCTGTCTCAGAGTCCATCTCTAACATCCACTCCTGACCCTGTCTCAGAGTCCATCTCCAGCACCCACTCCTGACCCTGTCTCACAGTCCATCTCTAACACCCACTCCTGACCCTGTCTCAGAGTCCATCTCTAACACCCACTCCTGAACCTGTCTCACAGTCCATCTCTAACACCCACACCTGACCCTGTCTCAGAGTCCATCTCTAACATCCACACCTGACCCTGTCTCAGAGTCCATCTCCAGCACCCACTCCTGACTCTGTCTCAGAGTCCATCTCTAACAACCACTCCTGACCCTGTCTCAGAGTTTATCTCTAACATCCACTCCTCCGTCTCCCTGGCAACATCCTTCGGCTTCTAGTCCTCACTATCACAGCCATAATGAGGCATTGCCCGCATCGCCTGTGCCTCACCAAACTGTCCTGCCAGCCCACTGTAAACACTGCCAGTTTTTTTATTTCATTCCTTCTCTCCCTCTCTCTCTCTCTCTCTTGCTCTTTCTCCCTCTCTCTCCCTCTCCCTCTCTCTCACTACAGTCAGAGGAGGAGGGCATGGAGAAAGAGAGGGATGAGGATATTCTGATGAAAGGGTCTGACTGGGTGGTGGACTGGTCCAGTCGGCCTGAAAACATTCCCCCCAAGTGAGTCTGTGTCCTACCTGTGTACCGCAGCAAAACCACTTCAATCTCCATCACAAAGCAACCGCTGCTCACCATTAGATGACCCTTTCTACTGCCACACAGCTGGCACACTTCTACAGCACAACCCCTCACACTTCCAAAGCACAACTGCTCACACTTCCACTGCACAACCACAGCACAACAGCTCACGCTTCCACAGCACAACCACAGCACAACAGCTCACACTTCTACAGCACAACCCCTCACACTTCCACAGCACAACCGCTCACGCTTCCACAGCACAACCACAGCACAACAGCTCACACGTCCACAGCACAACCACTCACACTTCTACAGCACAACCGCTCACACTTCCACAGCACAACAACAGCACAACAGCTCACACTTCCACAGCACAACCGCTCACGCTTCTACAGCACAACCGCTCACACTTCCACTGCACAACTACAGCACAACAGCTCACGCTTCCACAGCACAACCACAGCACAACAGCTCACACTTCTACAGCACAACTGCTCACACTTCCACAGCACAACCCCCCACACTTCCACAGCACAACCGCTCATGCTTCCACAGCACAACCACAGCACAACCGCTCACACTTCCACAGCACAACCACAGCACAACAGCTCACACTTCCACAGCACAACCCCTCACACTTCCACAGCACAACCGCTCACACTTCCACAGCACAACCGCTCATGCTTCCACAGCACAACCACTCACGCTTCCACAGCACAACCGCTCACGCTTCCACAGCACAACCACAGCACAACTGCTCACACTTCCACCGCACAACCACAACACAACTGCGCACACTTCTACAGCACAACCGCTCATGCTTTCACTGCACAACCACAGCACAACGGCTCACACTTCTACAGCACAACCGCTCACACTTCCATAGCACAACCCCTCACACTTCCACAGCACAACCCCCCACACTTCCACAGCCGAACCGCTCACGCTTCCACAGCACAACCACAGCACAACAGCTCACACTTCCACAGCACACCCCTCACACTTCCACAGCACAACCCCTCACACTTCCACAGCACAACTACTCACGCTTCCACAGCACAACTGCTCACACTTCCACTGCACAACCACAACACAACTGCTCACACTTCTACAGCACAACCGCTCATGCTTCCACTGCACAACCACAGCACAACCGCTCACACTTCTACCGCACAACCCCTAACACTTCCACAGCACAACCCCTCACACTTCCACTGCACAACCACAGCTCAACCGCTCATGCTTCCACTGCACAACCACAATACAACTGCTCACACTTCTACAGCACAACCGCTCACACTTCTACAGCACAACCGCAGCACAATCGGTCATGCTTCCACTGCACAACCACAGAACAACCGTTCATGCTTCCACTGCACAACCACAGCACAACCGCTCACACTTCCACTGCACAACCACAGCACAACCGCTCACACTTCCACAGCACAACTGCTCACACTTCTACAGCACAACCGCTCACACTTCCACTGCACAACCACAGCACAACAGCTCACACTTCCACTGCACAACCGCTCACACTTCTACAGCACAACTGCTCACACTTCTACAGCACAACATCTCATGCTTCCACTGCACAACCACAGAACAACCGCTCATGCTTCCACTGCACAACCACAGAACAACCGCTCACACTTCCACTGCACAACCACAGCACAACCTCTCATGCTTCCACTGCACAACCACAGCACAACCTCTCATGCTTCCACTGCACAACCACAGCACAACCGCTCACACTTCCACTGCACAACCACAGCACAACCTCTCATGCTTCCACTGCACAACCACAACACAACTGCTCACACTTCTACAGCACAACCACAGCTCAACCGCTCATGCATTCACTGCACAACTACAGCACAACCGCTCACACTTCCACAGCACAACCGCTCACACTTCTACAGCACAACCCCTCACACTTCCACTGCACAACCACAGCACATCCACTCACACTTCCACAGCACAACCGCTCACACTTACACTGCACAACCACAGCACAACCGCTCACACTTCCACAGCACAAGCCCTCACACTTCCACTGCACAACCACAGCACAACCACTCACACTTCTACCGCAAAACCGCTCACACTTACACAGCACAACCGCTCACACTTCTACTGCACATCCCTCACACTTCCACTGCACAACCACAGCACAACCACTCACACTTCCACAGCACAACCGCTCACGCTTCTACCGCACAACCCCTCACACTTCCACTGCACAACCCCTCACACTTCCACTGCACAACCCCTCACACTTCCACAGCACAACCACTCACACTTCCACAGCACAACAGCTCACATTTCTACAGCACAACAGCTCACACTTCTACAGCACAACTGCTCACACTTCTACAGCACAACATCTCATGCTTCCACTGCACAACCACAGCACAACAGCTCACACTTCCACTGCACAACCCTCACACTTCCACTGCACAACCACAGCACAACCACTCATCCTTCCACAAGCACAACCACTCACGCTTCTACCGCACAACCCCTCACACTTCCACTGCACAACCCCTCACACTTCCACTGCACAATCCCTCACACTTCCACAGCACAACCACTCACACTTCCACAGCACAACCACTCACACTTCCACAGCACAACCGCTCACGCTTCTACCGCACAACCCCTCACACTTCCACTGCACAACCCCTCACACTTCCACTGCACAACCCCTCACACTTCCACAGCACAACAGCTCACACTTCCACAGCACAACCACTCACACTTCCACAGCACAACAGCTCACATTTCTACAGCACAACAGCTCACACTTCCACAGCACAACTGCTCACACTTCCACAGCACAACCGCTCACACTTCCACTGCACAATCCCTCACACTTCCACAGCACAACCACTCACACTTCCACTGCACAACAGCTCACATTTCTACAGCACAACAGCTCACATTTCTACAGCACATCCACTCACACTTCCACAGCAGAACCCCTTTTTCAGCAGATGGTCTTTGCCAAAGCAGAACCTTTTTTAACCACACATAAGTTATTCATGTTAGATTGAGGATATTTACCACAGCACAATTATCCCAGACCCTTACACGACACTTTATACAGCCTACATAACAGCTACAGAGTACCTCTAAATCCCTTTTGCATACTGCCCCTTATATTACATTTAACATTAGATCATCACATCCATTCACTACTTACGTACTGTGCTCTCAGATTCCCTGTTGCACCTACTTTGCCACTTGACATTATGCTGCAGTTTCCTACTGCTGGTTGTGACTGATACATTGATATGGTGTCTGCTCTTAGTCTAAGCGTATGCAGTGTATGCACTTTCCAATGTCCCTCTGCATAAGCATGTCAGCTAGAAGCCTAGAGCCTATAAATCTTTACCACGGCATAATGCCTCCTCCCCAGTACAGGCCAGTTTCTACCAGAACACAACTGCTTCCCAAAAATCAAAGAGATGTTGGGCCAGCAATTTTGTGCAGTGGCTAATGTAAAGCCATTAAGGATTATAATATATTCAACAATGTTGTGCAGTGGTTAACTTAATTCCATTAAGTATTATAATACATTTAACAGTATTTTACAGTGGCTAATTTAGAGGCATGAAGGATTACAATACATTTAACAGTGTTGTGCAGTGGCTAACTTAATTCCATCAAGGATTATAATGCATTTAACAGTGTGGTACAATGGCTAAGTTAATGCCATTAAGGATTATAATATATACAACAATTTTGTGCAGTGGCTAACTTAAAGGCATTGAGTTTTATAATACATTTAACAGTGTTGTGCAGTGGCTAACTTAAAGGCATTAAAGATTATATATTAACATGTGACTTACTTTCTCTGTATCGACAAAAGATAATGCAGATATCATTTTTTATCATGGGGTCACTGGGATGTTAAGATTAACATTGAAAATGACACCAAGGTATTTAATTTCAGAATTAACATTTGGGATTAACATGCCCAGCCCTGTGAAAATCCATTGAGACTGCTGCTTAGAGCCCAGTATCAGAACTTCAGTCTTATCAGAATTTAGCTGGAGGAAATTCTGGCACATCTGGTATTTGATAACCATGAAACAATTATGGAGAGAGGCTATTTTACTGTTGCCAGCTAATACAATAAATACATCTGCACAGCAATGAAAGGAGATAATATTCTTATAAATAATGTTTCTAAGGAGCAGCACATAAATTCAGAAGGCAATTGGCCCTAAAGATCTTTGGGGGACTCCACAGGTTATAGGAGTAACAGGACACTCATTCGCCAGTTGTCACAGAACATTGTCTACAAGACTGATAGGAATTAAACCAACCCAGTACACTATCTGCAGGACAAATCCAGGTTCTGTCAAGATCACATGATCAATGGTGTCAAAAGCTGCAATAAAGTCTAAAAGAACCAGAACAGCAGATCTAACGGAATCAGTATTTATAAGCAAATTTGCCCGCATGAACCAGGACAGTTTCTGTGCTGTGCTCAGAGTGGAGACCTTTTTTCTTCAGAAGATTAAAGTAGCTGTTTAAAAACAATTTTCTCAAGAAAGATAGCCAGGAAGTTTTGAAATTAGCCTATAGTTAATTTATAAGGATAGAAGAGTCTAGACTAGGTTTCTTGAGGAGGGGTTGAACCACAGCAGTTTTGAAATAAGATGGAACTGTACCAGTGGCAAGAGATCTATTCATCACTGCTCCCAAAACTTAAGAAATCTCGCAGGAATGACACCAGATAAAATGATTGTCATAGATATAATAGGGTTGTACCGCCATTGTTTACGTGATTAGGGGTTATATTACATTTAATAGTGTTGTACAAGTGTTGACTAAGTGATTAAAAGGGCTTGTTGTCTAACCGGATGATAGATGGTTCGGGTAGGCTTTTAATAAATATTCCTCTGTGAATCCATTATGTCCAGCAGACAAATAAATAACAATTGGCTCAGTTTCTCCTGTTGGCACAAACCCTTCTGATTGTTAGAGAGAGGAGAGAGGCAGAATGTCTCTCATGATCTGTGTGTGCTGGCTAAATATGAAGAGCATCCATATTTAAAACATTGGTCCTAGCATACCAGGCAGTCAAGGGATCAGCCCCAGCATACCTCCACAAGATATTCAAACCCTACATGCCAGCCAGATCCCTCCGTTCTGCTACCTCAGGACGCCTGGCACCTCCCCCTCTTTGCACCTGCACTTCCAGAACACGTCTCCTGTCTGTTCTGGCCCCACGATGGTGGAATGACCTCCCTGTGGAGGTCAGAACAGCTGAGACACTGACCCATTTCAAGCGACGACTGAAGACTCACCTCTTCAGGCTGCACCTCTCCCCATCCCTCCCTACCCCCCTGTAAATGACTGTAGACTTAGGGTTGTAACTAGGCAGCTGTTTCGTAGGTGACTTAGGTGCATTAACTGTCTTAACTACTGCTTGTATTTTTTCCATAGACTGCGTTGTTGCCGTTCTCGTGGTAGTGTTAATCAGTTTAACCTTCAGGGTCCAAGTTGAACTATGCGGTTGTTCCCTGCACTTGGACCGGTACTTCTCTCTAGGGTTTTCGTCATACTTGTTCCTGGTTATGGTTATACACTTTGTTGTACGTCACTCTGGATAAGAGCGTCTGCCAAATGCCTGTAATGTAATGTAATGATCAGCCAGATATTTATTTAGTATTGTATAGATGTTTTAAAGGGAAAAAAACTTTGCATTTGTGTTTTTGGAGAACTGATGTTGCTGATGAAATTCATATTTTATAAACATATATAAACAAGACCCCTCATGCATTATCTCTTGGCATATCGACTGCTTGGCATTTAAAAATAGAACTGGAATTTGTGTTTTTGTTTTTATGTGGCTGTTTACGGGGTCCAGAATGGAAGTTTTAAGATGTTGATGTGATTACAGTAGTCTGGCAGACCCTTTTAGGCTGAGCGACTTGCAAACATGCACATACGTGGCTATACTACAATTGTGACTGTTATGATGTCATTGGCCCTCAGAGAGTTCCACTTCCGACACCCCAGACGCTCCGTGACGCTCAGCATGAGGAAGACGGGAGTGATGAAGAAAGGCGGGGTTTTCTCCGCCGAGTTTCTCAAAGTCTTCATCCCCTCCCTGCTGCTCTCTCACATCCTCGTGCTTGGACTCGGGTGAGAGAACACCTGCACATTCATACGCACATGCTTATAACATATATACACAAAAACATACCGTGAGCTCCATAATGATTGAAATGTAACCTTTTTTCTTGATTTTGCTCTGCACTCCACAATTTTCCAAACAATTCACATGTGGTTTAAGTGCAGATTCTCAGCTTTTGTGACAGAGTATTTTTTGCACACTGGTTTCACCATGTAGAACTTACAGCACTTTTTATACATAGCCCCCCCCCCTTTCAGGGTATTTGTCCCTAATTTGAGGCCGATTGTCAACAGGAGGACCAGAGTTGTGCCAGTGAAAGTCAAGGAAGCCATTACGAAGCTGAGAAACATGAAAAAAACTGCCAGAGATATAGGCCAAACCTTAGGCTTACCAAAGTCAACTGTTTGGAACATCATTAACTGCCCGTAGAAGACTTCACAAACAGAACTATAGAGACTACACTGCATGAGGCAAACAACTAGTTTGCTGCAAAAACAGAACGGTCAGGTTACAGTTTGCTCAGAAGGACTTGTGGACAGATGGGACCAACTTTCACTTGTATTAGAGTGATGGCAAGAGCAAAATGTGGAGGCCAAAAGGAACTGCCCAAGATCCAAAGCTCATCTGTGAAACATGGTAATGGGATGTCATGGTTTGGGCATGCATGGCTGCTACAGGTACTGGCTCACTTGTCTTCATTGATACTTTAACTGCTAATAGCAGCAGCAGAATGAATTCTGAGGTGTACAGAAGAATTTTATCTGCCCTAATTCAACCAAATGCCTCCAAACTAATTGGACGGCACTTCATCCTACAGCAAGACCGTGATCCCAATCATACTGCCAAAGCAACAAAAGAGTTTTTCAAAGCCAAAAACTGGAAAATTCTTGACTGGCCAAGTCATTCACCTGATCTGAATCCAATTGAACATGCATTTCATCAACTTCAAGCAGGAACTGAAGATGGCTAAAGTACAGGCCTGGCAGAGAATCAACAGAGAAGATACCTGGTGATGTCTATGGGTCATAGACTTCAAGCAGTCATTGCATACAAAGGATATGCGATAAAGTACTAAACATGACTATTTTCATTTACATGACATTAATATATCCCAAACATTATGGTGCCCTGAAATGGGGGGCTGTGTATAAAAAGTACTGTAATTACATGGTGAAGCCAAAGGGTATAAAATAAAAGACGAGAATGTGCACTTTAACCACATGTGAATTATTTGATTACAAAACTAAAATTGTGAAGTACAGAGCCATATCAAAATAAATTTTGTCTTTGTCCCAAACATTATGGAGCTCACTGTATATGTATGTGTGCTGCGTGTGTGCTACAAAATGTGCGTGTATGGTTATATCCAAGATTATATACAAGCTTAAATGCTGTACACAAACACATGCGCATATCTTTCTGCATATGCTAATACGCACAAGCATAGCTACACATTATTTGTAGATGTATCTGTATGTAGTACATATAAATACACATGGGTACATATAAATACAGGCTTACATGCACAAACATACACATACACATACACACACACACACACACGCACATGCACACCCACACACATACACACACACACACACACGCACACCCACACACATACACAAACATACACACATACACACACACACACACACACTTCTGCGCATACCTCCATACAGTATGGACAGTGCCGTGAGAAAGTATATGCCCTTCCTGATTTCCTGTTATTGCATATGACACTGGGAAAAAATTAGATTATGGGAGAGTAGCAAGGCGGAAATCACTACTGACCAAGAGAAACGTCAATGCTTGTATCACATTTGTAAAAATGCACCTGGATGATCTCCAAGACTTTGGGGGTAATATTCTAAGGACAGAAGAGTCAAAAGTGGAACTTTGTGGACGATGGACCCCATTATGTCTGGTGTACAGCATTTCACAGTAAGAACATCATACCAACAGTCAAACATGATGGTAGTACTGTGGTAAGGTGGGGAAGCGTTGCTGACTCAGGACCTGGATGACTTTCCATTATTGAAGGAACCATGAATCTACTCTGCATCAGAAAATATTTAAGGAGAATATTTGGTTACCTATCTATGAGCTGAAGCTGTAATTGGTTTGTGCTGTAAGAGATGTTCAAAACATAAAAGCATGTTCACATCTGAATGGCTGAAAAGAAACAAAATGAAAGTTGTGGACTGGCCTAGTCAAAGTCCTAACTTGAACCCAGTGCAGATGCCATGGCTGGACCTGAAACCAGCAGTTCATGCTGGAACACCTACCAGTTTATCTGAATTAAAGCAGTCCTACAAAGAAGAGTGGGGTAAAATTCCTCAACAGGGATGTGAGACTGATATCACGTCAAAAAAACGTGTTTGGTTACAGTTATTGCTGCTAAAGGTAGTGTATTCAGACCCCTTCACTTTTTCCACATTTTATTACGTTAGAGCCTTATTCTACAACTGATTAAATTCATTTTATTCTCATCAATCTACACACAATACCCCATAATGACAAAGCGAAAACAGGTTTAGTCATTTTTGTTAATTTATTAAAAATGAAAAACTGATTTCACATTTACATACAGTTGAGGCCAAAAGTTTACATACCTAGGCTAAAGACATTCAAACTCAATTTTTCACAACTTAACACATTTCACGTTACCATACATTTCCTGTGTTGAGTCACTTAGGGTATCTACTTTATTTCCATAATAAGGTAATTCAAAATGATAGCTAAGAGGCTGATTTATTTCAGCTTTTATGTACTATATCAGATTTTCAGTGGGTCAAATGTTTACATAGACTTTGTTAGTATTTGGTGGCATTGCCTTTTAATTGCCTAACTTGAATCAAACACTTGGGGTAGCCTTCCACAGGCTTTTCACAGTACTTTGCCAGAATTTTCTCCCATTCCTGACAGAACTAGTGTGACTCAGTCAGGATTGTGGGCCTCCTTGCTCGACACGCCTTTTCAGTTCAGTCCACAAAATTTTCTATGGGATTCAGGTCAGGGCTTTGCGATGGCCACTCCAATACTTTCACTTTGTTGTCTTTAAGCCATTTTGTTACAACTTTGGAGGTATGCTTAGGATCATTGTCCTGCTGGAAGACCCAGTTGCGACCAAGTTTTAATGTTTAATGATGTCTTGAGGTGTTGCTTCAGTATTTCTAGATAATCCTCCTTCCTCATGATGCCATCTATTTTCTGAAGTGCACCAGTCCCTTTTCCAGCAAAACACCCCAACAACATGATGCTGCCACCGCCATGCTTCACAGCTGGGATGGTGTTCTTCAGATTAAAAGCCTCACCCTTTTTCCTCCATACATAGCGCTGATAATTATGGCCAAACAGCAATTTTTGTTTCATCTGACCAGGAAACACTCCTCCAAAAGGCTAGGTATTCGTCCTGGCTTTGTTATGCCAGTCTTGGAGTAGGGGCTTCTTTCTTGTGCGACAGCATTTCAGGCCATTGGAATGTAGGATTCTCTTAATGGTGGATTTAGATACTTTGGTACCTGATGCCTCCAACTCCTTCACCAGTTTCTTTGATGTTGTCTTGGGGTTCAGTTGAACCTTCCGGACCAAAGTTCGTTCAGCCCTGGATTTAATTTGTGCCTCCTTCCTGAACGATGCAGTGCCTGTGTGGTCCCAAGATTTTTATATTTGCATAAAATTGCTTGTACAGATGCTCGTGGTATCTTTAGTTGTTTGGAAATTGTTCCTAACGAGGAACCGGACTTGTGGATGTCCAGAATTTTTTTCTGAGGTCTTGGTTGAGTTTCTTGGATTTTCCCATGGTATCAAGGGCAAAATGGAAATGACTCTAAAGGTAGGCCCTTAAATACGGCCACAGGTTAACTCCAAATGAACTCCTAATTAGGACAATTGGCCAATCAGAAACTTCTAAAAAGTCATTACATCAATTTCTGAAAACTTCCAGACTGCTTGAAGAGACAGTCAACTTGGTGTATGTAAACTGTTGACCCACTGGAATTCTGATATAGTGAATTAGAGCTGAAATAAATCTGTCTCTAATTGATTGTTTTAAAATTACCTCTGATGTGAACAAAGTAGATAGTAGTAGCCCTAATTGACTTGCAAAAAAGAAATGTATGGTAACATGAAATGTGCGGAGTTGTGAAAAACTGAGTTTGAATATATTTAGCCTAGGTGTATGTAAACTTTTGGCCTCAACTGTAAGTTTCCAGACCCTTTCCTATGACACTCGAAATTGAGCTCAGGTGCATCCTGTTTCCCTTGATCATGCTTGATACGTTGCTACAACTTGATTGGAGTCCACCTCTGGTAAATTCAATTTATTGGATATGATTTGGAAAGGCACACACCTGTCTGTATAAGGTCCCACAATTGACAGTGCATGTCAGAGCAAAAACCAAGCCATGAAGTCGAAGCAATTGTCCGTAGACTTCCAAGACAGGCTTGTGTCAAGGTACAGACCTTGTGAAGGGGACAAAAACTTTTCTGCAGCATTGAAGGTCCAGAAGAACAAACCTGGCCAAACTGATCAATCGGGGCAGAAGAGCCCTTGTCAGGGATGTGAACAAGAACCCGATGGCCACTGACTGAGCTCCAAAGTTCCTCTGTGGAGATGGGAGAACCTTCCAGAGGGACAACCATCTCTGCAGCATTTCACCAATCAGGCCTTTACGGTAGAGTGGCCAGATGGACGCCACTCTTCATTTAAGGCACATGACAGCCCACTTGGAGTTTGCCAAAAGGCACTTAAAGGACTCTCAGACCATGAGAAACAAGATTGTCTGGTCTGATGAAACCGAGATTGAACTCTTTGGCCACAATGCCAAGGGTCACGGCTGCAGGAAACCAGGTACCACTCATCACGTTGCCAATACCATCCCTACGGTGAAGCATGGTGGTGGCAGCATCATGCTGTGGGGATGCTTTTTAGTGGAAGACTAGTCAGGATCAAGGGTAAGATGAACAGAGCAAAGTACAGAGAGATCCTTGATGAAAACCTGCACCAGAGCGCTCAGGACCTCAGACCGGGCAAAGGTTAACCTTCCAACAGGACAACGACCCAAAGCACACAGCCAAGACAACGCAGGAGTGGCTTCGGGACAAGTCTGTGAATGTCCTTGAGTGGCCCAGCCAGAGCCCAGACTTGAACCCGATCGAACATCTCTGGAGAGACCTGAAAATAGCTGTGCAGCAACGCTCCCCATCAAACCTGACAGAGCTCGAGAGGATCTGCAGAGAAGAATGGGAGAAATACCCAAAATACAGGTGTGCCAAGCTTGTAGTGTCATACTCGAGAGGACTCAAGGCTGTAATCGCTGCCAAAGGTGCCTCAAAAAAGTACTGAGTAAAGGGTCTAAATATTTATATAAATGTGATAAATAAATGTGTGTGTTTTTTATTTTTAATAAATTTGCTAAAACCAGTTTTTGCTTTATCATTATGGGGTATTGTGTGTAGATTGATGAGAATAAAAATGAATTTAATCGATTGTAGAATAAGGCTGTAATGTAATAAAATGTGTAAAAAGTGAAGGGGTCTGAATACTTTCTGAAGGCACTGTACTTTTTCAAGTGGGTGTTTGATAACTTTTTCTATTAAATAAATTAATAATTTTAAAAATGTGTTTTGTGTTTACAGGTTCCCTTTGTCTGATATTACATTTTGTCTAAAGATATGAAACCTTCAGTGTGAGAAATATGTAATGACAGGAAATCAGGTAGGGGACAAATATTTTTTTCACGGAACTGCATGTGTATTTGCAGGCAGGGTGTAGTTCCAAGATTGTCCAGCAGATGGCAGCAGGAGGCAGGCAGCTGTGGGGGCCACACCCAGTCCAGTCTGCTTCCTGGCACAGCTGTCCTGCAGGCCTCAAACAGAGAGAATCTCAGAGGGCCAGGAGCCCAGCCCCTAACACACAGGACAGAGGAAGCCATGCCCTTAATCACCCTTACACATAGATTACAGATCAGGAATATAGCATGATTTACCAAAGCAACTCACAGAAAGTGCATCAACATGGCTGGAAAACTACCATTAGGGCTATAGATAAAGAAAGCTCCAATCAAATCTGCACCAGCCTAGGGAGTAATGCCACATGTGCAGAACAAAGGGGGGGGGGGGCGGTTTTAAAAGTAGTGCATTAGTCGTACTCTGAAAACGTGGGTTTTCAGTCTCTGGTGAAAAACGGCCAGCAGGCCAGCCTTGTTCTGGCTCCTGTGTGGACAATCCACTGCAGTCCAGGATGCTCCCCCTTTACATGTCCTGCAGCTGAGCGGCTCTTTTTGGTCATGTACAGGAAACACAAGTCTTAAACCAAATGCAATCATTTGTACAGTGATCTGAATCGGAAGTCTCAGTGCTATTTCAGCATCACTCTTTTTCTCCTCTGCCTGCCTCTCCCGCCCCCTCCTTCCCCCTCCCTCCCCACCAGGGTGTACATCGGGAAGAGACTGACCACGCCCCCCGCCAGCTCCTTCTGAACATGAAGAAAACAAGTGCCTGGGCTCCATCAAGCTGTGTTGGAAAGAATATGTCCATTTGTATTCAGAGTGCCCTCTCCCTCTCTCTCTCCCTCTCTCTCTTTTTCTTTTTCTCCTTCACTCTCTCTCACTCTCCCTCTCTCCCTCTCTCTTGCCATGGAGGTTGATGTGGTTGTGGGTAAGGGGCCTTAGAGGGGGCGGGGTCTTAGAGAGGAATGGGCGGGGTCTTAGAGAGGAAGGAGCTTTACAAATAGTGGGGTCCCACATTTCTCTCTATAGTGCGCCGCCCCTCTCTATCCCTCTCTTTCTGTTACTCTTCATTTATAGCGTCTTTTTTTATTTTTCGTCTCGTTTTGTTTCGCTGTCGTTGCCTGGCGCTGTTTCTGGGCGTGGCTGAGTGGCGGGTCCCTCACCTCATGGGTCACATCCGACGGACACCTGAGATGCTGAGGGAATGGAATGTCTCTGTTGCCATGGAGACTCGTTTCAGCGGACTTGCTCTGTCGTTGCATGGAAAGGCAGAGGGAGTGTGGTTATGGGGTGTGTTGCTGAGATGCAGTGAGCCACACATTCTTCATACGCAGTGTCACTGTGTCAGGGAAGGGGGTGTGTGGTACTCTGGTTACGAGGTGTGTTGCAGTGTCACTGTGTCAGGGATGGGGGTGTGCGGTGCTCTGGTTATGGGGTGTGTTGTCAGAGGTGCTGACGGTGAGGAGGGAGTCTGATTTGAGGTCTAGCCTTGACCCATTTGATCCAACAGTGATCTTACCATTATTGGAAAAAAGAAATCCCCAAATTGGAAATGTGAATACGCTCTGGTATTATTTTTGTTTGTTATACTATCATCATTATTGTTAATACTATTATTATTACTATTGTTCCGACAGTACATATAACATACATCATTTTAGTTGGTGGCTTGTATTGATTCGAAAGCTTACCAAGGAAAATTATAGTCTTTGTTACCATGGAAACGTGTTTCAGGTTGTCCATCAAATCGAGGCCGCAGTTGCAGGTCCAGCCAACAGGGGGTGTTGCAAAGAAATTGGGCCACTGTGAGGTCTGTGCTGTTGCACTGAGCAGGAGAATAATGGAAGATGCAGCTTATTTGTCTACCCCCATTTTTATAGGATAAAAAAATATTAAACCAACATGCTGTCCTGCAGAAAGGCTTCAGTGTTGTTTCTGTTTACTTTACTTTACCAAGAGTATTCCTTTGTTTTGTTTGCTTTTAAAGTTGGATCCTTTGTGATAGAGGTTATTTGAAGTCAGTTGTTCTTCTTGACCTTGGAGCATAAAATTGAGCGTGTTATTGCAAGCCTGTTTTTCTTTTTGTGCTGAGGAATGAGGATGAGGATGGTACGAGGGAGAGTCAGTTTGCACGAGCTCTAAGCAGGAGGGGTTTGGTGAGGTGCACAGGGCTGCCATGATGCGCGTGTGCCTGAAGAGCTCCTGAGCGTGTGCGGGTGTCCTGGGAGAAAGCCTAACACAATGGCCCCCATATTGCTGTGAATGTGAAATGCACCACACACAGCGTACCTTCTGCTGCCCCCTTGGGCACGTATTAGGCCTTCAGCTGAGACGTCTGCAATACGGCTCCCCAGAGTGCAGCTTCTCACTGATGGTGCTTATGGGAAATGTAGTTCAGGAACGCCAGATTAATTGAGTGAACGCCCTAGACCCATTAGTATTGTGGTGAGCCCAGGACTATGGTAGATACGGTCAGGCCCTCTCTGAGGTTTCAGAGATGTGACAGTAAATGCTGTTTTCGTTTATTTATTTTGTGGGATGGGGATTGAAGGGGAGGACAGAAGAAGAACACTACTTTCCTTGGTGAGAAATCAGTCTTTTTTCTTTCTTAAACAAATAGCTGGCAGCCCTGGTTGTCCTCCAGAATGAATGGGGACAGTTCACACTGTTGCTATGGCTACCATCCAGTCACTGCTCAAACATTTACCAAATAAATCAGATGGTTTGTTTTATATTTGTTTGATATGATATAAATATATTTCAAGATTAGGGCCTGTGTTAAATTTAGCCAATTGTTTTAAAATGCATTATGTGCCAATATTGAGCGGGATTTAGGCTGGGCCAGCTGTGTGTCTGCTTATGGCTGCTGCAGAGAGCCGTGAACACAGCTATCAAAGTGTCCCTGGAGATTTTCCCTGGAGACAATTCTGTTTAACTTTACTGTTTTCTACCGGTGTGATTGAACCACAAGCTCCTTTTCAACCACATTTTGGCTCCCACTGTGGCCCTGACTTTTTATTTTGTTTTGTTTTATTTTATTTCTTGTTCCTGCATGTCATCTTACTCCGATAAGCCAGATTAAATTTACAGTTGCTTGGCGAGATGAACTGGCTAAATCCTCCATTTCATCTGGAGGAAAGGTATAACAGAGCCAGGTGAAGACTTTCAAACATAAGTAATAATAATAGCACTAATGATAAACGCATTCTTTGTTTCTGTGTTGTTATTTTTGTCTTGTTTTTTTCCCCCTCAATTTGGAAAAAAAAAATAACTTGACATTAAAATTTTCAATGCATCAAAATGCCCCAAAGAGGAGGTCTTTTTTATTTTATTTTTTATTTATATTTTAAAAACATTTTGTGCATTTCTGTGTTTGCGAGTCCATTGTGTGACTGAGAGGTGAGATTAACATGCTCCAGGTATTTCTGTACGGAGAGGGATTAGTCTCAATATTATTGACAAATGTATGCATCATGATCCATAAATAAGAGACAAGCCCCAAGTGTGTTTTACTGTCTACCGCCCAGTCAGCACCACAGAAAGACGGCCATCTATTTGCGTGTGGATCATGGCACAGGAACCGCGAGAGCAATGTCTCAAAATAAAAAATAAAAATAAAAAGGAAACTGGCATTTGGGTTGCTGAATGCGCACGTGTGGCTCGACTGCCAGTGCAGATTCAGCACTACACTGGCCATTTTTACACTGTCTGTCTAGAATGTGTTATTGCACGAAATACACGTGGAAACTGGAAACATATTTTTGGTTTTCATGTACAAAGCATGAGGTATTTGTGCAAAAGGAAAAATGTGTATTCACAAATATGTTTGCATTTGTACAAATCAGTGCACATTCATTTAAAAGACAAGTTGTTAGATATTTGTGTGTGGATAGTAAAACAGATTTTTGACTTGTCCTCTTATTTATGGATCATGAAAGACACATTTGTCAGCTACAATTTAGCCTGGAAAATGGCACGCTTCATTGGGCTGATTGGCCTGTTCTCGTCATTATGTTATATGTTAATATTGAGTCTAATCTCTCCATATTTCTGCTGCTAAATCTGCAATCTGAAATTAAGCAGCTGATCTGAAATGTGGGCCAGCATGCACCCTTTTTTTACACTTTTGTTATTTGTATTCTGCAGGGGCATGACGGGCCATACTGCCCCTCTCTGTACTCCATATTTACCCCTTCAGTGTGCAGCCGGTGGAGTCCAGGAACATCTTCCGATGTAATAACCTGATTATCCCTGGATCCGTTTCCCCAGCAGAGAGAGAGGGAGACCTCAGATCACTGTCTGTTTTCTGTATATATGTGAAAATGTGTTGAAAACGCCTTGGCTGAGAAATCCCCGTATTCCTGATACTGAGAGTCCCCCATTCTGAGCGTGAATGTATTTGAAAGTGTGTGTGCGTGTGCATGCGTACGCGCGTGTGTGCGCGTGCGTGTTCGTGTGTGTGTGTGCGTGCGTGTGCACGTGTGTGCGTGAGTCTGTGTGTGTGTGCGTGGGTGCGCATGTGTGTGCGTGCGTGCATATGTGTGTGCGCGCATGTGTGCGTAGCTCTCAAAGCTTCGCTACGGCACTGCGAGTCTGGGCGCTTCTCGCTGTGCTTCAGATGCGTTTGCGTCCTCTAGACCGTATAAAACAGTGCGTTCTCTAGCTGTCTCTTAAGAAACGCGATTGTGTCACTCATTTACGCCCACACTGTCACGTTCATGTAAGAAAATACGAGCAGTGATTCCAAGGCCGACAAGAATCAGATCCAGATCTCCTTTGCTCAAGACTTCTTAATGCAGAATCTCGGTGTTGCACATTCAGGTCAGCCAAACGCGTAGCGCACTGATTGTGTGTACAGAATGCCGTTCCACGTTTGCATCGCTTTCTCTGGCGGGTATTAAGCAACAGGCGTATACCGAGCTTCCCCCCAAGGGACAAATTTTCGCTGACCAGCAGTTCCGCCCAATCCGGAAAACCGACTCTGCAGTTTCTGGCCAATAGTAACGGGTAACACGCCCCCCCCCCCCCCCAAGGTGCAGTGGAAGAGTGGCAGAGCGACTGACTGGGAGCCTGCTAACAGCGCTTTCTACACTTCCTGCTGCTTAGGGCTGGAAAGGAGCCGGTAATGGCCACGTTTCCTCCTTATGAAAATTTAAAATCGTTTTATCAGCTCCTGCGACCCCAGGGATGTGGATTCTCGGCAAAAAAAAAAACAGACGTACTGTACATGGCCTGTACATAAAATGATCTCTATTCTCCTTTTGTCATCTGTGAGGTCACGGTTAAGTCTCCACTTTTAGTCAATGTCGCGTGATAAAAATAATTCATAAAAAAAAAACATGCTGTCTGGTTTCATGGCGTTTAGCTGTATGAAACCATCTGAAATGAAAAATTAAGCTTGTAAAACTAGCACTTGTTACAACACTCATCTTGTTCCATTAAAGTGGTCTGTAAACACAGACTTTTAGTTTAGCTTTCTTAGTGTGTGTGTGTGTGTGTGTGTATGTGCATGTAGGTGTGTGTGTATGTGTGTGTGTTTGCATGCCAATAATGGTCTGTGCTCTTTTGTCGTTAAATGCCCCATTCCCCTCTGACATGACATTGTGAAGCCCACGGGCTGTGGCTGTTTGTTTGAATGTGCAATGTAAAACTCGTCTGAAGACCAGGCTAAAACCTGACTAAAGCACTATTCGCACGGGACTAGTATTACCTGGGGACCTCATGTGATTTAGATGCGCCCACGTCTGTGTTTCGTGATTGGATAAGTGAAGTCTGTATTTTACTTGAATTTACTGACATTATCCCCCGGATATGATAGAAAATGTCAAGGCTCTGCTCTGCGTAATAGTAAAATACGACCCCAAATCACCGAGATGGCGATTCGCGCGGGACTAATATTATCACATGACCTCTGTGTTTGGCGAAATATGGTAGGTAATTTGCGGTGGAATTTTTACTTTACTAATTACGGACATGGCAGATTCGCACGGGATTAAGATCACAGCCGATCTCCGCAATTATTACAAGTTACTAAAGGTCCCCAGGTAATACTAGTCCCGTGCGAACAGTGAAAGTGGATAGCGCAGTGCAGCAGCGGGTGCGGGAATCTGTCGGGCTCAACGGGAGTGAGATATTACCGGCACGCCCGTAATGTCAAAGCCCGCTTTCTCCAAAACCCCCTGCCAATCAATTTACCCAGAATGCTCCTCTTCAGTCGCTCCCGGCCACACAGCCCACTGGCCTTCACAGCGTGTCACATGGTGGTGTCCGACCAATGAATTAATGAGTATAGCCAGTGATTATTTGACCCTAAAACACAAGCTCTGTATTGATTTCCTATGAAATTCTAACTCTAGATCATTCAGTTGAAAAAATGTCCAGGAAACAATAGGCATTCCTCATAGGTATTTATAACTAGAATAGTAACAGTAATACAGCGATTGATATTCGGACATGGTTTTATATTTGTTCGTTTTCCCTTTACAAACCACATAAAAAAATAAAAGTGAAAGTCTACACAAATAATTATTCCATTTCACCATTTATGTATTTATATGTTAATTTGTTTATCATTATTACCCTCTTGTTGGAAAGGCAGCAGAGTATTTATTCACAGTCATTTCATTAATGAAGTGGCTGTTCCCACGTAAAATAAAATATTAGGAAGGCTTTTACACAGTCCTGTACCACAGTGCATCCTGCAGCTGTGTTAACTCCTCCATGTAGACTTGTACCTGCAGCTGTGTTAACTCCCCCCTGTAGACCTGTACCTGCAGCTGTGTTAACTCCTCCCTGTAGACCTGTACCTGCAGCTGTGTTAACTCCCCCCTGTAGACCTGTACCTGCAGCTGTGTTAACTCCCCCCTGTAGACCTGTACCTGCAGCTGTGTTAACTCCCCCCTGTAGACCTGTACCTGCAGCTGTGTTAACTCCTCCCTGTAGACCTGTACCTGCAGCTGTGTTAACTCCTCCCTGTAGACCTGTACCTGCAGCTGTGTTAACTCCCCCCTGTAGACCTGTACCTGCAGCTGTGTTAACTCCCCCCTGTAGACCTGTACCTGCAGCTGTGTTAACTCCCCCCTGTAGACCTGTACCTGCAGCTGTTAACTCCTCCCTGTAGACCTGTACCTGCAGCTGTGTTAACTCACCCCTGTAGACCTGTACCTGCAGCTGTGTTAACTCCCCCCTGTAGACCTGTACCTGCAGCTGTGTTAACTCCCCCCTGTAGACCTGTACCTGCAGCTGTGTTAACTCCCCCCTGTAGACCTGTATCTGCAGCTGTGTTAACTCCCCCCTGTAGACCTGTATCTGCAGCTGTGTTAACTCCCCCCTGTAGACCTGTACCTGCAGCTGTGTTAACTCCCCCCTGTAGACCTGTACCTGCAGCTGTGTTAACTCCCCCCTGTAGACCTGTACCTGCAGCTGTGTTAACTCCCCCCTGTAGACCTGTACCTGCAGCTGTGTTAACTCCCCCCTGTAGACCTGTACCTGCAGCTGTGTTAACTCCCCCCTGTAGACCTGTACCTGCAGCTGTGTTAACTCCCCCCTGTAGACCTGTACCTGTAGCTGTGTTAACTCCCCCCTGTAGACCTGTACCTGCAGCTGTGTTAACTCCCCCCTGTAGACCTGTACCTGCAGCTGTGTTAACTCCCCCCTGTAGACCTGTACCTGCAGCTGTGTTAACTCCCCCCTGTAGACCTGTACCTGTAGCTGTGTTAACTCCCCCCTGTAGACCTGTACCTGCAGCTGTGTTAACTCCCCCCTGTAGACCTGTACCTGCAGCTGTGTTAACTCCCCCCTGTAGACCTGTACCTGCAGCTGTGCTAACTCCCCCCTGTAGACCTGTACCTGCAGCTGTTAACTCCTCCATGTTGATGAAATGTATTAACATACTCATATTGTTGTGTGGGATATACAGTCCATGAATGACTGACAATAGAAACTGTAATTGTTTTACATATGCAGCTTTAGACAGGGCCTGGGCTGTCATGACATAATTGTCCCGTAGTATCATTGTGTCACTGAAAGACGGCTGACACCATTTGAAGTGTTTTCCCTACGTATCTGTTGCTCTTTTGGTAAACATGACTTGTGGTACATTTTTAAAGAGCTGAGCAATTTTCAGTTAAAGTAGTTATTTTATACTGAATAAATTACCTTTATTATTTTAGATCCAGGTAAAATATTGTCACGTTAAATAAGTAAGCCTTAATGTTTTAATTTGCTTTTCCTACAAGGGTGAAACAAGCATTATCACAATTTCTTGAAAGGAGGATGCATGTATTTACATCGCAGTCTCGCAGTCAGAGGAAGCGCCACCCGGTAACCCATAGCAACATCACAAGTTGCACTGGGAGGAGCCATTGGGATTTAGCCTGTGGATTGGCTGGGAGCAGGTGTTCTGAGGTTCCATATTGGGAAGAGGGGTGGAGTTTACTCTGAAGTGAGTGAGAGGCTTGGATCAAAGTAAGAGCGTTGTAGACAGACCAGCAAGCGGGTCAATTCTAGAGTATACTATACGAGTAGAAAAACAGAAAGATAAAACTATTAACTATAACTATTATTGTGCTCTTGCGTGTTTGACTTAAAACATGATATTATGTTTAGTATTAGGTTTTTATTCATTTATTTATGGTTTTTTTTTTTTTTTTTTTTTTTTTTTTGATGAATAGGAAAATCTTGGCGACGGAAAAACTAGGCACGAGGCTCTGAAATACTTCATTGCCCTGCTGGCCGAGCACGCCCGTGGACATTTTGGGTGTAGTAATCGTAGCCTCGCATCCATTCAACCCCTTTACTCTCTTCCAAGCGAAATCCTTTCTGCGAAAACCCGCCAACACACACTGACCCCCCAATCCTCTGGCGAGAGTTTTGGCTACCGAGTTGTTATGGAAACTGGATCCTAACTGCAATAATTAAGGGCAGGGCGCTTTTGAGACAAGAAGAAAACCGTCTTTTGTCTGACTAAGTGCGGAATGTTATTAAACGTCAACCTGACCCAAAACGCAGACTAAACGTAAATCTAAACGTAGAAATATTGTACATTTTTTTCTGGGAGTCAAAAGTAGGTCTTAATGTTTTGTGATATTTAGGTGGAGGCATGATTACACCTCAATAGCGCCTCGTAAGTCACATTTTGTCTTGCCTGTGAACGCAGTTTTTTAAACGCCATTGTTAATGTGAATCACAGTTTTGGTGGCCGTTGATCATCCGTATTATAAATATAATTATAATTTGTTTCAAATTAATGTATCCCTTTCCGGGTTGCATGTTCCCAAAGTTCAAGACGTGGACTACCTTCTCAGTTCAGCCGTGCACGTGCCCGACTGCATGGTGCTGAAAGGACAGCGCCCTGTTTTCGGTAGCCTGGGGCATGACGAGTAAGTGCAGTGGCCGCAACAATGAGCTTTTTCGTTTGTGTAAAAGCACATGCTAGCATCGAATTCGATTTCGCACCACAGCGTCATAGTTTACTGTAAATCATCAACTTTCTCAAAATAAAATTAAAATGAAATAATTTTTTACCAACATCGTCCATTCGACACTGATGTGTACTGTAGCGTATGGCAGAAAAGTAACTTTAAAATAGTGGGCTATTAATTTGGTTTGGATGCCATTTCATCTCGCGATTAAAATAATTTGTTTCTTTAATCGAAAACCCGACAGTACTATTTAGTGCCCACCAACTAGAGTTTCTCTCGCATTAAACAGTCAGAAATGAGGGCACATTATAAGTAGAGCCATAATCCAATGCCTTTGAATAAATAATAACACCTCTAAAAGGCAGATGGCTAATGTGCATTTGTATATTCATTTCATTTTTCAGCACCGACACCTCACCACTTCCGGACGGAGAGTTTACAGGTGCTTCCCCGTCTGGATCTCTCAGCCAACCGGTTCTTTCAACACTGAAGTTACTTTCATCTTAACATGATACACTAGCCTACTTTTTTCTCCGCCTCTCCCTGAGCCGTCGGCTCTAAGGGTCTGCCGAAGACTGCGGCTGCCTGTCTGCTCTTCATGCACGTAATGAGAGAGCCGGGTTTTATCTACATGGCAGCAAAACGAGCATGGCACCGCGTAACTTCGCGGGTTCTTGCTTTTGTGCCTCTGCCTCTGCCAATGAGCGTTCTACTAATGTAAACGCTTAAATTAGTTGAATGTGTGCAACATATTGTACTGTCTATAATCATTAGCATGCCTTTCTATTAACATCATGTTAATAAGCGTGAAATAAGCGTGCTTGTTGCAAAGATTTAGACGACTGATTTCTTTTAGCGAACTGATTTCCTTTTGAGTTGAACAGAATTAGAAATAAGACGTGGTATGAGATGATGAGATATGACGATCTCTGATTAATGATTGCGATCGCTGTAGCCTCTTCATTTCCCGCCGTCTGTAACGCTGGAGTTTGGAGAGACTTATCTGAGCTACACTTCCACAGTGGACGAATCTGCACTCCGTCCCTCGATTCGGTCACAGTTATTACGCGCGTCCCTGAAATATTTAGCAAGAAGCAAGGCAAGCCGAGCCCCGGGTAATCAGCTGGGACCATGTCGACCACCGAAGACGCGCCCGCTTTCTTTAAAAACGCGGGTAGCCCCAAATTCTGTGGCATGTTGTGCCCGGTGGAGAGCTCCACCGAGAAAAAGACCCTGGATTTTGATTCCTTTTCAGCGGGCAGGGACAGTAGAGAGGCGGGCGCCCTGGTCATTGATAAGCAGGGTGACATCCTCTCTCAACCCGCCAGAAGGAAGGTTGAGATACGGAGAAGCACTGGCAAAGAGACGCTGCAGAACCTCATCGATCAGGTAGGGCGTGTTGATTTTGTGCGGAGTCACGCCGGAACTCCGACAACCAGACGGATCAGGCTTTTATCCGAAGGATTTTATCAAAGGTGTGGACTTTCCTGAATGAGAGTTATTTTTAATGGCCCTGAAAAACCACGCCCCATTTTAATCACATCTACAACACATTTATTATTATTTTATTCATTCGTTCAGCACCCTTTCCACAGGTAATTTCACTCTCTGAAATGAGTAAAATCTCACTCAGGACTCGAAGAGAAAACGTTGTCATTTACCTGCCACATGTGCCTATCCCACCCATTTACGGGGTCAGAATAGTTTGGTTTGTCAAATATGTGCATCCACGCAAAACCAAGTGCGGAGACCTCGCGCTACATGAAATCGTATATAGTAGCTTCCGTTCATGGTTGATTTTATTCATGCACCGACTTGACTAACAAAAGCAAACAGGACCCAGAACTGATCTGTCCAATCCCGAAGTCCCCTCATTGTTTCCTTTCATCTTTAACCCTGTAATCGCTGGTCTGGACGTCTTAAGAGCACCCCAAGGTGGTGTGGGATTGGTTTGATGGAGTTTTACGTCAACGATTCTATTTTATTCCTGCGCTCACAACCAAATTAATGAAGCTGTGAATTCATTTTTTGTATCCCACCCCTTTTAGAAATATAGCCTCCCATAAGTTCAAACATGTGGAATAAAATGTTTTTAATGTGTGCAATAGAAACTGCATGCAAACTATAATTACTGCAGAGTGTGTAACAGGTACAGTTTCAAATCACTGGTCTGAAAATCAGGACATAGTGCAGACACAACACAGCACAGTTTGGGAAGGACTGGTTAAGGTGGTGTTTCAGAGGTTAAAGGTCAGCCTGTCTACCAGAGAATGAGATTCCTGCTGTTTGCTCTTCCTGTTCTTTAAGGTGATTACCATCTAATTTTCCTAAAGGCACGGGAGGTGCTGGGAACGTCAGACAACTGAAAAGCTAAGAAAAGAGTTGTTATTAAGCAAAAACACAACTATTCTCTAAGAACACCTCTTTTTCAATGTGTTTCACAAACACATGCCATATTCCCCCAAAGGTCACTGACCTCATTGTAATATTGACATTGTAAATATAAGAACCTTCTGTCTGAGGTAAAATCTGTTGGTATGCTTCAAAGTTATTCTCATAGTGTTTTGTTTTATTTTTTTTGGTGATATTCAGTACAAACTGGAGATTTCCCTCGTCAATGATGTTGGAGAGCTTGCAGCATATACGGCATCCAATCATACAACTGCATATTTAGGATCACTTACAGATCTACTATCAGCGGAGGTGGGTAGTAACGCGTTATATTTACTCCGTTACATTTACTTAAGTAACTTTTTGAATAAATTGTACTTGTAAGAGTAGTTTTAATGCAACATACTTTTCACTTTTACTCAAGTATATTTGTGAAGAAAAAATGTTACTTTTACTCCGTTATATTCGGCTACATTCCGCTCGTTACTTTTATTTTTTACTCATTTTTTATTCAATGCACATTCTGTTTGTTTCATTCTCTCAGAGAGACTTCAGGCAAAGAGGTTTACTGGTCTTTGCTTTGGCTCTGTCACAGCCCCAAATGACTCCGTTTCACCAATCAAACGTAGCCAGTCACAGCACACAGAAGGATGAGTGGGCGACAACAATGGCTGAAACAACGGCGGGTGATTCGTTTGAGGCAGAACACCCCTGGCCTCACATTCAAACTACATTTTACTTACAGACTACCAAAAACAGTAGTTACATTATGCGCTGCCTTCTTTGTCTTCCTAGAAATGTGGACATTTCAGCCTACAAGAACTCAACTTCGAACTTGAGAAAATATGTGGCGGTAAGTTGTATGTTAGTTTTGGCTGTGGATAGATAACTATTTGACTGAGTGGTCATTTATTGTCTTGGACAATCTGTTTGTGAAATATACGCGCATTTGTGATGCCTGGGTACCTTCCAAAATAGCTGTGCGTAATACCACAGGCGTTGTTTACGGTGGTGTCGCCCTTTTTAGTACAGTCTGGCTTGATTAATAATTCATTTATTCAGTAGGTGAGAGTATAAGCTTTCTAACGATGTATAACATGTCTAATTTTGCTTTTGGAATAGCGTTGTTTAGGTCAGCGTAACCGAAATTTTTCTTATCATCGCATTCACTTATGCATTCACTCTGTGGTAGCAGTAAAAGACGCAGCACGGAATGTGGTCAACGATTATTCATAATTTCTTGGGAAATACTATTATTATTGAGGACTTCTGGGCATAGCTAAGCCGTATGTTTGCTGATAGACCTAGCTGACATCGTTTTCTGGAGCAAAACAGAAGCGGATTGAACTGTATTGTTGATTTACGGTCTCTGTCTCCATCTACTGAACACAGATAAGATTTCATCATTGCTATGTAAGTAGGCTATTATTGCTCAAAATACTTCGGTTATATACGTTATTTTTGAAATTGAGTGTGTTTAAATAGGTTACTAGTATTAATGTGGATATTTCACACTGTAATGTAAGCGTTAGTAGTGTAATAGTTTTTGTGAAGCATGCAACAGTCATGACGTGAGCGCTGGAACATTGCATACCATACATAAAGTTTGTTTACGCTAAACCGGAAGTTCTGCACATATTTCGCGCAAAGCATCATGGGACTTTGGAATATCGTGGAGAAGTGCATCATAAGGTACAATAATGGTGCTACAAAGCATTATGTTTCCCACATATAAAGTTTCTGTTTGAATTTGAGCAGGCTCCTCTTTGTTGTGATGATGAGTCTATTTTAATGGATAAATCCCTGTAGCCTCATTGATATTTTTTCTGTCAACGGAGTGTTCACCCCAACAAACTGACAGGGTATACAGACTTAATAGAGTCCAACAGAAAGCAAAAATCCTCCTCTTCTGACGAACCTCCTGTGTATTGTTTTATTTAAAGGGATATGATTTAGGCCATATTTGAATTTGCACATGGCTATTTTATATTTTGTTTATTTCTATTGGACAAGCATTTACAATTTTATATTTTGGACATTTGGATTTTTACGTTCATTTACATTGCTCTGCTTATTACATTAAATCAGATTATATGAAGTAACTCAGTACTTGAGTAGTCTTTTCACAAGATACTTTCTTACTCTTACTCAAGTAATTATTTGGATGACTACTTTTACTTCTACTTGAGTCATTATTATTTTAAAGTAACAATACTTTTACTTGAGTACAGTTTTTGGCTACTCTACCCACCTCTGACTATCAGTACGAATGTAAAAATGGTTCCACGCCGAGAGTGCGGTGTTCAGTTACATGGAACAAAGGGAAACTCAATCTCAAGCACTTGCAATCATGTGAAATTTATTCCAGTTAGTGTGTTGAATTAATGGACAAAAAGTCATGGGTCAGAAGTTCCAATTTCTGAAAGGCAATGTGCCCTGCAGGCTGTATTCAGGGCCCGGCTGCCCTAGGTTTGCCTAATCATACTGGGACATATTCATGTTATCACCTCTAGTGACGCTCTGCCAGGCCTACACGGCAGCTCTTCAGATCTTGCTTGTTTCGATGGCTAGTTGCCATATGTTTTCTCTTCAGTGTAATAAACGCATGTTCAATTCAATTCAGTTTGGGTGAATAACTCGGCCAGTTGAAGAATTTTCCTATTTTTGGCTTAGAAAACTCCTTTCTTGCATTAGCAGTATGTTTTGAATCACTGTCTTGTTGTAGGATGAAGCACCATCCAATGAGTTTGGAGGCACTTCTTTGAACTTCAGCAGATAAGATGCTTCTGTGCACTTCACAATTCATTCTGCTGCAACCGTTAGCAGTTACATAATCAATAGACAAGTGAGCCAGTACCTGTGGCAGCCATGCATACCCAAACCATGACACCCCCACCACCATGTTTCACAGATGAGGGGGGTGTTGTGGATTTTGGGCAGTTCCTTTTGGCCTCCACTTTTTGCTCTTGCCATTACTCAGATACAAGTGAATCTTGATCTCATTTGCCTACAACACCAGTTTCCAGAACTCTGCAGGCTCTTTTGGGTACTTTTAGTGAACTGTAACCTGGCTGTCCTGTTTTTGTGGTGAACTAACAGTTTGCATCTTGCAGTGTAGCCTCTGTTATTCTGTTCATGAAGTCTTCTGTGGACAGTAGTCACTGACCCATCCTTCCTCCTGCAGAGCGTTCTGATCTGATGGACATGTGTTATGGGGTTTGTCTCTGTTATGGTGAGTATTTTTTTTGTCATCAAGTTCTTACTTGGCCTACCAGGCCCTTTGCAATTACTGAGCGCACCGGTGCTCTCTTTCTTCTTAATGATGTTCCAAACAGTTGATGTTGGTAAGCATGAGTTTTGGCCTATGTCTCTGACTGTTTTTCTTATTTCTCAGCCTCATAATGGCTTTCTTGACTTTTGGACAAACAGTGAAACAGACTAACAGACTCCAAAGGCAATCAAAAGGCTTGAATCAAGACTAGATACTAAAGTCTATCTTATACCTACACGGTAAGCAATTAAACACACCTGGCAAATCAGAAACACTTGCGAAGCAATTTGTCCCAAATATTATGGTGCTCTGATATGAGGGGCTATGTATAAAAAGTGGTGTAATTTCTGCATGGCGAAACCAAAATGAATAAAAACACCCTTTAATAAAAGCTGTGAAGGTGCACTACATGACCAAAAGTATGTGTAAACCTGACATCCAACATCTCTTCCAAAATTAGAGTTGGTCCACCCTTTGCTGCTGGATTTCAAAGCATTGCTGCAGGGATTTGCTTCCGTTCAGCCATAAGAGCATTAGGCCTGGCTCACAGTTGGCTTTTCAATTGATCCCAAAGGTGTTGGATGGAGTTCAGGTCAGGGTTCTGTGCAGGCCAGTCAAGTTCTTCCACACCTTTTTGAAAAAAAACATTTCTATATGGACCTCACTGTGTGCTGGGGGCATTGTCGTGCTGAAACAGGAAAGGGCCTTCCCCAAATTGTTAGGCAAGCACAGAATCATCTAGAATATGATTGTATGCTGTAGCATTAGTCTTCACTGGCATGAAAGGGCTGGCCCAAACCATGAAAAACAACCCCAAACCAAGAGGCGTCCAGATACGTTTGGTCATATAGTGTACACTTTAACCACATGTGGGTTGTTTGATTACAAATCTAAAATTGTGGAGCATAGAGCCAAATCACAAAAAAATATCTTTGTTGCAAACATTATGGACTTCTTTCTTTTGGGTATTTTCGGGATGTTATAGGTATAGTTGTGTGGAGACAGATCATCTGTGTTGTGGTATTTGTTGGTTTCTTTGGTTAACTCTTCACCTGTTGGTTCTTAATGGGCCTCTATGCCCTGCTGATGATGTTACATTACATTACATTACAGGCATTTAGCAGACGCTCTTATCCAGAGTGACTTACACAACTTTTACATAGCATTTTTACATTGTATCCATTTATACAGCTGGATATATACTGAAGCAATTTCGGTTAAGTACCTTGCTCAAGGGTACAACGGCAGTGTCCTACCCTGGAATCGAACCTGCAACCTTTTGGTTACAAGCCCAGTTCCTTACCCACTGTGCTACACTCCGTCCACCCACTGATGTCACACTCGTGTGTTCCAGAGTACTGATGTTCTCCACGTTTGGAGATCTGGACATTGTAGAGTACGTTCTAGCACCTCTGTGCTGCAGACACATGGTAAAGTTTGGATCAGATATCATGGTTCAGTGAGCTGGACACACTCAGCGAGGCCTGAACGGGTCACACATCGCCCCTGCGTAGCCTGGTATCAGTGTCCTGAACGGGTCACACATCGCCCCTGCGTAGCGTGGTATCAGTGTCCTGAACGGGTCACACATCGCCCCTGCGTAGCGTGGTATCAGTGTCCTGAACGGGTCACACATCGCCCCTGCGTAGCTGGTATCAGTGTCCTGAACGGGTCACACATCGCCCCTGCGTAGCGTGGTATCAGTGTCCTGAACGGGTCACACATCGCCCCTGCGCAGCGTGGTATCAGTGTCCTGAACGGGTCACACATCGCCCCTGCGTAGCTGGTATCAGTGTCCTGAACGGGTCACACATCGCCCCTGCTTAGCCTGGTATCAGTGTCCTGAACGGGTCACACATCGCCCCTGCGTAGCGTGGTATCAGTGTCCTGAACGGGTCACACATCGCCCCTGCGCAGCGTGGTATCAGTGTCCTGAACGGGTCACACATCGCCCCTGCGTAGCTGGTATCAGTGTCCTGAACGGGTCACACATCGCCCCTGCGTAGCATGGTATCAGTGTCCTGAACGGGTCACACATCGCCCCTGCATAGCTGGTATCAGTGTCCTGAACGGGTCACACATCGCCCCTGCGCAGCGTGGTATCAGTGTCCTGAACGGGTCACACATCGCCCCTGCGTAGCTGGTATCAGTGTCCTGAACGGGTCACACATCGCCCCTGCGTAGCTGGTATCAGTGTCCTGAACGGGTCACACATCGCCCCTGCGTAGCGTGGTATCAGTGTCCTGAACGGGTCACACATCGCCCCTGCGCAGCGTGGTATCAGTGTCCTGAACGGGTCACACATCGCGCCTGCGCAGCGTGGTATCAGTGTCCTGAACGGGTCACACATCGCCCCTGCGTAGCTGGTATCAGTGTCCTGAACGGGTCACACATCGCCCCTGCGCAGCGTGGTATCAGTGTCCTGAACGGGTCACACATCGCCCCTGCGTAGCTGGTATCAGTGTCCTGAACGGGTCACACATCGCCCCTGCGTAGCCTGGTATCAGTGTCCTGAACGGGTCACACATCGCCCCTGCGTAGCGTGGTATCAGTGTCCTGAACGGGTCACACATCGCCCCTGCGCAGCGTGGTATCAGTGTCCTGAACGGGTCACACATCGCCCCTGCGTAGGTGGTATCAGTGTCCTGAACGGGTCACACATCGCCCCTGCGTAGCATGGTATCAGTGTCCTGAACGGGTCACACATCGCCCCTGCGTAGCTGGTATCAGTGTCCTGAACGGGTCACACATCGCCCCTGCGTAGCTGGTATCAGTGTCCTGAACGGGTCACACATCGCCCCTGCGCAGCATGGTATCAGTGTCCTGAACGGGTCACACATCGCCCCTGCGTAGTGTGGTATCAGTGTCCTGAATGGGTCACACATCGCCCCTGCGCAGCTGGTATCAGTGTACTGAACGGGTCACACATCGCCCCTGCGTAGCTGGTATCAGTGTCCTGAACGGGTCACACATCGCCCCTGCGTAGCTGGTATCAGTGTCCTGAACGGGTCACACATCGCCCCTGCATAGCGTGGTATCAGTGTCCTGAACGGGTCACACATCGCCCCTGCGCAGCGTGGTATCAGTGTCCTGAACGGGTCACACATCGCCCCTGCGCAGCGTGGTATCAGTGTCCTGAACGGGTCACACATCGCCCCTGCGCAGCATGGTATCAGTGTCCTGAACGGGTCACACATCGCCCCTGCGTAGCTGGTATCAGTGTCCTGAACGGGTCACACATCGCCCCTGCGTAGCTGGTATCGATGTCCTGAACGGGTCACACATCGCCCCTGCGCAGCGTGGTATCAGTGTCCTGAACGGGTCACACATCGCCCCTGCGTAGCATGGTATCAGTGTCCTGAACGGGTCACACATCGCCCCTGCGTAGCTGGTATCATTGTCCTGAACGGGTCACACATCGCCCCTGCGCAGCGTGGTATCAGTGTCCTGAACGGGTCACACATCGCCCCTGCGTAGCGTGGTATCAGTGTCCTGAACGGGTCACGCATCGCCCCTGCGCAGCGTGGTATCAGTGTCCTGAACGGGTCACGCATCGCCCCTGCGCAGCGTGGTATCAGTGTCCTGAACGGGTCACGCATCGCCCCTGCGCAGCGTGGTATCAGTGTCCTGAACGGGTCACACATCGCCCCTGCGTAGCGTGGTATCAGTGTCCTGAACGGGTCACACATCGCCCCTGCGCAGCGTGGTATCAGTGTCCTGAACGGGTCACACATCGCCCCTGCGCAGCGTGGTATCAGTGTCCTGAACGGGTCACACATCGCCCCTGCGCAGCGTGGTATCAGTGTCCTGAACGGGTCACACATCGCCCCTGCGTAGCGTGGTATCAGTGTCCTGAACGGGTCACACATCGCCCCTGCGTAGCTGGTATCAGTGTCCTGAACGGGTCACACATCGCCCCTGCGCAGCGTGGTATCAGTGTCCTGAACGGGTCACACATCGCCCCTGCGCAGCGTGGTATCAGTGTCCTGTTGAGGTCACCCGCAGGAGAGAGTTAATCCCTCTTTTTTTGGCTGGATCGCAACAGCGGGGCCAGCCCTACAAACGCGAATGTCTGTGACTGAGTGACTGAGTGAGTGACTGAGTGATGAAGTTACACCATTGGTTGGCCGGATCACGTGTGTCATGACAACCAAATAAACAACAGCGCGAGTACAGCATTTTATCCTCAGGCAGAGTGACAAACACAGCAGAGGATAGGATTACGTTACCGGAGAACAAGAAAAAAGGTAGATTTAACTAGCTAATGTTAAGTTAGATTTTCCAGTTTAAATAAGTATTCGCAATGTTTTCTCTATTGATGTTCATGGCCAACTAATTCTCATTAATATTAATAATATATCATGAAATAATGTTCCAGCTAACAAGCTAGGTAACGTAAACAGATTTGCAACTATGAAATAGGTGAAATATCGCTAGCAGCCTGTACCTAGCTATGTAGGAAAAAATGTCCTTGTTATCCTCCAGTGTGTCATGGTTCTGTGTTTTCCTGTCTGTGTTTCCCTTGTTGGGCCGCCAGATGGCGGCACTTCTGTTTTGTGTCCTGCTCCCCCCTGTTTAATTGTATTATTGGTTTCAATTATTCCATTGTTGGGTTTTGGCTGTCTCGTTTTCCCTTCCCTCTCTGTGGCCTGATTGTTCATTGTGCCCTCCTGTGTCTCGTCAGTGTCTGTATATAAGTTTCCCTTCCCCTGGACTCAGGTGCTGGATCCTTGATTGTCTATTCATGCCTCCGCTCATGTTCCTGACCCGTGTGTTCCTGCCCAGGTTCTGTTTCCCCGTGTTTTTGGATTTTTGGATTTTCTTTGTTCCCTGTGTCCTTGAAGTTTTTTCCTTGTGTTTTGAAAGTTGCCCTGCGAGGCTTTTTGTTCCCTTGTGTTCCCTTTTTAAGTAAAGTCTTTTGTTCATCCTATTTCTTGCGTTCGAGTTTTTACCCTCTCCGCATTTGGGTCCTAACCCACCACTACACCCTGACACAGTGGTTATTTTTTCAGTACTTTTGCGATTTTTTTCAGTGCCAGCAAGTCAGAGGTAGCCCAGCTCTAACTTTTGGTTGCTAAGGGGACCTGTATCGACCACCCCATATAAATGAATGGAACTTGATATCAATTTGTTAGCATACTGTATAGGTGTCCTGTCTTCTGTATTTGAGGTTACTATGAGAAAGGGTGGTCGCTATCAGCATGTCTAGGAATCCGTACATATTCACTGTTGTAACCCAAGTCGCAGGATGAAAAATAGCCGTTAGGAAAGCAGGAAAGCAGTTGAAATTATGAAGCAATGTCTGTGCCATTGGGTTTAGTGGGTCGCAATGAGATAATTCCGAGCATGTTGCTTGTCTGAAAGTTGATATAGTAAATAAGCCTATATATAACTAAATGTATATGTATGTGGTTGGTTTTTCACATTTAGACAGATTATGTGTATTTTTACTGGACTTACATTTTAATAGGTAACAATGTCCAGTTCTCTCTAATAAATTACAAAGTAAATACACTAGCGGTTCAGGTGGTTGATACACGTCCCGCCCCTCAGGTGGTCAATAATGTGCTTTCGCTCTAACGTTACTTTCGTTAGAGAGGGGCTCAGGGTTCTTAGCTATACCTAAAAGTTTTTAAGGGAAAGAAATGCCTTCTAGTTCTAAAATACGTAACGTTAGTGGTGGCTACTACAATATTTTAATGTTCTTACTGGTTGCGTGATCAACTACTTGTAATGTGAGAGAATGATCTAACGTTACTCATTCTCAAATGTAACCTTATTAGACAAGTAGACAGGCAGGAGTAGTAGAGGCAAGTGGAGCAGGAGAGCAGAATGAAGCAGGAGAGAGGGCAGAAAGAGATCAGAGTGGAGAGGAGAGTGGAGGAGGACAGGAGAGAGGAGAGAAAACGAAGACTAAGCACAGGCTATCAGGCTGGGGCCCTAAATGGGTAGACAAGACACGGTTCCACCCACGGCTCTCAGCCAGGCTGCAAACTTTGCCACTGAGGCTAATATACAGTGCCATCTGTAAGCAGTGGCTCAAAGAGGCATTATGCATGAATAAGTAGATGTCAATAAATATGTTCTAATGTTTGTTTTGCAGTCAAGTGTCATTTTATTTCATATTTTTAAATGACCTATTGATATTCACTCCGACGCCGGCGGCACGTGCGCACCACCCAGGTACAACAAAACCCTTTCCCCCGCTGCTGAAAAACATCCCAGAGGAAACACTGTTAGGTCCAGCCATATACTAGGTTTTAACCTGGTCTTGTTTATATTTCAAACCCAAAAGGTTGCAGGCGAGTGCAAGACTTTAACAAATGGCAGCTCACCCTGAATGAGATGAGAACATGATGATGCCAACACCCTTTGTGCCCCTTACTCCATATGAATGTTCTGTGTGTTACCATTTCCAGTGTTGGATATTTACGGAAGGGCGGCACGGTGGTGCAGTGGGCACCACTGTCGCTTCACAGCAAGAAGGTCTTGGGTTTGAATTCAGTCTGGGCCTGTGTGGAGCTTGCATGGTTTCCCTGTCCGCATGGGTTTCCTCCGGGTTCTCCGGTTTCCTCCCACAGTCCAAAAACATGCAGGTAGGCTGATTGGAGACACTAAATTTCCCATAGGTATGAATGTGTGAGTGAATGGTGAGTGAAGGATGGGTGTGCCCTGTGATAGATTGGCGGCCCAATGCATGCTGGGATAGGCTCCGTGTGACCCTGCCCAGGACAAGCGGGTATAGATAATGGATGGAAGGATGGATATTAACTAAAGCAAATCAAGTCAAGTACTTTGCTCTAGGTGCAAAAACCACCCTTCATCTGGTAAAGGGAACTGAAGCCACCGGGGTATAATCCCAGTTAATAGAACACTGTTCAGCTACAGACAACAATTCAAATTTCAAATTTAATTTCAAATTTTATTTGTATAGCGTATTTTACAGCAGTTGTCACAATACGCTTTACAGACAACCCTGGCCTAAACCCCCACAGGAGCAAGCCTAAGGCAACAGAGGCAAGGGAAAACTCCCTGTGGCAGATGGGAAGAAACCTTGGAAGGAACCAGGCTCAAGGGGGAAACCCATCCTCCTCTGGTCGGCTCAGGGTGCCGACTGGTGACCAGCATGTCAGCCAGTTTTATAAGGTTGATGATGTGGCTCAGATGATGGGTGGGACCGGGTGGCGGTGATGGGGAACAGCAGGTGGCGACAGATGTGGGCAGGGTGGAGGCAATGACGAAAGAGGGGCTGGACTGCAGAGGTGGGGGAGACCAGACGACTCTCAAAGCACTCTCGAAGATTGGGGCAAGAGCCCCGCCGGCAGCGTGGGGAAGAGGGTAGAAACAGCAATTAGGGAATTTGCAATATAGCAGACAGTGGGTAAAGTGGCAGTAGTATGTATTGGGGGGACCCCGCCAGGAGTACTATATGGCTGCATAGCTACTAGGACAGGGATGGAGAGCCCATGCAGTCATGAGGGGTAGACAACCATACCCGCCTATCAAGAGCCAGCCCATGTAAAGTTGGGTCACAGCTGATTGACAAGTGACAGTAAGGAAAGGATTGCCACCTACAAAGCTCTATGATTACAGGCTTCTCGCACCCTATCTCCAGACTACAACTGATTATAAGCCTGAGCATAGAGGTGCGTTTTTAATCTAGATTTAAATATTGAGACTGAGTCTGACTCCTTTATAAATTTTGGAAGCTGGTTCCACAGTAGTGTATAGGATAGGAATAGTGCATGATGGAGACAGTTTGGAAATCTGGTCTCTAATAGCCTCAATTTTCTGATTGAAAAAGTTCATGAAGTCAATGCTGCTAAGATTGGAGGGATAAGATGAAAACTCTGATGATTGTTTTTTAGTTAATTTATCCACAGTACTAAATAGAAATTTTGGGTTATGTCTGTTTTGTTCAATTAGTTTTGAGAAAAAGGCAGATCTAGCAGAAGCAAGAGCTTGCTTATACTGAAGAAAGCTGTTTTTCCATGCAAGATGAAATACTTCTAGCTTTGTTGACCGCCATTTTCGCTCTAATTTTCTAGTAGACTGCTTCAGGGCCCGGGTGGTATCGTTATACCATGGAGAGTGCTTTTTCCGACTAGGGTTTCTTCTTTTAAGGGGGGCAACAACATCAAGAGTGTTCCTGAGGGTAAGGGTTAGCTGGTTAGTCAATTGGTCCAGTGCAGCTTCATCAGCATTTTCATCAGCCTTTTCTTCTGTGGAGAGGAATGATCCGGAAGTTATTAACTTTGGAATAACCTCAGGGTTTACTGATCAGCTGTAGTAATGTCTAGGCTCTGATACAGGAGGATTGGATGCCTTAATATTAAACGTAATGAGGAAATTACCTGATAGTACAGGGTTATGAGGTGCGATGGTAAGATTTACCACACTAATACCATGGGACAGAACTAAGTCTAAGGTATGGCCACGGTAGTGAGCAGGCTCACAAACATTCTGTACAAAACCAATGGAATCAATAATAGGCAAAAGCTGTTCCTAGGGGGTCACCATTTCTATCCACATGTATGTTGAAATCACCAACAATTATGACCTTATCTGCTGAAATTGCAAGGTGTGATAAAAGCTCAGCAAATTCCCTTAAGAAATCAGAATAAGGCCCAGGTGGCCTGTAAACAGACACAAGAAAAAAGGACTGCCCGCTAGCACTTTTATTAGCTAGATCGGGCTGTACACAGTTAGTAATAAGAACTTCAAAAACTTCAAAAGAGAAGAGTGAGAAAATTAAAAGATACTTTCACATATTTATATGGATGAAGGATTTGGTAGAGTGCAGGGAATGCGCCACTTCAACAAGTTTGGGGTTTGAATGGGACACTAATATCTACAAGCTGAATCTCCAATTGATCTAGGAAATTAAGTTTTTTTTTTGGTATAATATGAATTATGTGTTAGGTATTCTCAGTAAAGCATGTACTAGGCATGCAGATAGAGTAATGGCCATATAGTAATAGTTTTGTATAAGGAACAAACGTACGGACTGCAAAGCCAGAAAGATTGCTCGTCACCCGTCGGGGTAAGGTTAGGCCGTACCAGGATTGTCGCTTTCACTCGCTTCTATAATTGCGCATTAACACTGGCGGGTTTTGTTTCCCTGCAGCGCACTTGGCTGAGCGCGGCAGTAGCAGCACGGCTGACCGGAACAGAGCTCGTTCTCTCTCGTCCGATACTAGCTGTAATCTGCAGTTGACCGAGTGACACGCCCTGAAAATGCGTCACCATGCATGCGGAACCTCCGCCGTCTTCTGCTGCAACGCCTTTCCCGCGATGGGGCAAAGTGATTTGAAGCCCGCGATCGATCGGTAACAGCTGGTTCCCTGCACCACGGCCGCGGGAAAAACCTCTCCGACTCGCTGAGCCGCAAACGCAAAGCCTTGTGCCAAGGCAGGTTCTTTGTATGAACCTCATACTTGGCGATAAAGTGTTTTTGATCCCAATTCTAAAGTAATCAGCTGCTTGTGCAGGATAAACTGTAAAGTTCTACCAACTCAAGAAAACAACGTAGATTATCCAAAAAAAAAAAAAAAATTAATTAACTGCTGGCGGGCTGTGTTCAAAGAGGCTTAAAATAAAGATAAACTTTACATTTTTGCATGTTTAGATGGTCAGTTTATATGCAAGTATGTTCAATTTCATTTCACCAATTGCTTGACATTTATTATCTAAAAACTTCAGTGACTTCAAGGTATCGAAAAATAAAAAGGAAATGAGAACTAATTTCCCAGAAGTCCTGATATCTGTAAATATCTAGTATTTATTAATTTATTTAAATTATTTCAGACTTTGTGGGCAACGCTGATTCCATTCTAATCTGGCATGGCCATTTCCTGATGCCAGTCTGAGTGGTGAGTCCCGTTCCCTGGGACAGCGTAATGGAGGGGATGAGGGAGTGGTGCGGAATGCAATGCTGAATTCCTTTCTCAGCATTTCCCACTTGATCCTCTTCAGTGTGCGTTTAACCTCTCTCTCTCTCTCTCTCTCTCTCTCTCTCTCTCTCTCTCTCTCTCTCTCTCTCTCTCTCTCTCTCTCTCTCTCTCTGTGGAATGTCTGGTGCCGTTTATGCTTTTTTACGCTCGCCTTTCTTATCACGTGTGTAAAGCGGATCATAATGTGAACTTCCTTCTTTCTCTCAGCGTATTTCCTTCCCTTGTTCACTTTTATTACAAGGATTTAAAAAATAAATGAATAAAAAAACCCTCCCTCTTCACCTGTTTCTCTGGCCACTGTGAACAGCAAAGCACTGTTGTGCTGTGGTCTGGTATTTTTTATTTAAACATACTCTGATGGTTGAAACGGATGAATAATAAAGGACAGAGGACAAAACTGAACTTTTCCCACCATAGTTTTCCACCACTTGCTCAAATTCTCAAAGTATTTCTCAGACTTTACTCTTTTGGTCAAGTTCTGTATGAAGCTCCTATTTAAAATTCGGCAATTCAGCTCCTTGTTTACCCGCTGTCTATCCATCTCTTTTTCTTAATTGCTATTACGGAGGGTGTTGCTCTGAGTTCGTCCTGCTGTTTTCACTGCTATTACTGCATTACTTCACAGTTTATACTCTGCAGGCTCGCGCGCATTTCTTGCTTTCGTTCGTGATTGCTTTTAGCAGCATAAATATATATTTGAAGCCCTCTTTACAAAATACTGCGCTTCTTTTGGGACAAAGTCAGAATTCCTAATTAGGTGAAGTTGTCCATGTTGCAATTGATGCTGTTTTTTTAAGTCACGCGGGATGTGGGCGTCTCCTCGGTTACTTCACAATAAAAAGAGAGGCACCTTCTGTCCAATGAGGGGGAATTACAGCCAGGCAAGTGTGGAAATTCATTTGCATTTTTACAATACTGTACACGCCCCCCCCCCCTTTTTTTTTTCTTTCAGGCGGTTTAGGAAAAGAAATGGGGAGGGCTAGACTTCTCGTCTGAGCAGGGCGGGGCACTGCGCATGTACGATGGAGCTTCGCTTAGAAAATCTTTCAGTGTGTCTGAGTCCGTGTGGATGGGCTAGCTGCTGCGGCAGAGACAAGGGACAAGAAAATACCTGCTTCGGAGCCGGGAGCCTTTCTCCATTCTTCCGAACGGTGGCCTCCTTTTTGCGACTGACAGCAACTGCTTCACGGATTTATTTTTCCATTTCCATTGATTGTCTCCTGGTGGATTTTCTTTAAACAAAGAGAAAGAAAAACACTATTGGTTATTTTTGAAACCGCAGTGTTCCGAGCATCTAGTCCTTTCGTAGCAGACCTTGCACGGAGCAACGCGACCCGCTTCTTAAACACAAGAAGAAGATGTCAGGCTACCAGGGAAAGAAGAATATTCCTCGCATTACAGTGAGTTGCAGCTGGTATATATTCGGTCATGCAGTGTATGGGGGTATAAGGTGTGTACGACATAGACCGTAATATATGACTGCATCATATCACGCCATTATGTGACTAAAACGTCAAATTATTAGAAGAAAATATTGCAGTCGCAATTCATTTAGAAAATGCTTATTTGCGTGGCAGAGAATCGTTTGCACGGGTTATTCTAGGCTACTGAAAACGTTTTGGAAGCGGCGATCGTACATGTAGCTACGTTGCTTGCAGACCAGCCAGCAGAACTGTTCACAACCTGTAATGTGTCATTGTTTAGGCTGTATCTGAAAGAAACTGCTATTCTGCGTGCCCGGGACTGTCGCTGAAAGCATCGTGTGGCCACAGTCACTGAAACGTGTGTAACTTTTAATGGGGGTTTCAGTACCAGGCGAGCGACCCATTCATTTAAGTAATGTGTATTATTTTCCAACTGTTACTATACTGTATTGACACTAGATAAGCTAGCTGTCTGTGTTGAACAAAATGCAAGTCGGGTGCATGCCGTTTTCGTATACGCAAGAACTGAAACATTCTGGAAGGCCGGGCAAGATAATAGAAGACAATAGAGTATAATAAAGACGAGCTATTCTATTAAAATATGCATTTGTACTATGGCGGGGCGATGTTCTTTTGTTGTGAGTCTACTGACTGGCTGGCCAACAGAGAGAGCAAATGTAATAGATCGCCCGCATCCGCCCATCCGCTCTAACGCTGGGTTCGGATTTATGTCATGCCACGTCGGGTTAATGCGGGCTCACATTTTTATTTATAGACCTAATTTTGGGCTCATGGTTGGTTCTGTGTGTCGTGCCTGTTGTTCTGTGTGTCGTGCCTGTTGCGGCCTGCATCGCTTGCCCTTTTTTACCTCCCGATATCCGTGCGGAAGCGGCTGATGATCATGGCGTATTGAGAGAGAATAGCGGGTCAGGATAATGGAAAGAAACGGATGGGACCCGGGGCTTCTGTTTCCGTCCTCGCTGCAGATTGCTCGCTTAGACGAACGCACCACCGTGGGGAAAACGAAGAAACAACGAGGCCGGTCGAATTGAACCTCGGTTACTATGAATTTTTGTCGCTGAAACTTTTTCAGCTCATTTCTTTCAATCTCAGTAGTGTGTGTAATTCCTCCTCTTACCACAATGGGCTGTTCTCCACCCACACGTACCCGCCCCGTCCACGGCGATAAACCGACATAACCGGCGTATTTTCAATATAGTTACACTGTCGACAAACTGAACTACGAACCGAGCGTGTTGTACACAGGAGAACACACTGTACTGTCATGTAATTACCTCGATTTAGACACACTTTTTTGAACGAAAACTGTCTTACATTTTGCATTCGCAAAATTTAAATAACTCTTAAGGTCGTTCAGGCGGTAGACTAGTTTCCGCCCTAAAATCAGTGAATGAATGGTACTCGAGTGCAGAACGTGCCTTTATGATGATGGGTGGGGTTTTGTATTGGCAGAAAGCAGCTCGAAGGTGGGAGTGGGACAGTGTGCTGGGGGGGTAGAGGTATCAGTGGGACAGTGTGCTGGGGGGGGGGGGGTAGAGGTAGCAGTGGGACAGTGTGCTTGGGGGGGGGGGGGTAGAGGTAGCAGTGGAACAGTGTGCTGGAGGGGTAGAGGTAGCAGTGGGACAGTGTGTTGGGGGTGGGAGGGGGGAGTGGGACAGTGTGCTGGGGGGGTAGAGGTAGCAGTGGGACAGTGTGCTGGGGGTAGAGGTGGGAGTGGGACAGTGTGCTGGAGGGGTGGAGGTAGCAGTGGGACAGTGTGATGGGGATGGAGGTGGGAGTGGGACAGTGTGCTGGGGTGGAGGCGGGAGTGGGACAGTGTGCTGGGGGTGGAGGTGGCAGTAGGACAGTGTGCTGGGGATGGAGGCGGGAGTGGGACAGTGTGCTGGGGTGGAGGCGGGAGTGGGACAGTGTGCTGGGAGTAGAAGTAGCAGTGGGACAGTGTGCTGGGGGGGTAGAGGTAGCAGTGGGACAGTGTGATGGGGTAGAGGTGGCAGTGGGACAGTGTGCTGGGGATGGAGGCGGGAGTGGGACAGTGTGCTGGAGGGGTAGAGGTAGCAGTGGGACAGTGTGCTGGGGGGGTAGAGGTAGCAGGGGGACAGTGTGCTGGGGATGGAGGGGGGAGTGGGACAGTGTGATGGGGGTAGAGGTAGCAGTGGGACAGTGTGATGGGGTTGAGGTGGGAGTGGGACAGTGTGCTGGGGATGGAGGCGGGAGTGGGACAGTGTGCTGGAGGGGTAGAGGTAGCAGTGGGACAGTGTGCTGGGGATGGAGGGGGGAGTGGGACAGTGTGATGGGGGGTAGAGGTAGCAGTGGGACAGTGTGATGGGGTTGAGGTGGGAGTGGGACAGTGTGCTGGGGATGGAGGCGGGAGTGGGACAGTTGTCTGGGGGGGTGGAGGTAGCAGTGGGACAGTGTGCTGGGGGTGGAGGTGGGAGTGGGACAGTATGCTGGGGGGGTGGAGAGCATGCATGCGTTACTGTACGTTCGTGTGCACGCGTGTGTGTGTGTGACTGTGTGTTCATCCATATGAGTGTGTGTGTGTGCAGGTGTTCAATGTGTGTGTGCATGTATGCATGTAAGCATGCGTGGGTGCGGGTGTATAATGTGTGTGTACATATATGTAGTGTGTGTGTGTATGTATGTGTGTGTATGGGTGTAGTGTGTGTGTGCGTGCACATGTGTATAGTGTGTTTGTGCATTTGTGTGTGTGAGGTGTATAGTGTGTTTGTGTGTGCATTTGTGTGTGTGAGGTGTATTGTGTGTTTGTGTGTGCTTGAGCAGGTGTATAGTGTGAGTGTGTGTGAGTGTGTTCGTGTGTGTGTGTGTGTGTGTGTGTGTGGCCGTGTGTGTTTGTGTGTATGTGTGTGTGTGCGTGCATGTGTGTGTTTGTGTGTGTGTGCATATGTGTGGGCATGTTTTACTATCTTTGTGAGAACCAAATGTCCACACAAGGATAGAAAGATGAGGAAAATTATGCAAGGTGGGGACTTTCTGCTGGTCCCCACAAGTTCAAGAGGCTGTTTTAGGGTTAGGACTTAGGGTTAGGGTTACAATTAGGTTAAGGTTAGGGTTAAGGTTAGGCATGTAGTGGTTGGGGTTAGGGTTAGGGTTAGGGGTTACGGAATGAATGTAAGTCAATGGGAAGTCCTCACAAGTATTGCAATACAAATGTGTGTGCATATGTGTGTGTGTGTGTGTGTGTGCATGTGTGCGTGTGTGTGTATGCGTGTGTGTGTGTGTGAGTAAGTGTGTGTGTGTGTGTGAGTGAGTGTGTGTGTTTGAGTAAGTGTGCATACATGCATGTGCCTGCTCAGGACATGCTGCTTTGTGCTGGTTGCTGCAGTACATCCAGACCACATTTCAGCCGCTCTGCTAGCATTGATCACATTATGATATTTATTAAGATGAGATCGGCCCATCATCCTGGATGGGAAGTTTTTATTGAATGCTGAGGTTGTGTGATTGTCAGCTGCTGAGTTTGTTGGCACACCCTCTGCAGACTACAGCAGTGTTATTTTAATTGCCCCATGGATCACTCTTCTCTGGAAGGATGTCTGGCAGTGGGACAGGCGCAGCTCATTTTAGTTTAACTTTGTTAACTCAAAGAGGAGAGCTTCGGGGACTACTGTTTCCATAGCGATAACTGCTGGAGTCTTTCCAGAGGACAAAAAAATGTCACCTGCTCACAGTCTTACCTTCCAGGTTTTTATTTTTAGAAACCAGCAGGGACAGGGTGGGCTCACAGATGAGTTTTTTCAGTCTGAAGAGTTTTAATTTTTCACTAATGTCCTGGAGAAGAAGGTGTTGGAATCTGGTGTGAGCCTCTGAGATCATTTTAAAATTGTAGGAAGTCCTGTAAGTGAGTTCTGGGAGGAGGAGGGTGGTGGGGGGTGGGTAGCAGGGCCGGGGGGTGTTTAGTGGCAGGTTGACCACAGATTCTGTGTTAATGAAGTGTAGGATTGCTGATCTGAGATCAGTTTCATATTGTAGCTCATAATGGATTTAGGTTAGGATACAGGTGTGGGAATTGACCTGAGATCTGTTTAGTGTTTTAGCTCATGTTGGATTAAGGTCAGGATGCAGTGTGGGGACTGACCTGAGATCAGTTTAGTGTTTTAGCTCATAATGGATAAGGTTAGCATTGTAGGTGTTGAGACTGACCTGAGATCAGTTTAGTGTTTTAGCTCATGTTGGATTAAGGTCATGATGCAGGTGTGGGGACTGACCTGAGGTCAGTTTAGTGTTTTAGCTCATAATGGATAAGGTTAGCATTGTAGGTGTTGAGGCTGATCTGAGATCAGTTTGAGATGCTGGGCTCCAGAGCTCAGCCACAGAACTGTGAAGCTGATTTTAACACTTGCCAGGAATGATGTCCGGAAACGCCTTTCACACGAGACGTTAAGTCCAGGTGCGGACTCACGGCGACCGTTAAAGAGCCTGTGGCCCGTCGCTCAGGGCCTGGAGGACCGGTGTGTACCCTGGCTAAATGAGCTAGCTGGCTGTATGCACCAGCTCTGCCTCACTCATAGAGCAGATTGCAGATAAAGGTTTTATATAGGGACACAAAAACAGTCTTCAGCTGTCATTCATACACTCATCAAGAAATGCAGCTGACATGTCAGATGGTGTTGGGGCTAAGTAAGTAATTAAGGCCAGATGTTGGCATGGAAACCAGAAGCGGGGACAGCCCTCGTTGCCTACCTCTGCGTTAGGTGGTTCTCCAATGCCCAGGCAAAGTCACCATTAGGGTTTCTGATTTTGACCACTTCCTCTGCAAGGGCAGCTGGGTAAATAGACCCCTCCCTTTCCTCCTGGCCCAATGTGGGCTGGGGTTCTGATGGTCCTCTGCAAGGGCAGCTGGGTAAATAGACCCCTCCCTTTCCTCCTGGCCCAATGTGGGCTGGGGTTCTGATGGTCCTCTGCAAGGGCAGCTGGGTAAATAGACCCCTCCCTTTCCTCCTGGCCCAATGTGGGCTGGGGTTCTGATGGTCCTCTGCAAGGGCAGCTGGGTAAATAGACCCCTCCCTTTCCTCCTGGCCCAATGTGGGCTGGGGTTCTGATGGTCCTCTGCAAGGGCAGCTGGGTAAATAGACCCCTCCCTTTCCTCCTGACCCAATGTGGGCTGGGGTTCTGATGGTCCTCTGCAAGGGCAGCTGGGTAAATAGACCCCTCCCTTTCCTCCTGGCCCAATGTGGGCTGGGGTTCTGGTGGTCCTCTGCAAGGGCAGCTGGGTAAATAGACCCCTCCCTTTCCTCCTGACCCAATGTGGGCTGGGGTTCTGATGGTCCTCTGCAAGGGCAGCTGGGTAAATAGACCCCTCCCTTTCCTCCTGGCCCAATGTGGGCTGGGGTTCTGGTGGTCCTCTGCAAGGGCAGCTGGGTAAATAGACCCCTCCCTTTCCTCCTGACCCAATGTGGGCTGGGGTTCTGATGGTCCTCTGCAAGGGCAGCTGGGTAAATAGACCCCTCCCTTTCCTCCTGGCCCAATGTGGGCTGGGGTTCTGATGGTCCTCTGCAAGGGCAGCTGGGTAAATAGACCCCTCCCTTTCCTCCTGACCCAATGTGGGCTGGGGTTCTGATGGTCCTCTGCAAGGGCAGCTGGGTAAATAGACCCCTCCCTTTCCTCCTGGCCCAATGTGGGCTGGGGTTCTGGTGGTCCTCTGCAAGGGCAGCTGGGTAAATAGACCCCTCCCTTTCCTCCTGGCCCAATGTGGGCTGGGGTTCTGATGGTCCTCTGCAAGGGCAGATGGGTAAATAGACCCCTCCCTTTCCTCCTGGCCCAAAGTGGGCTGGGGTTCTGATGGTCCTCTGCAAGGGCAGCTGGGTAAATAGACCCCTCCCTTTCCTCCTGGCCCAATGTGGGCTGGGGTTCTGATGGTCCTCTGCAAGGGCAGCTGGGTAAATAGACCCCTCCCTTTCCTCCTGGCCCAATGTGGGCTGGGGTTCTGGTGCAGGAAGCTGTACTTAACCCAGCTGGCACGTGCTGGCTGAGCTGAGCATTGCTGAGCATCACTGTGAAGTGCTCTGGGAGCTGTGCATGTGCTCCCCTGTTGTTGTTATTATAGCCTCGACCGTCAGCAGACGCCTCTGCTGTCATTGTGTGCCGCTTTGTCCATTATCACTGTTATGAAAACATGCAGCATGCTGGTGCAACATCAACATCAATCTGTCTGCATCGTCTTCACTGCTGTGTCTCTGTCTCTGTCTTTGTGTGTCTGTGTCTGTGTCTCTGTCTCTGTCTTTGTCTGTGTCTATGTGTGTCTGTGTCTCTGTCTCTGTCTCTGTCTTTGTCTTTGTCTTTATGTGTCTGTGTCTGTCTCTGTCTTTGTCTGTGTCTATGTGTGTCTGTGTCTCTGTCTGTGTCTGTGTCTCTGTCTGTCTGCGTCTTTGTCTCTGTCTGTGTCTCATTTTCTGTCTGTGTGTGTCTGTGTCGCTGTCTGTTTCTGTGTCTGTGTCTCTGTCCTGTCTCTGTGTGTGTCTGTATCTCTGTCTGTGTGTCTCTGCCTGCCTGTGTGTGTGTGTGTGTGTCTGTGTGTCTGTGTGTCTGTGCCTGTCTGTGTCTCTGTCTGTGTCTCTCTGCCTGCCTGTGTGTCTGTGTGTCTGTGTCTGTGTGTCTCTGCCTGCCTGTGTGTGTGTGTGTGTGTGTCTGTGCCTGTCTGTGTCTGTCTGTGTCTGTGTTACAGCTGGTGTTGCTGGTGCCATGTCTCTCATAGCTGCCTGTGTTCTTGCTCCTGTTCCATGGTGCTGTTATCCAGGCTCCAGTAAAAGCCGTCTTCGCCCCTGATCTGACCGTGGAGGCGTTATCTCTCCGGGGAGGGCTCCTTTTGGCCTCCCTGCAGTCGGCTGAAGAAGCTGTTGCCGGGGTAACGCGGGCTGCTCGGGGGAGGAGGAAGGCTCTCTGTGGTCTTGTCAGGCACTAGTCTCACCGGATCCCCGCAGGTTCCCTGCCCCCCCGGCCACGCCTCCTGTGGGATGGTTTTGCAGCAAGCCTTAGCCTGATGCTGTCTCCTGTTCCAGGTTAACACTTTCCGTTTCAGCATGAATTAAATATAGGCCGTCATAACCGTGGTTTATGAATTAATAAATAAAGCTGAGCAAATGATCGAAAGTAGGAAGCCGCTCTTTGCTTGTTACCGCCATTTGTTTTGGTTTTGAGTGCACTGGCCTGGTTGTGCTGTTTGGCAGCACGAGGGCAGAAGTGGGAACAGTCACTCCCACCTCCCACATTGACTGCTCTCACTGTGGGGAGGAGGAGATGCTCTGGGGGGGGAGGAGGGGGGGCACTCCTCAGAACTGTGCCAGGGGAAATAGGCTGTGGCTCAGTGGGAGTTTCCATGGAAACGTTGATTAACCGCACCCACCCCTGCTCTAAGCCCTGCACATGTTCTCCTAATTGGTCAAAAAATGTTGTCAATAAAATCAATTTCTCCATCTGTCACTGTTTGTCATTACGGACCGACATTAAGCTATTCTCTGCACAGAGAGAATGAGGGTTTGAAACCAATGCATCTCCGAATGATCCCATTCACAATTCAGTCTCCAAAGTAACTCCATTTTGTGGGAATTTAACTTTAAATACGGATTTAGCGAACTAAATTCATAATCTGTTCCTTTATGGATAATTAGCTTCACTGTTTTGCGACCAATACTTTTGACATCAAATCCGATAAAGACTTGTAAAATAAGGGATTGTTTTCGGAGTCATTTTTGTTTTACTTTGGATGTTACAGATGTTTTTATTTTCAAACACAAACTGGTCATATAAAAGGAAATGAAGGGCAGTTAATCTCCGGTGCATCTGCACTGGCTCAGAGGAACCTGTCCGACCCCTCAGAACTAACAGCTCTGGGGGGGGAGCAGTGACATTTTTTTCTAAAATCATCCGGTAAGACCCTCATCCCCACAGACAATACATATTGGGCCCTGTTGACATACTACTCGCAATCTGTAGTCCACACATTGAGCACTATAGGTAGCCCCTTAAGAAAGGACTAAAGCACAGCCTCACTGTGACACCCTGGCAATGTGTGACATCAGCGCTTCCAGCCAGGGAGGGGTGTGGGTGTGGCACTGCAGGCCCCCCACCAAAACATGAAAGGCTGAAATTCCACTTGCTGGTGGAGCAATCCCAAAAATCTGAAAAAAATTAGTTGGTGGGAAGGGATGCTGGGGGTGAGTTGGTGGGGGGTGATGCTGGGAGTGAGATGGTGGGGGGTGATGCTGGGGGTGAGATGGTGGGGGGTGATGCTGGGGGTGAGATGTTGGTGTGATGCTGGGGGTGAGATGGTGGGGGAGGGGGACGCTGGGGGTGAGTTGATAGAGGGGGACGCTGGGGGTGAGTTGGTTGGGGGGATGCTGGGGGTGAGTTGGTGGGGGAGGGGGACGCTGAGGGTGAGTTGTGGGGGTGATGCTGGGGGTGAGATGGTGAGGGGAGTGACGCTGGGGGTGAGTTGGTTGGGGGGATGCTGGGGGTGAGATGGTGGGGGGTGATGCTGGGGGTGAGATGTTGGTGTGATGCTGGGGGTGAGATGGTGGGGGAGGGGGACGCTGGGGGTGAGTTGATAGAGGGGGACGCTGGGGGTGAGTTGGTTGGGGGGATGCTGGGGGTGAGTTGGTGGGGGAGGGGGACGCTGAGGGTGAGTTGTGGGGGGTGATGCTGGGGGTGAGATGGTGAGGGGTGATGCTGGGGGTGAGATGGTGGGGGAGGGGTGATGCTGGGGGTGAGATGATGGGGGAGGGGGACGCTGGGGGTGAGATGGTGGGGGGTGATGCTGGGGGTGAGTTGGTGGGGGGTGATGCTGGGGGTGAGATGGTGGGGGTGATGCTGGGGGTGAGTTGGTGGGGGGTGATGCTGGGGGTGAGTTGGTGGGGGAGGGGGACGCTGAGGGTGAGTTGTGGGGGGTGATGCTGGGGGTGAGATGGTGAGGGGTGATGCTGGGGGTGAGATGGTGGGGGAGGGGTGATGCTGGGGGTGAGATGGTGGGGGAGGGGGACGCTGGGGGTGAGATGGTGGGGGGTGATGCTGGGGGTGAGTTGGTGGGGGGTGATGCTGGGGGTGAGATGGTGGGGGGTGATGCTGGGGGTGAGATGGTGGGGGGTGATGCTGGGGGTGAGATGGTGAGGGGTGATGCTGGGGGTGAGATGGTGAGGGGTGATGCTGGGGGTGCAGGAATGCTGAGCGCTCTGTGCTGCCGGGTCTAACAGAGTGACTAATGTGATTAGGGCGATGGTGGATGTTGCTAAGATGGTTTTTCCCTTGTTTGTCGGTTGCAGCATGCAGTCGGGGGAGGGTGAGAGGCAGGGGGTTGCTAGGGGACAGGGAGCCGGGGGTATGTGGGGGGGGGGGCACCCTCTCTCTTACATAAGAGCTGTAGTTTAGTTCTGGCACACTCTCAGAGAGTGATGTCAGGAACAGAGCAGCCTTTGTCTGAAGAGGCCGTTGGCCTTGTGAACCGCATCCCCAGTTCCTGGTTTGGGTACGATACGAGCGGGATAGGGGGACAGATCCCTCTTTCAGCCCCAGGGGCAAAAGTGTCATGAACCCTAATTATTGATCATAACATCTATATCTGAGTCCCTCCTGTGATGATTTTACAAAGATTATTTAGTGTATGAATGACCCTATGCAATAGTGCGTAGTAATAATGTCAACAGTAGTGTGAGTAGTAGTGTGCTGAGTAGAAACAATTCATTGAGTTCATCTCGTCCGTGTGTGAGGGGGACAAGCTTTCTCTTACTCTTTGTGTTTACGGTATGTTCTGCGTGTCGACTGCCTACAAGCTGTGCACATTTTCACTCTGAGTTTTAACTGCTGCTTTCATGTTGTGTAAATTACTTGATAGGAATTAATATTACTTGCTGCTGTCCAAGTACACATGTGATACTGCCTTAATGTAGGAACTTCTGTCTCTTGTAGCTTTGCAGTATATCTCTGGTTCCCTGAAAATGGGAATGTTGCCTTTTCTAATAGATTGGCTTGTATTTTGTGCTTTAATGCACAGCACTACAGAAAGTTTGAAAAATTCAAATAATTCTGAACAATTAAAATCACCAGACATTACGCAATGCCCAAGTTACTTTATTTTGTCATGTAGTTCAGCTCCAAAAATGTATACAGGAGACAGTGGAGCAGATGCTGAGATCGATCTTTGTGATCTGATCTGAACCTTTGAATGATAAAAATCTGTCTCAAAACGCTGCCAAATTCCTGTTTCTCATCCACATGCCAAAATAACATAACGTCTGACCCCGATGTCTGTCCTCACCCTCTCTCTGAAAATGAAAATATAATGGAAAAATGACATTAAAAGAGATTGTATAACCTGTATAAAATGTGAAGTATTTGTTCTCTTATTCACCTGGGACTTACTCCCCTGTCTCCTCCTCTTTTTCTCTCACTTTTTCTTTATCCCTCTCTCCCTCTCTCTCCTTCTCTCTGCCAAAAGAGAGAATGACTTGTCTGCCCTTCCATCATTAATTTCATAACAGTAAATTTATCTCACCTAATTTAATAAAACCATAAAAGCAAGATGTTATGCTTTCGCTAAAAGCCTTTCTCTGCCTTGGCCCTTTTAAAATGGTGCTGAGTTCAGCTGTTATCAGATGCTCTCATCCAGAGCAACTTGCACAGATTACATTCTACACACTCACCATTTATACCGCTGGGTATTTACTGAAGACATTCAAGTACCTTACTCAACTTTACTCCAGTTAATGACCTTACTCAAACTTTACTCCAGTTAAGTACCTTACTCAGCTTTACTCCGGTTAACTACCTTACTCAACTTTACTCCAGTTAAGTACCTTACTCGACTTTACTCCAGTTAAGTACCTTACTCAACTTTACTCCAGTTAAGTACCTTACTCAACTTTACTCCAGTTAAGTACCGTACTCAACTTTACTCCAGTTAAGTACCTTACTCAACTTTACTCCGGTTAAGTACCTTACTCAACTTTACTCCAGTTAAGTACCTTACTCAACTTTACTCCAGTTAAGTACCTTACGCAACTTTACTCCAGTTAAGTACCTTACTCAATTTTACTCCAGTTAAGTACCTTACTCAGCTTTACTCCAGTTAAGTACCTTACTCAACTTTACTCCAGTTAAGTACCTTACTCAATTTTACTCCAGTTAAGTACCTTACTCAATTTTACTCCAGTTAATGACCTTACTCAAACTTTACTCCGGTTAAGTACCTTACTCAGCTTTACTCCAGTTAAGTACCTTACTCAACTTTACTCCAGTTAATGACCTTACTCAAACTTTACTCCGGTTAAGTACCTTACTCAACTTTACTCCAGTTAAGTACCTTACTCAAACTTTACTCCGGTTAAGTACCTTACTCAACTTTACTCCGGTTAAGTACCTTACTCAAACTTTACTCCAGTTAAGTACCTTACTCGAGTACTACAACCGCATTCCAGGAGGGGAACAAACCTTTTCAGTTACAAGCCCAGCTCTCTTAGCATTATGGTACTCTGCTATTTGTGACGGTTGGTTATGTTATGGTTTGTTACGTTTTGTTATTGTTATAGTTTGTTATGGTTAGATATTGTTATTGTTTGTTATGGTTTGTTATTGTTATTTAATTGCTGGGGCCATTTAAATAGTCAAATCTTGCTCCACGGCTACAAATAATATCAGACAGTAATTTGTTATACAGTGGGTTTGGGAAGGATGCCCCCCCCCTCCCCCATGACTGAACACCTTCTCATTTTCCCCTCTCAGCGTGGGCATGGAACCACAGTTACTCCTGCTTCTCATTTTCCCCTCTCAGCGTGGGCATGGAACCACAGTTACTCCTGCTTCTCATTTTCCCCTCTCAGCGTGGGCATGGAACCACAGTTACTCCTGCTTCTCATTTTCCCCTCTCAGCGTGGGCATGGAACCACAGTTACTCCTGCTTCTCATTTTCCCCTCTCAGCGTGGGCATGGAACCACAGTTACTCCTGCTTCTCATTTTCCCCTCTCAGCGTGGGCATGGAACCACAGTTACTCCTGCTTCTCATTTTCCCCTCTCAGCGCGGACATGGAACCACAGTTACTCCTGCTTCTCATTTTCCCCTCTCAGCGTGGGCATGGAACCACAGTTACTCCTGCTTCTCATTTTCCCCTCTCAGCGTGGGCATGGAACCACAGTTACTCCTGCTTCTCATTTTCCCCTCTCAGCGTGGGCATGGAACCACAGTTACTCCTGCTTCTCATTTTCCCCTCTCAGCGCGGGCATGGAACCACAGTTACTCCTGCTTCTCATTTTCCCCTCTCAGCGCGGGCATGGAACCACAGTTACTCCTGCTTCTCATTTTCCCCTCTCAGCGTGGGCATGGAACCACAGTTACTCCTGCCTGTTTTCTTCAGGGCAGTAATCGTGTGGCGCAGCGTTCATAACATTTAATGTGTCATTAAAATGGCCAGAGCTGGAATGGTCCCAGAAATATTAGTCATCCCTGTAAGCTTAAAGAGGTTCTGACACAGACCACATTTCAAATGCCTTTTGCCTCTCTTTGTTTTGTAATCCAGAATTGAAGGCCACAGCTTTCATCTTAAAAGCCACTCATAATGTATTTCTTTCAACTTTCTTTACAGAGCACAAATAATTTGTTTGTAATCTGTTCTACGCTGTTCTTGTGTATGGAAGACATTTTTTTTCCCATGAGGCAATTTCTCATTGAGGGAACGTGATTGGAGTGGGGGGCGTGGATTTTGGAGCATCTTTTTGGCTAACGAGGTGCTGTGGATAGTGGGGTGACCGTGGACTGACTGGTCATTGTCTCTCTTCCTCCAGAGTGATCGTCTCTTGATCAAAGGCGGGAAGATCGTGAACGATGACCAGTCCTTCTGTGCTGACATCTACATGGAGGATGGCCTTATCAAGTAAGTCTGACAGTATGACACCATACTGACATGGCCCAGTGACTCAGCCTGACCATGTGACTGTAACTCCACCTGACTGTTTGACTGTAATGCAGTCTGATCACACATGACTGTAATTCCACCTAACTATTTGACTGTAATGCAGTCTAAACACACATAAATGTAACTCCACCTGACTGTTCGACTGTAATGTAGTCTGATCACACATGACTGTAACCCAGTAGATCCTTTCAAACATCATCCTGTGCGACGACATTGCAGAATCATAACCTCCAATTCACTGTGCATGTTAACTGTTTAATAAAAAGACATCTCTCTCTCCCTCTCTCTCTCTCTCTTGCTCTTGCTCTCTCTCGCTCCCTCTCTCTCTCTCTCTCCCTCTCTTGCTCTTGCTCTCTCCCCCCCCCTTCTCTCTCTCTCTCTCTCTCTCAGACAAATCGGGGAGAATTTGATCGTCCCGGGCGGGGTGAAGACCATCGAGGCCCACGGGCGCATGCTGATCCCCGGGGGCATTGACGTGCACACGCGCTTCCAGATGCCCGACCGGGGGATGACCGCGGCGGACGACTTCTACCAGGGCACCCGCGCGGCCCTGGCAGGGGGCACCACCATGATCAGTATGTGCTGTGATGTCACGCGCGGACGCAGTGCTGGGAGGGCGGGGCATGGGGGTGTGCTTAGCGGTGCCTGCTATGTTCTAATAGATTGCAATTTCAAACATCGCTAACATGCCTACCAAGTTTCAAGAGATTTCACCGTACCGTCTGGGAGATATAACCATTTTCCCTGGGTAACATTTAAAAAAAAAATAAACAGCAATTACTGTAGGGTTCCAGCAGCTTTGCTGTTTGGACCGCTACAAATGTGAAACCAGGACTGTGTGGACCAGTAAACAAGTTCAGTTTGGAAGCAATAAACTGCAGGATGCTTTCCCTGTACTGTGGTCCTGTCAGGTCCTGCCTGCCAGTGGCCGGTGTGTCTGGCTTTGGGGGGTCTCCAGTCTTCTCTGGGAGGGGTAAACTATCTGAAAAGCACCAGAACACTTTGAAAAGAACCACCATGGTGTTTTTTTTCTCCCAAAAATACTCTGCACACAATTAAATGCTTCTTTCTAGAAAATTGGAACTGAGAAAAGGATTTAGGTGCATGTATCAGTGATTCAAGAGACCGCAGATTCAACCGAATGCACTCCCTTGTTTTGAAATGACGCAAGAGAGTGCATTAATTCATTTCATTATAGTGAATCTCACGCCCCTTATTTTATGGAGTCACCACTCTTTCAATCTTGAAACATTCACTTCTCGGCCTCAACTGCCGGTCAGCTGTGTCCTGGACCTGTGCTGCCGGTCAGCTGTGTCCTGGGCCTGTGCTGCCGGTCAGCTGTGTCCTGGGCCTGTGCTGCCAGTCAGCTGTGTCCTGGACCTGTGCTGCCGGTCAGCTGTGTCCTGGGCTTGTGCTGCCCGTCAGCTGTGTCCCAGGCCTGTGCTGCCAGTCAGCTGTATCTTGGGCCTGTGCTGCCAATCAGCTGTATTCTGGTCCATTACACTGTGCTGCCAGTCAGCTGTGTTCTGGGCCTGTGCTGCCAGTCAGCTGTGTCCTGGGCGTTACCCTGTGCTGCTTGCAGTTATGGCTGTATTTGCAGTTTTCCATCTGCAGAGTGCATGACATCATTCAGAATCCTGAGTCCAATTGGCAGGAACCACAACATTTTAGTCAGGTCACGTGACCTGGACTGGGGTCAGAGTAGTATTTGAGGCAGCTGGGAAACGTGACCACAGATTTTTACTCAGTGGAAGGAGTCCCATCTCTGTTTGCTCCCTGGCCTTGGGCTTTCTTTTGTCTGTCAAAACCTGTCATCTAGTTTACCTTTTCTGCGCGAATGTGAGAGCTGCCACTGGTATGGTTTGGTCATCTTGATGAACACATGGCTTTAGTCTTGCCAGGGATTGTGTGTATAATTTGTGACTCTCCTGTTTGGTAGAGCTTGACCTCTCAGATGGCTGTTTGTGTTTGTGTTTGTGTGTGTGTGTGTGTGTGCGCGCGCGTGTATGCATGTGTGTGTGTGCGCATGTGTATGCATGTGTGTGTGTGTGTTTGTGTTTGTGTGTCTGTGTGTTTGTGTGTGTGTGCGCATATATGCGCATGTGTGTTTGTGTTTGTGTGTGTGCGCATGTGCATGTGTGTGTGTGTTTGTGTGTGCGTGCGTGTCTGTTCGTGTTTGTGTGTGTGTGTGTGTGTGCGCACGTCTGTGTGTGTGTGCGTATACATGTGTGTGTGTGTATGTGTGCGTATGTGCGTGTGTGTGTGTGTGTGTATGTGTGCGTATGTGCATGTGTGTGTGTGTGTGTGTGTGTGTGCATACCTGCTTATGTGTGTGTGTGTGTGTGTGTGTGTGCATACCTGCTTGTGTGTGTGTGTGTGTGTGCATACCTGCTTATGTGTGTGTGTGTGTGTGTGTGTGTGCGTATACATGTGTGTGTGTGTGTATGTGTGCGTATACATGTGTGTGTGTGTGTATGTGTGCGTATGTGCGTATGTGCGTGTGTGTGTGTGTGCATACCTGCTTATGTGTGTGTGTGTGTGTGTGTGTGTGTGCATACCTGCTTGTGTGTGTGTGTGTGTGTGTGTGTGCATACCTGCTTATGTGTGTGTGTGTGTGTGTGTGTGTGTGTGCATACCTGCTTATGTGTGTGTGTGTGTGTGTATGTGCGTATGTGCATGTGTGTGTGTGTGTGTGTGCATACCTGCTTGTGTGTGTGTGTGTGTGTGCATACCTGCTTATGTGTGTGTGTGTGTGTGTGTGTGTGTGTGCATACCTGCTTATGTGTGTGTGTGTATGTGCAGTTGATCATGTGGTTCCTGATCCCGGGGCGAGCCTCATATCCGCGTTTGATCAGTGGCGGGAGTGGGCTGACGGCAAGTCGTGCTGCGACTACTCCCTGCACGTGGACATCACCGAGTGGCACAAGGGCGTCCAGGAGGAGATGGAGACGCTGGTCAAGGACCACGGTATGACTGCCCTCCCCGTCTGACCTCTCACTGCGTACATACAGCGAGCCCCATAATGTTTGGGACAGAGCCATGGCTTTTCTTGATTTGGTTCTGTACCCCATAATTTTGGATTTACTATTGAACAATTCACATGTTGTTAAAGTGCACATTCTCAGCTTTTATTAAAGGATATTTTCATACATTTTGGCTTCACTATTTAGTAATTGTAAGTGAACAATTAATAATTATTAGTCACCCTGCTTGAATGGTTAAGATGGACCGTGCAATACACACAGCAAAAGCCATAAATAAATAAATAAATAAAATTTACTATGAAACTATTAGATAATTAATTTAATAAACCTTACAATAAAGTACAGTATGGTATATGGTATGGTAACCCACTGTCTGTTTGATTGTGATTGGCTGTTACACATTCCTGCAGTACAGCGCACTTAAAAAAAAATTTTTTTTCTTTTGTTTCCTAAAATGTTTTACCCAAAGAGGACACACAGTCTTTGAATGTGTGAAGAAGCTTCCAGTTCCTGTTCAACTCTGGTGCTTTGCTGACATACAAAACAATATGTGCACTTTGCCATAGCTTCAGTCACAATCAATAACTAACAGATATAAAAGACGTCGGTTTTCAAATTTTGACTTTAACACTAATGAGAACAGTTCCCCTAGTGTTGTTTTCGTCCATAGTTACTTTTTTCTGCTTATCTTTGCTTATCTTTCTCTCTATCAAATATCATTCTCTCTGGTACAATGGTTTAATGAAAATCTCTGCGACAGTATCAGTAACAATGCCTTCTCTCTCTCTTCCTCTGCCTCCTTCCCTCTCTTCTTCTTCTCTGTCCTTAGGGGTGAACTCCTTCCTGGTCTACTTGGCCTATAAGGATGTTTTCCAGTTGACGGATTCACAGGTATGAGTTTAAGGCCTTACCTGTCATTCCATCAGTAAAATCTTTCATGTTTGAAACCTGGTCAGGATGATCTCATACCTTCAGCTCTATGCAGATGATGCAATGAGATTAGTTTGCTCATTATGGTGGGCTGGGTCACTGCTAAAGCAGTATGATTGTGTACTGTTCCTGATGGGGGGGGGGGTTTAGAAACTAAATAAAAAGGCCGAGTTGGTCCTCACACCTGCGTGAGTAACATACCAGACGCAAATCAACTGATAAAAGGTTGCACTTATTTCCGTTTAACTGCAGCGTATTTACTGAAGCTGTTCTCACCATTTGTGTGTGTGTGTGTGTGTGTGTGATGTGTATGTAGCCTTTGGTTGTGGTGCTGATTGTGATCATCTGTGTAATGTGAATTAGCAGGTGTATGAGGTTTTCGGTGTGATCAGCTGTGTAATGTGAATTGGCAGGTGTATGAGGTGTTCAGTGACCAGCTGTGTAATGTGAATTGGCAGATGTATGAGGTGTTCAGTGATCAGCTGTATGATGTGAATTGGCAGGTGTATGAGGTGTTGAGTGATCAGCTGAGTAATGTGAATTGGCAGGTGTATGATGTGTTCAGTGTGATCATCTGTGTAATGTGAATTGGCAGGTGTATGAGGTGTTGAGTGATCAGCTGTGTAATGTGAATTGGCAGGTGTATGAGGTGTTGAGTGATCAGCTGTGTAATGTGAATTGGCAGGTGTATGATGTGTTCAGTGTGATCATCTGTGTAATGTGAATTGGCAGGTGTATGAGGTGTTGAGTGATCAGCTGTGTAATGTGAATTGGCAGGTGTCTGAGGTGTTGAGTGATCAGCTGTGTAATGTGAATTGGCAGGTGTCTGAGGTGTTGAGTGATCAGCTGTGTAATGTGAATTGGCAGATGTATGAGGTGTTCAGTGATCAGCTGTATGATGTGAATTGGCAGGTGTATGAGGTGTTGAGTGATCAGCTGAGTAATGTGAATTGGCAGGTGTATGATGTGTTCAGTGTGATCATCTGTGTAATGTGAATTGGCAGGTGTATGAGGTGTTGAGTGATCAGCTGTGTAATGTGAATTGGCAGGTGTATGAGGTGTTGAGTGATCAGCTGTGTAATGTGAATTGGCAGGTGTATGATGTGTTCAGTGTGATCATCTGTGTAATGTGAATTGGCAGGTGTATGAGGTGTTGAGTGATCAGCTGTGTAATGTGAATTGGCAGGTGTCTGAGGTGTTGAGTGATCAGCTGTGTAATGTGAATTGGCAGGTATATGAGGTGTTCAGTGATGAGCTGTGCAATGTGAATTGGCAGGTGTATGAGGTGTTCGGTGTGATTCGGGATCTGGGGGCCATCGCACAGGTGCACGCTGAGAATGGAGACATCATAGCGGAGGTGAGTCCCCCTCACTGCCCCAAACATCTTCTGCCCATTTATCCCCCCCCCCCAACTGCTCTCTCTCTCTCTCTCTTTCTGTCTCTCTCTCTCCCTCTCTGTCTCTCTCTCTCTCTCTCTCTCTCTCTCTGTCTATTTCTCCCCCCCCCCCTCTCTCTCACTGTGTAGTTTAGTTCTGGTATAGAGCTAAATACGAAGGGGTGACGACACAGTTAAAATGTCATATTGCTGAGCTGCTGTGCTGCTAGCTGGTGATTATCAGAGCCTCCCTGCTGAGAGAGCAGCTTGTTACACAGAAACAAGCGGTAATTATCCTGAAACTAGGAGGTTATTACAGCAGCTGCTGCCCTTCTGCTGCGAGTGACAGCCACCTGTGCTCTGCCCCCCTTATACCCCCCCCCCCCCCCAGGAGCAGCGCAGGATTCTGGAGCAGGGGATCACCGGCCCGGAGGGGCACGTCCTGAGCCGCCCCGAGGAGGTGAGCCACGCCCTCTCCGTACCTGTCGTACCTGCCCTCCACTCTGTCTCACATCCTCACCACACCTACCCTCCACCCTGTGTGTCTCACATCCTCACCATACCTGCCCTCCACTCTGTCTGTCTCACATCCTCACCATACCTGCCCTCCACTCTGTCTCACATCCTCACCACACCTACCCTCCACTCTGTCTCACATCCTCACCACACCTACCCTCCACTCTGTCTGTCTCACATCCTCACCATACCTGCCCTCCACTCTGTCTGTCTCACATCCTCACCATACCTGCCCTCCACTCTGTCTCACATCCTCACCACACCTACCCTCCACTCTGTCTCACATCCTCACCACACCTACCCTCCACTCTGTCTGTCTCACATCCTCACCATACCTGCCCTCCACTCTGTCTGTCTCACATCCTCACCATACCTGCCCTCCACTCTGTCTCACATCCTCACCACACCTACCCTCCACCCTGTGTCTCACATCCTCACCATACCTGCCCTCCACTCTGTCTCACATCCTCACCACACCTACCCTCCACTCTGTCTGTCTCACATCCTCACCATACCTGCCCTCCACTCTGTCTGTCTCACATCCTCACCATACCTGCCCTCCACTCTGTATGTCTCACATCCTCACCATACCTGCCCTCCACTCTGTCTGTCTCACATCCTCACCATACCTGCCCTCCACTCTGTATGTCTCACATCCTCACCATACCTGCCCTCCACTCTGTCTCACATCCTCACCACACCTACCCTCCACTCTGTCTCACATCCTCACCACATCTACCCTCCACTCTGTCTGTCTCACATCCTCACCATACCTGCCCTCCACTCTGTCTGTCTCACATCCTCACCACACCTACCCTCCACTCTGTCTCACATCCTCACCACACCTACCCTCCACCCTGTCTGTCTCACATCCTCACCATACCTGCCCTCCACTCTGTCTCACATCCTCACCACACCTACCCTCCACTCTGTCTGTCTCACATCCTCACAGTACCTGCCCTCCACTCTGTCTCACATCCTCACCACACCTACCCTCCACCCTGTCTGTCTCACATCCTCACCATACCTGCCCTCCACTCTGTCTCACATCCTCACCACACCTACCCTCCACTCTGTCTGTCTCACATCCTCACCATACCTGCCCTCCACTCTGTATGTAGGGCAAACCCTCCATACAGCCAGCAGCTTACAGATTGTGTGTGTGGAAGTGTGGTGTGTTTAGGGCAAACCCTCCATACAGCCAGCAGCTTACAGATTGTGTGTGTGGAAGTGTGGTGTGTTTAGGGCAAACCCTCCATACAGCCAGCAGCTTACAGATTGTGTGTGTGGAAGTGTGGTGTGTTTAGGGCAAACCCTCCATACAGCCAGCAGCTTACAGATTGTGTGTGTGGAAGTGTGGTGTGTTTAGGGCAAACCCTCCATACAGCCAGCAGCTTACAGATTGTGTGTGTGGAAGTGTGGTGTGTTTAGGGCAAACCCTCCATACAGCCAGCAGCTTACAGATTGTGTGTGTGGAAGTGTGGTGTGTTTAGGGCAAACCCTCCATACAGCCAGCAGCTTACAGATTGTGTGTGTGGAAGTGTGGTGTGTTTAGGGCAAACCCTCCATACAGCCAGCAGCTTACAGATTGTGTGTGTGGAAGTGTGGTGTGTTTAGGGCAAACCCTCCATACAGCCAGCAGCTTACAGATTGTGTGTGTGGAAGTGTGGTGTGTTTAGGGCAAACCCTCCATACAGCCAGCAGCTTACAGATTGCGTGTGTGGAAGTGTGGTGTGTTTAGGGCAAACCCTCCATACAGCCAGCAGCTTACAGATTGCGTGTGTGGAAGTGTGGTGTGTTTAGGGCAAACCCTCCGTACAGCCAGGAGAGTTTGTATCTAGGAACCATGCTGCTGCGGACCTCCGGGCTGCTTAACTGAAGGCAGAACTGCCGCTCCCGTAGTGCTGATGTAAACCGAGAGATATAAATAGAACACTGAATGCGCCATTGGAATGTGATGGCGTTGTTCCACTCATTTCTACTGCTGAAGCCCCATTGGAATGAGATGGCAGTGTTCCACTCATATCTACTACTGAATGTCCACTGAAATGCAATGGCAGTGTTCCACTCATATCTACTGCTGAATGTCCATTGGAATGAGATGGCAGTGTTCCACTCGTATCTACTGCTGAAGCCCCATTGGAATGTGATGGCAGTGTTCCACTCATATCTACTGCTGAATGTCCATTGGAATGAGATGGCAGTGTTCCACTCGTATCTACTGCTGAAGCCTCATTGGAATGTGATGGCAGTGTTCCACTCGTATCTACTTCTGAAGCCCCATTGGAATGTGATGGCAGTGTTCCACTCATATCTACTGCTGAAGCCTCATTGGAATGAGATGGCAGTGTTCCACTCATATCTACTGCTGAATGTCCATTGGAATGTGATGGCAGTGTTCCACTCATATCTACTGCTGAATGTCCATTGGAATGAGATGGCAGTGTTCCACTCATATCTACTGCTGAAGCCCAATTGGAATGTGATGGCAGTGTTCCACTCATATCTACTGCTGAATGTCCATTGGAATGAGATGGCAGTGTTCCACTCATATCTACTGCTGAAGCCCCATTGGAATGTGATGGCAGTGTTCCACTCGTATCTACTGCTGAAGCCCCATTGGAATGAGATGGCAGTGTTCCACTCATATCTACTGCTGAATGTCCATTGGAATGAGATGGCAGTGTTCCTCTCATATCTACTGCTGAAGCCCCATTGGAATGTGATGGCAGTGTTCCACTCATATCTACTGCTGAAGCCCCATTGGAATGTGATGGCAGTGTTCCACTCATATCTACTGCTGAATGTCCACTGAAATGCAATGGCAGTGTTCCTCTCATATCTACTGCAGTAATGTTTTTCTAGTGTTGCGGCAGTGTTTGGGTAATGTTGCTGAGGGGAGAGGCTGACCAGGGTTTCTCTCCACGTGGTGCTTTGCAGGTGGAGGCTGAGGCAGTCAACCGCTCGGTCACGGTGGCCAATCAGACCAACTGCCCTCTCTACATTACCAAAGTGATGAGCAAGAGTGCTGCTGATGTCATTGCCATGGCCAGGAAAAAAGGTGACGGATGGATGGATGACTCAAGGTGGTTTTGTGTAAAATTTTAAAAGAAATGATTCAGTATCAGTCATGGGGAACATTGGTTCATCACATAGGCTGTCATACGATGTCTGTGGCGTGACTGATCTTAACCAAGCAGAAGGCTTTGCTTTCTCCAGTTGAGCACTAATTGGTGATGGCCCTCAGTTCCTGAGAGTACCTGCTGGCTCCACCCACTGTATGGTACAGGAAACCCAATTTCCCGTCACAGTAATTCTGACACTGGGGCCAGTAAACTGGACTTCAAAATACACGGACTGTGACTGACAGTGATGTCAACCATTGACTTTGCATGGGCTTATGAAAACTGTTTTGAAGCTGGAGAAGTACATTTTACATACCGGCATTTTGTACGGAAAAGGGAGGGGGGCCTTTATATGGGCATGAAGCTTGGCCCTATCTATATCTGGACCGTATTGAATTGAAATGGGAGGCTGAAAGACCTATACTGGAGGCAACCGCACAAGTGCTAGAGAACAACGTCTCTCAACAGGACCAGGAAGTGAGCTTCAAAAATGCAGTCTGGTCTTTGCCCCTTGTGTAAAATCTGCTGTATCCATAGAAACAGGCCTTGCTGATTTAAATTATTCAGCCTTTTAGGTTTAAGGTGATCCATTATTAATATTCACTGGCACGAAGACTTTTATATTACTAATTTCTAATCTTAATGCACATGCAACAGCTGTGTAATTCAGGATTCAAGTGACAGGTTCAAATTCCCTTTCAAGACCCTGTGATTGGACCCTTGAGCTTTACATTTTAAAACAGATATTGAAGCCAATTTCTAGCAAATAAAAGATAGCCCAGAACTCGTCACATGACTGTCTCCTGTAACCTGTGATTGGCCCACAGGTACCGTGGTGTATGGGGAGCCAATCTCTGCCAGCCTGGGCACAGACGGCTCACACTATTGGAGCAAGAACTGGGCCAAAGCCGCCGCCTACATCACGTCCCCGCCCCTCAGCCCAGACCCCACCACGCCCGACTATCTCAACTCGCTGCTCTCCTGGTGAGCACCACCCACAGAAATACACATGAACATGCACCGCCTGCAGAAATACACGCAAACATGCACCGCCTGCAGAAATACACGCAAACATGCACCACCCTCAGAAATGCTCATAAACATGCACCACCCACAGAAATACACATGAACATGCACCACCCACAGAAATACTCATAAACATGCACCACCTGCAGAAATACATATAAACATGCACCACCCACTGAAATACTCATAAACATGCACCACCCACAGAAATACACATGAACATGCACCACCCACAGAAATACTCATAAACATGCACCACCTGCAGAAATACATATAAACATGCACCACCCACAGAAATACTCATAAACATGCACCACCCACAGAAATACACATGAACATGCACCACCCACAGAAATACTCATAAACATGCACCACCCGCAGAAATACACATGAACATGCACCACCCACAGAAATACACATGAACATGCACCACCCACAGAAATACTCATAAACATGCACCATCCACAGAAATACACATGAACATGCACCACCCACAGAAATACACATGAACATGCACCACCCACAGAAATACTCATAAACATGCACCACCCACAGAAATACACATAAACATGCACCACCTGCAGAAATACTCATAAACATGCACCACCTGCAGAAATACTCATAAACATGCACCACATGCAGAAATACATATAAACATGCACCACCTGCAGAAATACTCATAAACATGCACCACTTGCAGAAATACACATAAACATGCACCACCTGCAGAAATACTCATAAACATGCACCACCTGCAGAAATACACATAAACATGCACCACCTGCAGAAATACTCATAAACATGCACCACCCACAGAAATACACATGAAGATGCACCACCTGCAGAAATACTCATAAACATGCACCACCTGCAGAAATTCTCATAAACATGCACCACCTGCAGAAATACTCATAAACATGCACCACCTGCAGAAATACACATGAACATGCACCACCCACATAAATACACATGAAAATGCACCACCCACAGAAATACACATAAACATGCACCACCCACAGAAATACACATGAAGATGCACCACCCACAGAAATTTTTTGTGACCCAACCCCCTTTAGTGACACTAAGCTCCACTGACTCCGCCCTCTTTCCACAGTGGGGACCTGCAGGTGACTGGCAGTGCCCACTGCACCTTTAACACTGCCCAGCGTGCAGTGGGCAAGGACGACTTCACCCTCATCCCCGAGGGCACCAACGGCACCGAGGAACGCCTGTCCCTCATCTGGGACAAGTGTGTGGTGAGTACACACACACACACACACACACAAACGCGAACACACACACACACATTTATACACACACACACACACACACACACACACACACAAACACGAACACACACACACACACACACACACACAAATGCGAACACCCACACAAACGCGAATGCACACACACACACAAACACGAACACACACACACACGCACACATTTATACACACACACACACACACAAACATGTACACACGAACATACACACACACAAACACGAACACACACACACACAAACACAAACACACGCACGCGCACACACACACACGAACACACACACACGCACACACATTTATACACACACACAAACGCGAACACACACACGCACACACATTTATACACACACACAAACATACACACACACACACACACACACACAAACACGAACATACACACACACACACACACACAAACATGAACACACACAAACACACACACACAAACACGATCACACACACACACACACACGAAAATGCACACACACACACACACAAACATGAACACACACACACACAAACTCACACACGCTCACGCACGAACACACACAAACACACGCACACACACACACACTCACACAGATGTGAACACACACACACACAAACGCGAACACACACACACACACATTTATACACACACACAAACACGAACACACACACACAAATGCGAACACACACACACACACAAATGCGAACACACACACACACAAACGCGAACACACACACACAAACACGAACACACACACACACACGCACACACATTTATATACACACACACACACACACAAACATACACACATGAACATACACACAAACACGAACACACACACAAACACGAACACACACACACACACAAACACGGACACACACACACGCACACACACACATACAAACGCAAACACACACACACACATACACGAACACACACACACACACACACACACACACGAACATACACACACACACACACAAACGCGAACACACACACACAAACACACACACACACACACAAACACACACACAAGCACGATAACACACACACACACACGAACATGCACACACACACACACACAAACATGAACACACACACACACACAAACTCACACACACTCACGCACGAACACACACAAACACGCACACACACACACACTCACACAAACACGAACACACACACACACACACATGAACACACGCACGCACACACACACACACACACACACACACACAAAAACACGAGCACACACACTCCCCCACACACACACGCTGAGCTTTCTCTGCTGGCCTTCTCCCACAGGTAACAGGGAAGATGGACGAGAACCAGTTTGTAGCCGTCACCAGCACCAACGCCGCCAAGATCTTCAACCTGTACCCGCGCAAGGGTCGCATCGCGGTGGGCTCCGACGCTGACCTGGTGCTGTGGGACCCCGACATCACCAAAATCATCTCTGCCAAGAGCCACAACCTGGTGAGCGATGAGGGGGGCTGGCGTAGGGCCCCAAAAGGGTTCCAGCGTCCTGACAGTTCCTGCTGACAGCACAGAAATCATGTCTGGCCGGAGGCACACCCTGGCGCATGGGGCCGTGGGGCGGGGCTGGGGGCAGGGGGCAGGGCCAGAGGATGTGGGTAGGGTAGCCGAGAGGTTAGAGGGTAAATGTGCACAGATGCAGTTAAACATGTTCTGTAGTACTCAAAAACAAATAAACTTGCTTTTCTGTCAGTAACAGAACCGGCCCTGTCTAGTAACCATGTATGGTTAAAAGGTATAATTTTTTTCCCATTTGGTTTCATAATATGGTGTTCCTCTGACAGAGACGTAATATGGTGTTCCTCTGACAGGTCATTTTGTGACTGTTCGCGTTTTTAGCTCCTGACCACTGTTGTTCCATTGAGTCGCCATGAAGATTTATGTGAGCTATGCGATCCGAACTGACCTCAGACGGGTGATGTAATGTTTCACTGGAGAGGCAGTAGACATGAAGCACTGCGTGTGCGCATGCGTGACAGTGTGTGTGTGTGCGTGCGTGTGTGCAAGTGTATGTGTGTGTGTTTGTGTGTGTGTGCAAGTGTATGTGTGTGTGTTTGTGTGTGTGTGTGAGTGTGTGTTTGTGTGTAAGTGTGTGAGTGTGTGTGTGTTTGTGCAAGTGAGTGTGTGTGTGAGTGTGTGTGTTTGTGTGTAAGTGTGAGTGTGTGTATGTGTGTGTACGTCTGTGTGTGCGAGTGTGTGTGTGTGTGTAAGTATGGTAGTGTGCGTGTGTGTGTGTGCAAATGTGTGTGTGTGCGAGTGTGTGTGTGTGTTTGTGTGTAAGTGTGTGTGTGTGTGTGTGTGTGTGTTTGTGTGTAAGTGTGTGAGTGTGTGTGCATGTGCGTGTGTGTGTGTGTGTGAGTGTGTTTGCGTGTGTGTGCAAGTGTGTGTTTGTGTGTAAGTGTGTGTGTGTGTGTGTGTGTGCAAGTGTTTGTGTGTAAGTGTGTGAGTGTGTGTGCATGTGTGTATGTGTTTGTGTGTAAGTGTGTGAGTGTGTGTGCGTGTGTGTGTGCAAGTGTGTGTGTGTGTGTGTTTGTGTGTAAGTGTGTGTGTGTGAGTGTGTGTTTGTGTGTGTGTAAGTGTGTGTAAGTGTGTGTGTGTGTGTGCATGTGTGTGTGTGTGTGTGAGTGTGTGTGTGTGTGTGAGTGTGTTCCTTTGTTCAGGTCCATTGTTTAGTTTGAGGGTCTTGCTCATTCCTCAGTCTCATTCTAGCTTAGTCAGAAACAGACTCGGGGAGAACTGAAGAACTTAATCACTGAATGTATGTGGAGTGGTCCAGACTAAGCATGACTTCATGCTTTTTTTTAGATACAGTGAGTCAGGGGGAGTTGCCGTTACATCATATGAGCAGCGTGGAGGCTGGACATCCAGCCTGAGGCTGTGGCTAACTGTTAAACGCTCGCTTCTTACTGCAGCACAGTCAGCCTTTCAAAGCCCATTGGCTGGGGCTTGCACTGTCCGGAGAACCCATTGGCTGGGGCTTGCACTGTCCGGAGAACCCATTGGCTGGGGCTTGCACTGTCAGGAGAAACGAGTTTCCGCATTTAGCCCGTGACTAACAGGACTGTCTGACATCACCGTGGCAGCCGGTGGCTCATCACATTCTGTTCATCTTTAAAAAACTGTTGTTGAAAATGTCTGTCCATCGCAACTTCTGGTGTCCATGATGGGAGATGCCATCTTAGACATACTGTGGGTCAGATTGTGGGTGAGCGGTTTGCAGAAATGTGACATATTTTTTATGCACACCTCCTCTCGCTATTTTTTCCTCTTTCGGAAGCTGTGTCTGCCTGTGCCAGCCGGTCTCTATGGCCAAACTGTGCTCACTGAGCCTGTGCATTGTCAATATTTTTTCTATGCTTTGTATTTTTGATCTTGGTTAGGTAGTCTGCCAAAATGTTTTGTCTTTTTTCGGGCTAGATAGCAATTAAGTCTATTTGTGTTTGGGTTTGAATGTTCCAATAGTTGATATAATTTTCTCTACGCTGTGCTATAATTTGGTTTACGCTAATTTCCTGTGTTTTGATGTTTCTGTCCTGAGGCTGGTTTGTGTTAGGTGTTAGTGTAGTAAGCCTCAGAATCAGTCGACTGAGGGGTCTTTTCTCTGTGTTCAGGTCTTGGTATTTTAGGGTTTGATAAGGGTAAGAGCTGGGGTCGCTGTGGCTTAGATGTTGCCAAAGCTTAATTGCTGTTTTTTCACTATTGATTACTAGTGGATATTGACCTAATTCAGCCCTGCATGCATTATTGAGTGTTGTTCCCATTTTGAAAAAAACTTGTTTTGTGAGTAGACCCCACAGTTCACTGCCATAAAGTGCAAGAGGTCAAATTACTGATTTAAAGATTTTTAGCTACATTAGAATTGGAATATCAAAGTGTATTTCCCTTTTAAGGGCAAAAAAAGCCCTTCTGGCTTTCTCTTTCAGTTCATTCACAGCTATGTTGAAACTTCCAGATAAACTAACTGTAAATAAGTACAATTTTAGCAATGTTCTATTGTGTTTGATCCTAAATTATATCTGTATTTATTGCCCTGAGATCTGGGTCTTTTCTGAAAAAATCATTATTCTTGTATTTTTTACACTTACTGCCAGGGCCCAGGTCTGACGGTACTGCTCCAGCAGATCCAGGTTCTGCTGTAGCCCTTGTTCTGTAAGCGACAGCAGAATCAGGTCATCTCTGTCTCCCTCTCTCTCAGGCAGTGGAGTATAACATCTTTGAGGGGATAGAGGTGCGTGGGGGCCCCCTGGTGGTGATCAGTCAGGGTAAGATCGTGCTGGAGGACGGAAACCTTCACACCACCGAGGGCTCTGGCCGCTATATACCCCGCAAGCCCTTTCCCGACTACGTCTACAAGAGGATAAAGGCCCGCAGTAAGGTGTGTGTGTGTGTGTGTGTGTGTGTGTGTATGTGTGTGTGTGTGTGTGTGTGTGTGTGTGTGTGTGTGTGTATCTGTGTGTGTGTACCTGAGTGTGTGTGTGTATCTGTGTGTGTGTGTGTATGTGTGTGTGTGTGTGTGTGTGTGTATCTGTGTGTGTGTGTACCTGAGTATGTGTGTGTGTGTGTGTGTGTGTGTATCTGTGTGTGTATGTGTGTGTTCGTCTGCATGCATGCTTGCCTGTGTGTGCGTGTCTGTGCGTGTGTGTGTGTGTATCTGTGTGTGTGTGTACCTGAGTGTGTGTGTGTGTGTGTGTGTGTGTATCTGTGTGTGTGTGTGTATGTGTGTGTGTGTGTATCTGTGTGTGTGTGTGTGTGTGTGTGTGTGTGTATGTGTGTGTTCGTCTGCATGCATGCTTGCCTGTGTGCGTGTCTGTGCGTGTGCGTGTGTCTGTGTGTGCGCGTGTGTCTGTGTTTGTGTGTGTGCGTGTGTATGTGTGTGTATGTGTGTGTTTGTCTGCATGCATGCTTGCCTGTGTGTGTGCGTGTGTCTGTGTGTGTGTTGTCTCTCCTGACTGTTCTGTCTCCACAGCTGGCTGAGTTGAGGGGGGTCCCCCGGGGTCTGTACGACGGGCCTGTGTGCGAGGTGTCAGTGACCCCCAAAACCATCACCCCGGCCTCCTCTGCCAAAACCTCCCCCGCCAAGCAGGCCGCCCAGCCCGTGCGGAACCTGCACCAGTCTGGATTCAGCCTCTCCGGTGGGTCTGCCGCCGGCGCCATGGAAACGGTCCATGAGTCGCCGCTGAATGGGGCTTTTCCCATTGGCTGTTCAGTTAGAGAACCGTGTCAGCATAAGGGGGCTCTGGAGTGGCAGTGGCAGCATCTCTCCTGCTGTGGTTGATGGTTTAATACAGAGCTGCTCACCGCAGGGCCAGATGGGAACCTGAACGTGGTTTAAACAAGGATCACGAGCAGCTGATCGGTTTCCAATCAGCTGCGTCTGCGACTGCGTTGCATCTGCGTATCACCATAGTAACTATTTATAATGAGTGACAAAATATTTTCAGTTAGATAAACTGATTAGTTTAGTATCAGATTAAAAATATGTATAATCACAATGTTTATGGTCAAATATACAGATAGACACAGGTAAGAATAGTTTTGATTTTGCTCTTCTGTATTCTCTGTGTAATAACTTGTTTTGTGGTCTGTGAAGACATTTTACAACCTCGCACAGTACAACACAAGGACTATTTCAGCTAGTAAAACTAATATCCACCAACGTGGCTGGTGGTCATTAAGTTTCATGTAAAGAGGAGACATGGGGGCAGGGTTTGCTAAAGACATTAAAAAATAAACACCCAGCAGTCACAATATCCATTTTAATACTGACTGTGACTGATGTTAATAGCAATAGGATATTATCTGATATTGGAAATGCTGGGTGTTATTTCCTCTCATTTAATTCTTGTTGGGCTGTAGCTTGTTGTAATGCCTCCTAGTTTGACTTAGCATAGGTTCGGTCACAGTTATGTTCACTGTGTGATCTGGAATTAATGTGTTCATGGCTATGAATAACTGCACAAAATGAGTACTGTACCTTGCTGAACCTGTTTTGTAGTTGTTCCAATGACTTTTGGTATGCACTTATTGTACGTCACTTTGGATAAAAGCGTCTGCCAAATAAATGTAATGTGATGTAATGTTATGGCACCTGTAAGTGACTGAATAGGTTTTCTGTTTCTCACGGACATTAACTCCTTGCTGTCTCTCTGTACGTTGATTCCAGGTGCTCAAATTGATGACAACATCCCTCGACGCAATACCCAGCGCATAGTGGCTCCCCCTGGTGGGAGGGCCAACATCACCAGTCTGGGCTAAGCTCTCTCATTGGCTGAAAGGGGAAGGGGGTGTGTCAGGAAGTAGGGTGTTGGCCCACAGGCCACACCCATTGTCAGAGCTGCAACCCTGAAGATCCCTGCCTACAAAAGTCCCCTCCCTTCAGTCTTATCACCCCCCACCCACCCCCTTCACCTCCCCTTCACACCTCCACCCTGAAATACCCACAAATCTCTTTGAGTTGACTCATTTACTGAACACGCACTCTGTTTCAGACTGTATTGCTTAGTGTTTTATACTGTATGATCTACCGCCGTACATCAGTTTGCTTTGTTTTGTTTTTAAAGGAAGAGACAAGTGAAACAAGACTGAGCAATTGTATTTTTTTCATTTATAGAAAGAAAAAATCGTATGTTCTGGGCTGTGGTGTCCATGTTTTGCCTTTAGCCTTGCAAGTAAAGATAGGTTTGTTTTTTTTATTCAATGTTTGTCGTCTTTTATGAGCATGGAATATGACAAGAGCGCTGAAAATAGAACATCAGAATCGCAGGATGTTGTGTGCATACATATTATTTTGGGAAAAAGTATGCATTGAGTCTGACTCTTTTGTAAGGTTTTCCTCGTTGTTCAGAAGAGTACACTGATGTATTTCATGTGGCCAACGTTCTAGAATCAAGTCTCTGAACGCGTCACCATGGAGATATCAGGAGAATTAGTTAAGATTAGAGACTCGCGTTTGAAGAAACATGAAACCATTTTGCGTCTGCGTTGCTGCAGATCCTTGGTGCGGAAAGTGAGCGGAGGTTTTGATCTCTGAGCGGGTGGTGCGGTGGCTGTGAGCACGTGTTCGAGAGCGGCAGTCCTTCTGGCTCATTTTTCCTCCCACGCGTTGTTTTGCGTAACCTCGTCATCTCCAGCGGTGGTGCTCGGCGCTCCACCAGAGCGGCGACACCTTCGCCAACCGCTGCCCGTGTGCGAGTCTCCGTCTCCGATCGTCTGAAATTCCCGACCCCCGGACGTCTGCCTTTACCCTGTGGGCCGGGTGCGTTCCGGAGGTGTTCACGGCGGCTGGAGCAGCGCGCCGTCCGAATCGTGGCCTGGGGGCGCTCCCAGTGGTTTGGAAAGACAGAGCGTGCTCAGCCTCTCGCCCCTCTGGCCCCTCTGACCCCTTGCGTTCGCTCTCTACCCGTGCCTCAACTGCGTCTGCAGAACCCACGTAAGGTGTATCGATATTTGTATTATTACTTAGGTAAGACAAGGCTGTAAAATACATTGTGTATAAAAAAAATTAGTATTAACCGATACTAAGGTGCCAGATCTTTTTTATTATTATTGTTATTATTATTATTATTGTTCCTCACATAGTGGTTGTGTAAAAAAGGAAACAAAAAACTTTTTTAAGGTAGCATTATGTGTTGCATTTTTACGCAGTGTTATTTGTATTTTCTGATTCATCTCCCATGGACTAAACATCTAAATAGACGTGTGTCATTCCTGACACTAGAGGCATTTTCGTGTCTGGGGAAAGGGCCCAGCTGCAGGCTGATCGCTCCCAATGCAGAGTGAGTAAAATGGTGGCCACAGGAGGCCGCTTAAGGACGTAATCCCACCGCTGTCCTCGCGTCCTCCGCGCGTTTTACGCGTCTCGACCCGCGCTGAACCCTCTCCCTTCGCTGGTGCGAGTGTAACTCCACGGGACAAGTGCGTCAGCCCGGTTCCTTCCTCTGGTGTGTGGTCGTGATGTTCGGTCGCTTGGCTGTGTGCTAGCCCTGTAAACGGTACCTGGGGATGGACGTGACAAATTCAAACCCCTGGGAAGTGTTGAGTTGGATTCGCTTGGTTAATTTGCCTCGGTCAGCATGCATGGGCAGTGTGTCCAACTGATCTCTCACCCCCCACCCCCCGCCCCCCCCCCCCCCCCCCAGGGCGTAAAACTTAATTACGGGATAAATAAAACTGCTCCAATTAGAGATCAATGTGCAAAAAGTTTCAAGGTCACTCTGCTGAATGAGAGGAACTGTTTTCTTCTTCGCAAAACAGCCCTAGGCATCCTGTGAAAGTGTTAGTGCAGAAGCATTGCTCTTGCATGTAGTGTGTGCCATGTTGCAAGGACTTTACAGGAGGAGGTGCATGTCGGCGTTGAGGACTCCTGCCTGGTACCTTATGACCTCCTTCTGTCTCCTCACACACTTAGTCTTTTTACACCTTTGAGCTCAGTGGTCACTTTAATCTTCCTTGTTCTCTTTACATCCATGCACTTATAATCTCAGTGATTTTTATTATGATTGTTTTTGTTGTGATTTTATTAGTATTTTGTGTTTGTTTGTTTCTTGTTTCTTGTGTTTTTCTCCTTTTGCCACCGCGCTGAAACGCAGACCGATGCTAATGGCTGTGTGAATTTAGCATGGGTCGCCCGTTCGCTTGCTTGCTGTTAGAATACTGAGAATCTCAGAGGGGAGGGAACACAACCTTAAAGAACAGAGAGGCCCTACGCCCCTGCATATTCCTGTCAGCTTACAGGGCCTTAAAGAACAGAGAGGCCCTACGCCCCTGCATATTCCTGTCAGCTTACAGGGCCTTAAAGAACAGAGAGGCCCTACGCCCCTGCATATTCCTGTCAGCTTACAGGGCCTTAAAGAACAGAGAGGCCCTACGCCCCTGCATATTCCTGTCAGCTTACAGGGCCTTAAAGAACAGAGAGGCCCTACGCCCCTGCATATTCCTGTCAGCTTACAGGGCCTTAAAGAACAGAGAGGCCCTACGCCCCTGCATATTCCTGTCAGCTTACAGGGCCTTAAAGAACAGAGAGGCCCTACGCCCCTGCATATTCCTGTCAGCTTACAGGGCCTTAAAGAACAGAGAGGCCCTACGCCCCTGCATATTCCTGTCAGCTTACAGGCCCTTAAAGAACAGAGAGGCCCTACGCCCCTGCATATTCCTGTCAGCTTACAGGGCCTTAAAGAACAGAGAGGCTCTACACCCCTGCATATTCCTGTCAGCTTACAGGGCCTTAAAGAACAGAAAGGCCCTACACCCCTGCATATTCCTGTCAGCTTTTATGGCCTTAAAGAACAGAAAGGCCCTACACCCCTGCATATTCCTGTCAGCTTACAGGGCCTTAAAGAACAGAAAGGCCTTACACCCCTGCATATTCCTGTCAGCTTTTATGGCCTTAAAGAACAGAAAGGCCCTACACCCCTGCATATTCCTGTCAGCTTTTATGGCCTTAAAGAACAGAAAGGCCCTACACCCCTGCATATTCCTGTCAGCTTTTATGGCCTTAAAGAACAGAAAGGCCCTACACCCCTGCATATTCCTGTCAGCTTTTATGGCCTTAAAGAACAGAAAGGCCCTACACCCCTGCATATTCCTGTCAGCTTTTATGGCCTTAAAGAACAGAAAGGCCCTACACCCCTGCATATTCCTGTCAGCTTACAGGGCCTTAAAGAACAGAAAGGCCTTACACCCCTGCATATTCCTGTCAGCTTTTATGGCCTTAAAGAACAGAAAGGCCCTACACCCCTGCATATTCCTGTCAGCTTTTATGGCCTTAAAGAACAGAAAGGCCCTACACCCCTGCATATTCCTGTCAGCTTTTATGGCCTTAAAGAACAGAAAGGCCCTACACCCCTGCATATTCCTGTCAGCTTTTATGGCCTTAAAGAACAGAAAGGCCCTACACCCCTGCATATTCCTGTCTGCTTACAGGCCCTTAAAGAACAGAAAGGCCCTACGCCCCTGCATATTCCTGTCAGCTTACAGGCCCTTAAAGAACAGAAAGGCCCTACGCCCCTGCATATTCCTGTCAGCTTACAGGCCCTTAAAGAACAGAAAGGCCCTACGCCCCTGCATATTCCTGTCAGCTGGATGGAAGTGTTCTTAGAGAAACAGTTTGGAAAGTGTGCACCAGTAGAGTTTGGCAGCAGGAGAAATGTTTCCCTGCTTTTATCTCCCCCTCTGGAGACTTTGTATGGCTCCATGCCATAGTGGCAACGTGAGCTAGTGATTCTAGTCATTCTGGCCCTGCATTTTATTTCCTATGAGAACTGCAGTTGCCCTTGGCGACCCCTCTGGACCCTGACGCTGTTAGAACAACAGCGCACCCAAACAGACACACCCCCTGGCAGACTGCCCAACTTTTCCAGCTCAGTCTGAGGGCTTTGGGGTCCCAGAAGGTGCAGGTGCATGGAGGGGCACCGTTAGCCCTAAATCTTGCACAAAGCTCCCTTCCATTCCAGTGAACATGTCAGGACAAGCAGTGGTCTGAGCTGAATTACTGCAGGAGCTGACCCTCCAGAGAATGCAAGTGGCAACAATACAGTGTGCCAGGATGCACACTTTGTGTACCCACAATGCAACGTGGCAGAATGCTGGGTCCAAGTACTTACAATACAACTCTCTACTAATATGCGGTAATGCTTGCCCCCTCCCCCACCCACTGCCACCTCTCACCCCCCTGCTTTGGCCAGCTGTGTAACTCTATGCTCATATGTGATGTAAGTGCAGCACTGAGAGAAATTCTTTTGGTCTGAAGGTGATGTCATGCTTCCCCCATTGTAAAAGTGAAAGTGTTGATGATGTGTGTTCTCTTAGGCTGTGGGGTTTTGAGGATGCCTGTCTCCCTGAAAAGTATAAAATCCCATTGATGGTTACTTAAATAATTTCAAAAATAAAAAAACAAACAAAAAACAAGTTGCATTTTGTTTATTTGAGGGTAGTTGTACAAATGTCATGATTGCATGTCAACAGTTCATCCCATCAGTATTCAAAGCATGAGATCTCTTGCTTATAATTTCTATGTAATTATCAGGTGTGGCTACGCAGGACACAGTAAATGAACTAAACTCATTGCTCCAGGAATGTGGGCACTCCTCTACAATATAAATGACCATAAAAAAGTGTTAATTATTGGGATCACCTTCAGAAAGACTGTTACAGGAGACTGAGGTTTGGACCCAAGTGCAGAGACACTTGGGTCCAAAGAAGAAACAGGGAAGCGTGTTTCAATAAGAAGATATTAACACAGGTACTCAAACACAGGTAGCAAAATAAACAGGTGCTAAGTAAACACAGGTATTAAGGTAAACACAGGTGCTATAATAAACACAGGTGCTTAAATAAACACAGGTACTAAAGTAAACACAGGTGCTTAAATAAACACAGGTACTAAAGTAAGCACAGGTACTAAAGTAAACACAGGTACTAAAGTAAACACAGGTGCTAAAGTAAGCACAGGTACTAAAGTAAGCACAGGTACTAAAGTAAACACAGGTGCTTAAATAAACACAGGTGCTATAATAAACACAGGTGCTTAAATAAACACAGGTACTAAAGTAAGCACAGGTACTAAAGTAAACACAGGTGCTTAAATAAACACAGGTACTAAAGTAAACACAGGTGCTTAAATAAACACAGGTGCTAAAATAATTACAGATCCTAAAGTAAAAACAGGTACTAAAATAATTACAGGTACTAAAGTAAACACAGATACTAAAGTAAACACAGGTGCTTAAATAAACACAGGTACTAAAGTAAACACAGGTACTAAAGTAAACACAGGTGCTTAAATAAACACAGGTACTAAAATAAACACAGGTGCTAAAATAATTACAGATCCTAAAGTAAAAACAGGTACTAAAATAATTACAGGTACTAAAGTAAACACAGGTGCTAAAAAAATTACAGATCCTAAAGTAAAAACAGGTACTAAAATAATTACAGGTACTAAAGTAAACACAGGTACTAAAATAATTACAGGTACTAAAGTAAACACAGGTGCTAAAATAATTACAGATCCTAAAGTAAAAGCAGGTACTAAAAACTCACTAGCTGGCTATCATAGTTGCAGGTATGGGAATATGTTATCATTGTCAAATCAAATCAATTTTATTTGTATCACGCTTTTTACAGAGAACTGTCACAAATACACTTCACGTAGGAATCGAATGAAAATTGGGAGAGGGATAAAAAACTCCCTGATGAGAAGAAATATTGTGAGGAACCTGACTATAGACAGTAATGAAATGGCTTGAGCAGGTTACAGTTGAGGTATCAAACTAGCATGTAAAGTAGAAAGTCTAAATGAAGGGATGCATAATATGCAGTTCTGGGTGGTGGGGTGATGTACCTGGAGCTCCAGGTTGCATCAAGGCATGGGCTTGAACCGGGGGGAGAGGGCTGAAGAGGTTTGCCTAAAAAAAGATTAGACACCTAAAAATTATGAGAATACCAATTGCAAAATGTGGAGGCCAGAGAGTTATGGAAAGCCCCAGTGTACTATGCTATGGCTGCATGTCTAACAGATGTGTAGAGAGGGGTGCACACAACAGCAAGCCTGAGCATTCACAGGCCCCAACACAGCACAGAACAGCAAACCTGAGCGTTCACATGCCCCAACACAGCACAGAACAGCAAACCTGAGCGTTCACATGCCCCAACACAGCACAGAACAGCAAACCTGAGCGCTCACATGCCCCAACACAGCACAGAACAGCAAACCTGAGCGTTCACATGCCCCAACACAGCACAGAACAGCAAACCTGAGCGTTCACATGCCCCAACACAGCACAGAACAGCAAGCCTGAGCATTCACATGCCCCAACACAGCACACAACAGCAAACCTGAGCATCCACATGCCCCAACACAGCACAGAACAGCAAACCTGAGCGTTCACATGCCCCAACACAGCACAGAACAGCAAACCTGAGCATCCACATGCCCCAACACAGCACAGAACAGCAAACCTGAGCGTTCACATGCCCCAACACAGCACAGAACAGCAAACCTGAGCATCCACATGCCCCAACACAGCACAGAACAGCAAACCTGAGCGTTCACATGCCCCAACACAGCACAGAACAGCAAACCTGAGCATTCACATGCCCCAACACAGCACAGAACAGCAAACCTGAGCATTCACATGCCCCAACACAGCACAGAACAGCAAACCTGAGCATTCACATGCCCCAACACAGCACAGAACAGCAAACCTGAGCATTCACAGGCCCCAACACAGCACAGAACAGCAAACCTGAGCATTCACATGCCCCAACACAGCACAGAACAGCAAACCTGAGGATTCACATGCCCCAACACAGCACAGAACAGCAAACCTGAGCATTCACATGCCCCAACACAGCACAGAACAGCAAACCTGAGGATTCACATGCCCCAACACAGCACAGAACAGCAAACCTGAGCATTCACATGCCCCAACACAGCACAGAACAGCAAACCTGAGCATTCACATGCCCCAACACAGCACAGAACAGCAAACCTGAGCGTTCACATGCCTCAACACAGCACAGAACAGCAAACCTGAGCATTCACATGCCCCAACACAGCACAGAACAGCAAACCTGAGCGTTCACATGCCCCAACACAGCACAGAACAGCAAACCTGAGCGTTCACATGCCCAACACAGCACAGAACAGCAAACCTGAGCGTTCACATGCCCCAACACAGCACAGAACAGCAAACCTGAGCGTTCACATGCCCCAACACAGCACAGAACAGCAAACCTGAGCATTCACATGCCCCAACACAGCACAGAACAGCAAACCTGAGCGTTCACATGCCCCAACACAGCACAGAACAGCAAACCTGAGCGTTCACATGCCCAACACAGCACAGAACAGCAAACCTGAGCGTTCACATGCCCCAACACAGCACAGAACAGCAAACCTGAGCGTTCACATGCCCCAACACAGCACAGAACAGCAAACCTGAGCGTTCACATGCCCCAACACAGCACAGAACAGCAAACCTGAGCATTCACATGCCCCAACACAGCACAGAACAGCAAACCTGAGCATTCACATGCCCCAACACAGCACAGAACAGCAAACCTGAGCGTTCACATGCCCAACACAGCACAGAACAGCAAACCTGAGCGTTCACATGCCCCAACACAGCACAGAACAGCAAACCACACCGTTCACATGCCCCAACACAGCACAGAACACCAAACCTGAGGATTCACATGCCCCAACACAGCACAGAACAGCAAACCTGAGCGTTCACATGCCCCAACACAGCACAGAACACCAAACCTGAGCGTTCACATGCCCCAACACAGCACAGAACAGCAAACCTGAGGATTCACATGCTCCAACACAGCACAGAACAGCAAACCTGAGCGTTCACATGCCCCAACATAGCACAGAACAGCAAACCTGAGCGTTCACATGCCCCAACACAGCACAGAACAGCAAACCTGAGCATTCACATGCCCCAACACAGCAGAGAACAGCAAACCTGAGCGTTCACATGCCCCAACACAGCACAGAACAGCAAACCTGAGCATTCACATGCCCCAACACAGCACAGAACAGCAAACCTGAGCATTCACATGCCCCAACACAGCACAGAACAGCAAACCTGAGCGTTCACATGCCTCAACACAGCACAGAACAGCAAACCTGAGCATTCACATGCCCCAACACAGCACAGAACAGCAAACCTGAGCGTTCACATGCCCCAACACAGCACAGAACAGCAAACCTGAGCGTTCACATGCCCAACACAGCACAGAACAGCAAACCTGAGCATTCACATGCCCCAACACAGCACAGAACAGCAAACCTGAGCGTTCACATGCCCCAACACAGCACAGAACAGCAAACCTGAGCATTCACAGGCCCCAACACAGCAGAGAACAGCAAGCCTGAGCATTCACATGCCCCAACACAGCATAGAACAGCAAACCTGAGCATTCACATGCCCCAACACAGCAGAGAACAGCAAACCAGACCATTCACATGCCCCAACACAGCACAGAACAGCAAACCTGAGCGTTCACATGCTCCAACACAGCACAGAACAGCAAACCTGAGCGTTCACATGCCCCAACACAGCACAGAACAGCAAACCTGAGCGTTCACATGCCCCAACACAGCACAGAACAGCAAACCTGAGCGTTCACATGCAGTGGCAGGGCAACAGTGCAGGTACTGGCTCACTTGTCTTCATTGATGATGTAAGTGCTGATAGCTGCAGCAGAATGAATTCTGAAGTGTACAGAACCATCTTCTCTGCTCAAATTCAACCAAATGCCCCCAAACTCACTGGAGTTTCATTCATAGGGCTTCATCCTAAACCAAGACAATGACACTAAACAAATTACTGAAGCAACAAAGGAGTTTTTCAATTCTAACAACTGGAAATTTTATTCATTCATTCACATTATTGCTGTCAGAGAATCACCAGACAAGATACTCAGCACCTGGTGATGTCTGTGGGTCAGTCATTGCATGCAAAGGGTATACAACAAAGTACTAAACATTTCATTTGCATGACATTAATATGTCCCAAACATTATGGTGCTGGGACTATGTACAAAAAGCACTTTAAATTTCTACATGGTGAAACCAAAATCTATTTACAAATCGATTTAACCACATGTAAATTGTTTGATTACAAATCTAAAATTGTGGAGTACAGAACCATATCAAGAAAAAAATATGCCTTTGTTCCAGGTTCACTATACCTGGAATTTTCAAAATGCACCTTGTAAAAGAAGTGAAATTTCCCACTGTCTCCACTCTGCTTCTCCTCTGGAAGTACAGCATGAGAATGTTTATTCACATTGTGAACAATGTAACGTTCTCATACCTGCCCATAATCAACTTTTCTGTGGATGGTTATCCTTAATATTTCTGAGCCCCAAGGCCATTTAACCCAAAGACAGCACAGTGCGCTTGGCCTGTGTGTAAGCAGTGAAATGTTAGCGATCTGACCCGAGTCCACGCTGTACATACCGTGAAGGGTCTCTGAATGGCAAACAGGAAAGGATTCGGACTGAATGAAAGGCAGTTAGGCTCAATGGACACTAGGTGGAGCCACACACCAATGTGAAACACAAGTTCAAAAACCAGTAAATTAAATTTCAGCAGAGCTTTGCATAGGTATGCATTTTTCAAAATGTTGTTGTTTAGGATACAATAAAGAAGCCATAACTAAATAAACCCTGATCACTCACTTTGGTCAAACAACAGACACTGTAAGTCTCAACTTCATATAAATGGTTCCCAAACTAGGACCCAGGGACCCCTGTGTATGCTGGCTGTCCTTTAAACCACCGTTCCAATCCCAGCTTTATTACAAGCTGTTCATTTTTCTTAATAAGTGCTAAGCACAACATCAGAAAGGGAAATTTATTCTTCATGGCATACATAGCTATTTCTGACATAATGTGGCTTAAGAGTGTAAATAATCCCTCTAAACATGAAAAGCACCTAATTAAGAGAACTTAGCAGCTTGTTAACATACTGGAATTGTGATTGTGGTTGGAATGTAAACCAGCAGAGACAGGGGGCCCCAGGATTGAGTTTGAGAAGCACTGAGTTTGAGAAGCACAGTGAAGCACTGAACACACTGCTTTTATGAAGACGTTAACATTCAACTGGCAACAGGAGTTTTCCTTACTGTGTGGAAATGCCCAGTGTGATCTTCAGGCTTTCTGTTTGATCCAGCAGGGGTTCTGTCTTCATCCACTGAATTGTGTTTTATCATCAGCCTCAGCTAAGACGAGAGACCAACCAAAAATGTATTTATTTCCTCTGGTTTGTACGTGTATATATATATATGTGTGTGTGTGTGTGTATGTGCGTGTGTGCGTGCGTGTATGTGCGCATGTGTGTGTGTGTGTGTGTGTGTTCGTGGGTGTGTTGGTGTGTGTGCAGGTTTGCGTTTGTATGTATATTTGTATGTGATTGTGCATCCCTGTGAATGAATGTGTGCATACATGTCTGCGTGTGTATGCGTACATGCCTGTGTGTGCATGTGCATGTGTGTGTATGCATGTGTTTGTGTGTGCATGTGTGTGTTTGTGTTTCTGTGTTCTGCAGTAGTACACTGAACAGAGAGGGAGCTCTAGTTTAGTCCCATTTTCCTGTTCAATTCAATTTTATTTGTATAGCGCTTTTTACAGAGAACTGTCACAAAGACACTTTACACAGTAGCACACAATATCACCTGTCACCCCTTGGCAGCCTGAGCTGATACCAAGCTGCTCGATTTTTCACCTGGATAATTTTACCTTTATTCTATGGCTTTCCTATAGGTGTGGGGTCCAGGCTGCTCATTGAATTCATAAACATGACAATTTAATGTTCAGTAATGCAAGCATACACAAACACAAATGCACCAGACCACGATAATACCCTGTGTGTGCTGTACTCTGGCATGACTCCTGCCATTTGTTGTAATAAAATGGTTTTTAAAAATATTTACCTTTATTTTTACCTTTACACATTTCTAGTTTTCCCCCGCATGCAACTATGAAGCAGTTTCGCAAGTATATCTCATCAATCAGGACAGACAAAACAATATGCGTCACATTATCACAACTACCACAACCCCGCCCCTGAGCCCTCCACATCAGTCCAACCCGTGGCTCCCCACCTACAGAAATGCGATATTAGAGACATCCCAGAGTCCCTTTCTGTCATCAAGGCTGGAGGGACCTCACAGTGCATGTGAGTAGTTACGGACGTCACGCTCTCAAAAAACATGGCTCTTTAGCCTTTGTTCTTCTCAGTTTTTTTGTAATTACCTTTGAATTATGTTACAGCGACAGTCATGTAAAGTTTCTGTCTAGTTGTACTTCCTACGGCTGCAATGCAAATAGTTGGCTGTTAGGTTAACATTACACTCATAATCGGGCCTCTGTGCTTTCCTGGTGATGCTGTATCTTTGTATTCCTGAGAGTCACACTGATGTTCTCCACTGCTGCATGTTGCTTTGGGTAAGAGCCTCTGCAAGTTATTGTAATGGAGTGTAATGTAAATGTGAAAGTCCTGCAGATCCGTAAGTCATTGCAGTGTTTTTCCAGCCCCGCCCCCCGCTGCTGAAGTGGGCGTGGTCTCTCCGTGCTGAAAGGGGGAGGAGCTGAGCCGGAGCCTGTCACACGGCGTCCCCGCCCTGGCACACGGACATCTGGTGCACCTTGAGGACGGGCAGGGCGTGGGCGTCACCGGGCGGCGGGCAGGGGGTGGCGCGGGGCTCCTCCTGGGCCCAGCAGCACGTCCGCAGCAGGCCCTTACCACACCCGCGCGCCCGAGAGGGGCGCGGGCCCAGGAACACCCCCCAGCGTGTGTAGGACGGGCGCGGTGGGGAGGGGACGGGCTGGGCGGGCCGGGATTTAGGGGGCATGCCGCTGGAGGCAGGAGGGTACCGGCCCTCTGAGTGCAGCTTCGCCGGGCCGGGGGCCTTGCGTTTCAGGCAGCGGGGACGCAGAAGGTTCTGGAAGGCCCTCTTAAACTCCTTGCTGAAGCAGGGGTAGATCATGGGGTTGATGCAGCTGTTGAAGTAGCCCAGCCAGAAAGTGATTTTAAACACAGCATCTGAGGGTCGGATGGACGGGAACATAGCACCTGGAAAGAGATCCACACACACACACACAAAAAAGCACACACACACATTGTGTGTTATTACTGAGTCATACCTTGTAACATATTGAGTATCTTGAGCCCAGAGCAGCTACTCATGTCTCTATGCCTATTGGGTGAAGTAACATATTTCAATACAGACACACTTGAACAATTTAGCAGCAGTTCTGCAAACGAGGTGATGGCTTCCCAGCATCAGACACACGTAACTGCGTTTAGTAGCATGTTTATGGCTGTGAGGTCATAATCGAGGCCACTGCCAAGGTGACCTTTTTCAGGACAGGCATAATGAGAACGGTCGTCTTGACTGAAAAGCAATATGTGTGCTTCCGTTCAGTGAATATGTTTCTGAGATACCCTCAGTGCGGGTGTCAAATGCACTTCTGAAATAACAGCACGCAGCAAAAACGAGTCATTCCACAAACTCCATAAACCACGGAGCGGCGGTCGGCTGTTTGATTCCGCGAGTGAGAAGACTCTTTAGAGAAGACACTTCTTAGAGGCTGGAGATGACATGAGATGGGCATTTACAGCCCCACCGCCTGGCTCTCTTAATTCTATTTATGGCTGCATAAACACCAAGAACTATTTGTTTTCAGACTGAATGTATTGGTGGAACAATGCCGGGGCTTTTAATTTACAAAGAGTGCATTCCCCGTAGGCTGCGTAATCTCTCCATACACACAGGGGCTGTCGCCATTTGCATTATTTTATTAGCTTTTGGTTCCTCTCCCAGGGAAAAGTAGGACTAGTCTCCACTGCCAGGACAATGACAAAAATAAAGAAATAATCCAAGCCAAGAGAAATATTTCATGCCAGATTTGTATCTCTTGTATTTCTGATCATATATAATTATTAGAAACATTGCATGTTGTCTGAGTGTAGATGGACAGAGTCTAAAGTGATTTTATGAACACACACATTCTTGGGATTGATTTTGCATGCTGTTCAAACCCCTGTTATGGATGAACGGACACACTCTAATTTATTGGTTTTACTTCATGAGCTGCAGTATCCTAGCATGACGTCCTGAGCTACTGTATTTTATGAATTTTATTAACTGTTAATGAGTCGTTGCTTGTTATTTTTACACCTTTAATGTTTACACCACAGGTAACAAGAGAAAATACAGAATCCTAACTACACTGACACCAGGAGATAAAATCCTTGTAATTCTGACACTCCTGCATAAAAGCACTTTTTGGGTTTAAATACTGTATTTCATCATTGTCATCTTTTTATCGAGGGTATCATTTTCTGTTTGAAACACCTGATACCCTGATGAAATATTCAAGAGATCTGCTGAACACTTATTACATCTCTGAACACATTACATCTCTGAACACTTATTGTATCTCTGAAATTATTAGCTTGCCTGAAACGTGGGCAAAGAAATAATGAGTGGTAAAATGGTGAACTGTTCCTACAGAAAGAAGTGCAGTGAGGGCTTTAAGCCTATAAGTCTTAGTGCATTTCTTAAAACAAATGTGTATCCATATATTTATTTATCCCATATCCATTTCATAGCTGCAACATCCTCAGTCGTTCAATCCTCCAGCGTGGAGCACCCAGGCTTACATTAAGCGTACCTGTTACCCCTACCTACCATCACCCTAAACAGCAAGGGATGGACATCTGTTGGGTACTATCCATCCCATGGTAGAAACTTTGCTTTAAAACAAAAAAAAAATTTAATCATTTTTTTGTTCAATGTTGGGTGTGGCAGGCTGGTGCCCACCCTGCACATTAAGTGGGCACACATACACCTGGGTAGAGCTTGACTCGTTGATTGGGCAAACACCATGGCACCACACACACACCTGGGTTGGACTCGACTCGTTGATTGGGCACACACAATGGGACACACACAGCTGGGTTGTGACGGCAGATCAGCCCAGAGCTTAGAGGTGTGCTCACTCGCTATGGTCAGGAAGCTTAGACTGGGAACCCATGCTGAGCGAGCCAGTCTCTCTGAAGACCAAGTACAGAAAGGGTTGAGGATGGAGATACTGGACTGTAGGGGCTTGCCCCTGTTGGGTTGTAGATGGCGATACTGGACTGTAGAGGCGTGCCCCTGTAGGGTTGTAAATGGTGGTACTGGACTGTAGAGGCTTCCCCAGTAGGGTCGTTGACGGCAACAATTGCTGGGACAATCAGGCACAACTGCAGTAAATTGACTCATCATTGGAACTTAATGCAGCTGGCAGTCTATTAACCGACAGACAAAAGTTCAGCAGTGCAACACAGGTTTGTGAAATACCTGTGTGGACAATGCAAGGTGGGCGGTGGAAGGGAGTTTTAGAAATTTTTGTTCTTTATGGTGGGAAGTAAAAACTGTAATTGGGTTGACAGAAATGTTCTTACCCTGGGTTGTGTTGAGTGATTTGGTGTTGGGCATCATATTGGTTTTGTATTCAAGGTGGCGATCAGTGAAGGCAGTCTACGAACTTGAGATTGGATTTTGTGGGGGGTTTCAGCCCACGTTCAGTCTGTGGCATTATGGTTCGGCCACCCCGTGTAATTGTGAAACAGCAGGGCAATGTAATGGTTTTCATATTCATCAAAATGAATGCATGGCTGCATTTACTTGACATACTCTGGGTGACTCAGGACAGAGGTAATGGTGCCCATTCTTCAACAGAAGAAAATGAATTTGTCTTTTCAATATGTTAATTTGTTTCATTTCAAAGGGGACATGCTTTATTTTTTCAGTTCATAGGCTGTGATCTTGGTTAGTTTTGAAAGTAATTTGAAAAGGAAGTGTCTATAGCCGCTTTGACACATAAATCATGGGAAATTGCAGCATTTACAGTTCCAAATTTACAGATCCAGCAATCAAGCTGCTCTTGCTCACTCAAGGATGACCTGGCAATTTATCGACTGATGGCTTTCACACATGGTGGTGCCTGTAGGGTTACTGTGTAGATTTGCCTGGTGAGGAATGATAGCCACAGAAGCTAGCTAATGGTAAATGGCCATTGCTAATATAGAAAAAGTGAATGATAAAGGCTAACACCCTGCCACACAGTACAGCAATAATGCTATCCTAAACAATTTAACCATTTCATTATTTTAAATACATAACGACATGCTAAGTCTGATTTTCCCTTTGTAACTGTAATAATCAGTTGAAAATTTTATATCCGTATAAGCCTTTCTTGTAGGAAAACTCCACTTTCATTTCAGAAATTCCTGCTTCCCATTATTAGATGGCCAAGTACTACATGTGTACAAGAACTGAAACTGTAAGGCATTTCTCCCTTTTTCTGTAACACTTAGGCCAAATATTGAACATATGGCCACAAACAAGACTGATGTCTTTATCTAGGCTATATTCTTCCTATACACATACTCTATACTCCACAATAATGCTATGGGTTTAAGAAAGATCTGAACACTGAATTCTGACCCAAAGCCATTCCTTAAAAAAGAAACCATAAACTTATAAGGATGCTCCTGATTACTGTGTCCCACTATCTGCTCTGCATTCAATGATGGTTCCACCTTTTTCTTTAAACCTCGGCCACTCCACTTATTTAACAGGGATGGCACTTCACAGAGAGCTCCAGTGTCCTTTCAAGGAGTTTCTGCTTTGACGGAATTAATGACATAAATCTGCCTGTGAATCTTAAGTGCATCATCAGATGCTTGCTGTGCTTGAGCCCAAGCATTAGTTGCAAGCCTTCTGAGACCCAGGAAGCACCAGACTACTCCCTGGGTTATCTAAAGTATGGGGACGCTTAACGGACTGTAAAAAGTCATCAGTAAGCATCACAAACCCTCTCTTTATGTGGTGCTGACAGCTCAGAAACAGCCTACAAAAACAGCCTGCAAACAGCCTGCAAAAACAGCCTGCATAACCAGCCTGCACAAACGGCCTGCACAACCAGCCTGCACAAATAGCCTGCACAACCAGCCTGCACATACAGCCTGCACAACCGTCCTGCAAAAACAGCCTGCACATACAGCCTGCATAACCAGTCGGCCCAAACAGCCTGCACAAACAACCTGCACAACCAGCCTGCACATACAGCCTGCACAACCAGCCTACAAAACAGCCTGCCCAAACTGCCTGCACATACAACCTGCACATCCAGCCTGCAACCAGCCTGCACAACCAGCCTGCACAAACTGCCTGCAAACAGCCTGCACATACAGCCTGCACAACCAACATGTCCAAACAGCCTGCAAACAGCCTGCACAACCAGCCTGCACATACAGCATGTCCAAACAGCCTGCAGAAATGGCCTGTCCGAACAGCCTGCAAAAATAGCCTGCACAAACAGCCCGTCCAAACAGCCTGCACAAACAGCCTGTCCAAACAGCCTGCACAAGCAGCCTGTCCGAACAGCCTGTACAAGCAGCCTGTCCAAAAAGCCTGTCTAAACAGCCTGCACAAACAGCCTATCCAAACAGCCTGTCCAAACAGCCTGCACAAGCAGCCTGTCCAAACAGCCTGCACAAGCAGCCTGTCCAAAAAGCCTGTCTAAACAGCCTGCACAAACAGCCTATCCGAACAGCCTGCACAAACAGCCTGTCCAAACAGCCTGCACAAACAGCCGGTCTGAACAGCCTGCACAAACAGCCTATCCAAACAGCCTGCACAAACAGCCTGCACAAGCAGCCTGTCCAAACAGCCTGCACAAGCAGCCTATCCAAACAGCCTGCACAAACAGCCTGTCCAAACAGCCTGCACAAGCAGCCTGTCCAAACAGCCTGTCCGAACAGCCTGCACAAGCAGCCTGTCCAAAAAGCCTGTCTAAACAGCCTACACAAACAGCCTATCCAAACAGCCTGCACAAACAGCCTGTCCAAACAGCCTGCACAAACAGCCGGTCTGAACAGCCGTTGCTTATCAGCACTCAGGCCAATAAATGGAAGTAAAATAAGTGGAGCCTCCCCATCCCCCAAGCTCTTATTACATAGTAACCCAAATCACAAAACTTTTCTTGGTTACCTGGTCTCGTTTTCTTTTTCTTTTTTGTATTAGAAAATTGTATACACTTTTTAAAATGTCTATATGTATGTGAATTGCATTAACTTTCAGAACATACAATACTGGCTCCTTTGTCTATTTACATGTGTCTGTAATCCACAATGCCTCTGCTTGTATTCAAACTAATGCTGTCAGCTAGGTCAGGCACCATTTTCTACTCAAACTGACAAGAATCCATTTAGAACATGGCTGGTTTATCTGACTACCCCATACTCTCTTTAGTACAGTAGTATATTGTATAGCAGCTGTTTGCTTATCTGAACAGCGATAGGTTTACTTTTAAGTCAATGAAATTACAGAACCAATTAAACAAGACTGTAGAATCTCAAATGAGCCCTCATTAGTGTCAATGGGTCCAGCCATTCCCAAATAATCTACCTGTGTACTGCCAGTGGGGCTCTGCGTCATGAAGACTGTGCTGACAGTGAGCGAGTGCACACAGCTGAAAATCCAGCTAGTTCTCCTATCAACTTGCCGTTGTACTATAAATTGTATTTATAATTATTAAAAGGTTTTAAACTGTGACAGAAGTATTTGAATAGCGGATCTCAATTAGTGGAGTCATTTTCATGTTTATAACATAGAGGTTTACTCAAAGGTGGGGTCAGCAAGACCTAGCAAGTTTGGATAGTAGTTTAACTAGTTGCTTGTGTTTTTTTTGTTGAGCAAACAGAACAGATATTTTCTCTAAATGTTTATGATTTCACATCGGATAATTTCCCATTGATTAACATGTTTGGAATGTGAACAACACACTTGCAGATGCAAGCTACAATCTGCCGCCGCTGCTGCCAGTCAGTGCGTTTACATGCACAGTTGAAATCGATCTATATTTTAGCTTGATTAGGCCAAAGATGAGATTCAATTGGATTATTGTCATTGTCCCAATATACATGACTCGGAAAGAATCAAATTATTAACCGAGGTGTGTCTGACTCAGGCTTCTTATAAATCCTGCTTCCTCCAATTTTGTCACAACTTTTTTGAATAGTTTGCCATTCCGCGTTTTTCCTCCATCCATGTATTTTATGATATTTAACTCCTTTAGTTGCGATAGCATGAAGTTGGTCTCCTCATCCGTCCAGAAATGTTTTTTTTTTGCCATGATACTAGGGAGAGCAAAACGGAGCTTTAGAATGTTGCCAACAGTGTATGCGCGTGAGCTCAACAACACATTTCTCACAGAAAAGGTTGTTCATTGCCTTTTTTTTTTAGTTCATTACAGTGGTGATAGAAGTGACAATAATTAAGTGGTGTTGTGCTGTTAGCCTTTACTGATCGCCGTACAAGGTTAATGTGAAGTAGCTAGCACAATCGGACAACACTAACCCATAAAAATGTACTTTGAATTGCTCAATCGAACGGTAAATGTGAAAAACATTTGATTATAGTCAGCAGCACCGAAATTTTCTGTCACACCCTCAATAAATGGCAAAAGTCCTAGGAGAAGATTGAATTAAATCTTTTAAAGTTATATATTTTCTGAAACGTTATCAATTCCGCTTGGCCACAGAGAGCGTATAGTTGCTATGTAAATTATGAAACATGCGGCCTTTTGAAGCGTATACATGCCGTAGTAAATCGACCCCCAACCGCATTATCTAGGTAGCCTATGTTAGTCCGACTATGAAAATATCGACTTCGTACGATTTCAGTCAGACTACAATGTTCACATGATTTTTAAAAGTCCAGTTTTAGCAGGACTAAGACAATAAATCCACTTTTTCAAACATTTTTTCCACCGCATGGTACCGGCTCGACTCGACTCTACTCGCTGTTGGTACCAGGTACTTCATTTCCCACTGCAGATAGAACCCCCGTGATTTGTGATTTTCAGTTATGAAAATTTGTTTTTGGGGTGTAGATTATGTGTACAAAACATCATACAAAATGTGCAATTTGGAGAGGTTTTGGCACATACTGAGAAAATGTCACTACTTTTAGTTATCTACACAACTTTTTTTGGAGTGGTGCGAAAGAGGGTGGGGATAGAAAGAGAGAATGGGTAAAAAAAAGAGTTCCGGAGGGTAGCACCGTAAATGGAATTTGCCTCTGGAATTGGAATATACGCACAATCCTCCAATTTGGAGAGGTTTGGTGCCATTTGAAGAGGTTTTGGGGACGTTTGGGCCCACCTTTGGAAAAACGCGTATCATATTTTACTGCTGTGTTCAATCCACTCCAAACTTTTATCCTGGTGCTATATACACCCTGCTGTATGATTGGAAAAATAAATCTGGTTTATCAGAAGTATATACAGTAAAATCACTATAGGACCAAGAAAATACAAAACACTTTTTGGATTATTTGATATTTTTCAGAATAAATATGTAAATAAAATATGTTCACAGAGTGAGACTCCCATAGGATCAGGGGATTTGGACGTTTTGGTACAAATGTGCTCTTTATGTCAAGCCGCGAACCATGTCTGTACTGTATATAATTTTGAAGATAATGGGGTTTATTTAAGACTAGGTAATCTTACAGGAAAAGCCCCAGGTTTTACATGGGCTTTAAGGGGTTAATTAATAAGAAAGAATTAATTAATTAAATTATCTTTTCCTTAGCTGACTGAATTGAAATGAATTTGACCATGACCCTGGAGCAGGGGTGTCCAGTTTCATCCAAAAAGAGTCAATGTGGATGCAGGTTTATGTTCTAGCCCAACACTAACACACCTGATTCTACTTATCCTAGGTCTTGATTAAAGATCATGATTAGTTTGTCAAGTCTGGTGTCGTAGTGCAGAGCTAAAGCTAAAACCTGCATCCACAATGGCCATTTTCAGATAAGACTGGGCACCCCTGCTCTACAGTAACCTGATGTTCACCTTCTGTGACCCTTCCTCCTTCCTTACTCTAGCTGGGCCTTTCCAGTGCTGTGGTTTACAGCTTTCAAATAGTCCTGAAGAGGTGCCCGAGGAAACTTCTACTTCAGCCAGTATTGTACCTTGGTCATGCTATCCTGCTAATGAGTACATTTCAACAGCAGAGGGACAGAACTCTAGGATTACAGCATGGTGACAACGGCCCAGGAGTTCAAAAGTGATCTGATCAGATTTTGACTATCGGATTGGATTAAATCCTGCAAATGGGTAGTTCAAAACCAAAAAACGGGAATGGGATCACTTTGGAATCCGATCAGGTCAGGTAATCGAATCCTAGCTTTAATCTGGATAAAATCTTCAAAATGCATAGTTCAAAACTTTAACATACGATTGGGATCATTTTGATCCACAAAATCAGGATTACCAGTAGAAGGGTGGATTTAGAGTGGATTACCAGAAAAAAATATAGTATACAATTTATTCAAAATACATTCCAATTTTAAAAAGATGGTAGAGTTTGTAAATTAAAATAATACATTGTTTGTATGCTCAATGGTTGCAAAATTTTTATTTACTTTTTTACAGTGGCCTCTAGCCTACCTCTCAGAACAGTGCATTCAGCCAAATAATACGTTTATAATAATACAAGCCTGTTTTGCTTTAATGTTTACAAACAAACCTTTTATGGCTTTTAAATCAAATACAAAAATGTTAGTACTTGCAAACTGCTATTCCTTGTATCAAGCGCTGTCAGAGCTAAAAGATAGTTTTAGATGTAAAAAAAGAAGAAAAGAAAAGGTTGTTCACATTTGTAGGGCCATAAAAATTGACACTCAAAAAGTTACATATTGCACCTTGAAAGCCCCCTGAATATTATATATAATTTGAAGGTTAGAAAATCGTGATCTTTCTCAGTAATGTTCCAGTGCTTTAAAGCATTGATAATCAGGATCTGGTAATCTTGAACAGTCTGAATCAGGGTGATCCTATCCTGAATTGCTTTGAAATACCAGGACAAAATCTGGCTGAGTTGTTTGATTCTGGATCACAAAATATGGGATTTAAAAATCTGATCGGATCTGATTGAGATAAAAAGTTTTGAACTCCTGGGCCAACACGATCAAGAGAGGAATCCATTCCTGATACATTTTAAGTAAGATCATGATCAGAGTATGTTTCAGGTAGACTTGACTTGGGTAAACCGCAAGCAATCTTTGGTGTTGCCATGTTTGTATTATGACCGTACAAATCGAATGCATTTGAAACAATGAAGCCTTTATTCTTTTTGTCATTGGTTATCCAGGCGCTTTTACAAACAATTCCACATGAAGCCAACACAAAGGTTGTGAAGTAAAGAATAGGGAGCTGACCATCTGTGGAGTGTGCAAAAGGAGAGAGGAGGATTGTGGGACGGAACTCACCAATGGGCAGCACCAGGAAGAAGGGGAGCCAGCAGAGCACAAAGCAGCCCACCACTATGCTCAGGGTCTTGGCGGCCTTCTTCTCGTGGGACAGCTTGCGCAGGCGGAGGGTGAAGTTGGCTCGGTTGGACTGGGCCTCCTCGCCGGGGCCCCCCTCCTCCTGGCCAGGGGCTGAATGGCCACGGTGGATCCTGAGCGTCACGCCGTCGGGGTCGGACGGGTCTGTCTTGCAGCCGACCCGGAGCCCCCGCAGCTCGCGACGGGCAACGGCGTACACGCGGCAGTACATGGCCAAGATGACGGCCAGCGGGATGTAGAAGGAGCCCACGGCCGAGAAGATGGTGTAGCCCGGCTCCTGGGTGATCAGGCAGATGGACTCGTCCTCCGGGTCGGGCTCCTTCCAGCCGAAGAGCGGCGCCACGGAGATGACCCCGGAGAAGCCCCACACCGCCACCACTGCCAGCAGCCCCCGGCGGTGCGTCACCATGGCGGGGTAGCGCAGCGGGTAGGTGACGGCGATGCAGCGGTCCACCGAGATGGCGCACAGGCTCATGATGGAGGCGGTGCAGCACAGCACGTCCAGCGCGGCCCAGGCATTGCACAGCACCCGGCCGAACACCCAGCGGCCCAGCATCTCGAAGATGGCGGAGAACGGCACCACCGCCAGGCTCAGCAGCAGGTCGGCCGACGCTAGGTTAGCCACTAAGTAGTGGGTTGCCGTGCGCAGGTGCCGGTGGCAAGCCACTGAAAGGATCACCAGGGCATTGCCCAACACCCCAAAAACAAAAAAGGCAACCATCACCAGCACCAGCATCACCGCCTTGGTGACATCAAGCTCCGGGGTGGAGGGCTGGGTGCAGTTGAGGCAGTCCTGAGGCAGGGACAAGTTCAAGGTCAAGTTCACTCCTGGGGGAACCATCTTGGCTCAAAGGGGGCTGACACGCAAGGCACCGTCCTGGAAGTTCTGCCTGGCTACCCCAGATAACACACTGGTGCCATTTTCTGCCAGAGGGTTAGAGCCAGTGCTCCACAAACAATTCAGACACAACGCTGACAGGAAGGTAAGGAAGGCAAGTATCAGCTATAAGACTTCCAACTTCTACAATAAAGGAAATTGCAATTCAGATTACAGCACAGTCAGTCCTACAGTGAATCTTACTTCAGACAGGCAGCTAATAGAGTACAACAGAAACAGGATCCATTTCACACCTATTGCAATACACATGACAGATTCTCTCTGGTGAAACTAGGTTGAGAAGACTACACTAGATGCCTGAAAGGATGTTATTTGCAGTATCACATTTAAACAGCAGGGGGCAGTCCAGCCAGGAGAACTCTTAGGTAAAACAAACCCAGGTATTTCCTGTAGGCAGCTACAGGAAAACCCTCCCTTCCCAGATCTGAGGACAAATGTTCCCCACAAATATTGATAGGTTTCTGTAGCTGTGGAGCAAAGGATGCTGGGATATTTATCAATCTCTATGACCTATCCAACTCATAACAACTCATTCCAGTCCTGATCGATAAAGTTGTATAAAAATAAAAAAGTATGATGGACTTTCAAAAGTTTGGGAGGGGCAGACTGGGTCCTGACCCCTAATTCCTGAGTACCCCTCCCACCCCTGTACCCACAGAGGAATGGGAGAACACAGCCAGCAGGTCCAGGACCAGGATCAGCAGCTGCCACTGAAACAGACAGAAACAGAGCAGTCAGCCAGGGAGACCAAACCCAGTTTCACACAGAGCAGAGAGACCACACCCCATTTCACACTGAGCAGAGAGACCACACCCCGTTTCACACTGAGCAGAGAGACCACACCCTGTTTCACACAGAGCAGGCAGACCACACCCCGTTTCACACTGAGCAGAGAGACCACACCGCGTTTCACACTGAGCAGAGAGACCACGCCCTGTTTCACACAGAGAAGAGAGACCACAACCCGTTTCACACAGAGCAGGCAGACCACACCCCGTTTCACACTGAGCAGACAGACCACACCCCGTTTCACACTGAGCAGAGAGACCACACCCCGTTTCACACTGAGCAGAGAGACCACACCCCGTTTCACACTGAGCAGAGAGACCACACCCTGTTTCACACAGAGCAGGCAGACCACACCCCGTTTCACACAGAGCAGAGAGACCACACCCTGTTTCACACAGAGCAGAGAGACCACACCCTGTTTCACACAGAGCAGAGAGACCACACCCCGTTTCACACTGAGCAGAGAGACCACACCGCGTTTCACACTGAGCAGAGAGACCACGCCCTGTTTCACACAGAGAAGAGAGACCACACCCTGTTTCACACAGAGCAGAGAGACCACACCCCGTTTCACACAGAGCAAAGAGACCACACCGCGTTTCACACAGAGAAGAGAGACCACACCCCGTTTCACACAGAGAAGAGAGACCACGCCCTGTTTCACACAGAGAAGAGAGACCACACCCTGTTTCACACAGAGAAGAGAGACCACACCGCGTTTCACACAGAGCAGAGAGACCACACCGCGTTTCACACAGAGAAGAGAGACCACATCCCGTTTCACACAGAGAAGAGAGACCACATCCTGTTTCACACAGAGAAGAGAGACCACATCCCGTTTCACACAGAGAAGAGAGACCACATCCCGTTTCACACAGAGCAGAGAGACCACACCGCGTTTCACACAGAGCAGAGACCACACCCCGTTTCAAACTTAACCTCCTGTGTAAAACAGTCACACTGCAGTGGATGCATCTATTGCTAGCACCTCATAAACACGTCACTCAACCTCTCATCCCGCCGCTCTAAAAGGATTGGATTTCCGATCTCATAACTTGCATTCACACAACGAAAAACTAAAAATGAGACCAGAAATCCACTCTATTACAGTCTGAGCTCGCTACACTGAAAGGACGTCCTCTGAAGCGCCATTATTAAAATGCTCTGTGAAGCAGCATTATTAGAGTACTCAGTATAGTGGCATTATTAAAGTACTCAGTATAGTGGCATTATTAAAGTACTCAGTATAGTGGCATTATTAAAGTACTCAGTATAGTGGCATTATTAAAGTACTCAGTATAGCGGCATTATTAAAGTACTCAGTATAGCGGCATTATTAAAGTACTCAGTATAGTGGCATTATTAAAGTACTCAGTATAGCGGCATTATTAAAGTACTCAGTATAGTGGCATTATTAAAGTACTCAGTATAGTGGCATTATTAAAGTACTCAGTAAAACGGCATTATTAAAGTACTCAGTATAGCGGCATTATTAAAGTACTCAGTATAGCAGCATTATTAAAGTACTCAGTATAGCAGCATTATTAAAGTACTCAGTATAGCGGCATTATTAAAGTACTCAGTATAGCGGCATTATTAAAGTACTCAGTATAGTGGCATTATTAAAGTACTCAGTATAGTGGCATTATTAAAGTACTCAGTATAGTGGCATTATTAAAGTATTCAGTATAGTGGCATTATTAAAGTACTCAGTATAGTGGCATTATTAAAGTACTCAGTATAGTGGCATTATTAAAGTACTCAGTATAGCGGCATTATTGAAGTACTCAGTATAGTGGCATTATTAAAGTACTCAGTATAGTGGCATTATTAAAGTACTCAGTATAGCAGCATTATTAAAGTACTCAGTAAAGTGGCATTATTAAAACGCTCTGTGAAGCAGCATTATTAGAGTACTCAGTAAAACAGCATTATTAAAGTATTCAGTATAGTGGCATTATTAAAGTATTCAGTATAGTGGCATTATAAAAGTACTCAGTAAAGTGGCATTATTAAAGTACTTAGTAAAACAGCATTATTAAAGTATTCAGTATAGTGGCATTATTAAAGTACTCAGTATAGCAGCATTATTAAAGTAATCAGTATAGTGGCATTATTAAAGTATTCAGTAAAACAGCATTATTAAAGTACTCAGTATTGTGGCTGTCATGGTCCTGTGTTTCCCTGTTGGGCCGCCAGATGGCGGCACTTCTGTTTTGTGTCCTGCTCCCCCCTGTTTAATTGTATTATTGGTTTCAATTATTCCATTGGCTGTCTCGTTCTCCCTTCCCTCTCTGTGGCCTGATTGTTCATTGTGCCCTCCTGTGTCTCGTCAGTGTCTATATTTAAGTTTCCCTTCCCCTGGACTCAGGTGCTGGATCCTTGTTGGTTTGTTGGGTTGTTGGCTGTTGGTTGTGTCACGCTCATGTTCCTGACCCGTGTGTTCCTGCCCAGGTTCTGTTTCCCAGGTGTTTTTTGGACTTTTGGATTTTCCGCATTCCCTGTGAGTTTTGTAGATTTACTTTGTGTTTGAAGAGTTGCCCTGCGAGGCCCTTTGTTCCCTTTTGTCCCCCGTTTAAGTAAAGTCTTTTGTACCCTTGGAGTTTGAGTTTTTTTCCATGCACTCCGCATTTGGGTCCTAACCCTCCACTACACCCCTGACAGTGGCATTATTAAAGTATTCAGTATAGCGGCATTATTAAAGTACTCAGTATAGTGGCATTATTAAAGTATTCAGTATAGCGGCATTATTAAAGTACTCAGTATAGTGGCATTATTAAAGTATTCAGTATAGTGGCATTATTAAAGTACTCAGTATAGCAGCATTATTAAAGTATTCAGCATAGTGGCATTATTAAAGTACTCAGTATAGCAGCATTATTAAAGTACTCAGTAAAACAGCATTATTAAAGTATTCAGCATAGTGGCATTATTAAAGTACTCAGTAAAGTGATATTAATAAAGTACTGAGTAAAGTGGTATTATTAAAGTACTCGGTAAAGTGATATTAATAATGTACTGAGTAAAGTGGTATTATTAAAGTACTCAGTAAAGTGGCATTACTAAAGATGCCAATTGTTTTTTTCTCCTTGTGCTTTGGTGGTTCGGCTCCAGATGTCATTCTAAGTGAGGTGGTCTAGGGGAAAACAGACAGCAGCAATAGGGACAGGAATAAAATAAAGAAAGGTCAACATGAACGCAAAAGTTACGTCTTCCCGGGAGACAAATTTTCATGTGTGGCAGCTGTTCAGTATGAACAAAACAGACTGCGGTTCCATCTTGCCTTCTGCCATCGGTTCTAATCAATTCCACTCTGGGTAGCGTTTAAACATTTTTACTACTCCTTCCACCCCCCACCCCCCACCCCACAAAGTAATAGCGGATGAACCACCTCAATCCCAAACACATTGCAAAAGAGATTAAGGCCCATGCCCATTTGAGCACTGGGACACATCTCACAATGAGCGATCTTATCAGTCTAACGATTTGGGAGAGGGTATAGTGGAAGGTGCAGTGGAGAGGCCTGTGTGAATGTGGAAAGGGGGGAAGTAGGCAATTTCACTCCGCAATTTATTTCCACCAGAACAAAAAAATCTGTACTTTGGAATACTGAAATGGGGGCAGTTTCAGAAGTGCACAGAATGCACAGAAGGGGCTTTTCTTAAGCACATCTAAGTGCACAGCATCGTATTTCAGAGCCCTGGTTCCCTCCTGTGGACATGCTTGAAATAAATTAATGAAAATATTAGAAATCAATGGGAGCATGAGGCTGTATGCTCGCACAAGTGTTAGCCTGATCCATTAACTCCAAATGCAGCTTCCTTTATAAGTCCTCACAGGCCAGATAGAAAGCCCTTTCAGCTGTCAGTAAGCGCCATTTGCATTTGACATGGCTTTTTATCTCACCTTTTTAAAACAGAACATCTGGAGGTGTTCCTGAAAATAAAAAGAGAACTCTAGTCCCATGATTTAAAATTGCCATGCCAAAATTCAGACAGCATTGATTAGCGATGAATGACACCCACTCGCCTTCCTTGCCATTACCCAGAACTTCTTTGTAAAGATGCTTCCATGCTCAAAATGGAGGGTCAGAAGCGCTTGCTGGAAGGTTGAAAATGGGCTCACTGAAACGATGAGTATATGAATGTGATTCAGGCAGGGTGTATGAATAAGTATTCCAAGTAAAATGGAGCCAGCTTCAAAATCAACAAATCATTCTTAATTATTCTCTCTCTTTCAATGTTATGTCCCTCCCTTTACCTCTCTATCCCTTGCCTTTTTGCTCTCACTCTCTCAGGTGGTGAAGGAGGACAGGGTGATTGTCATGACCAGCGGCACAACCAGGCTATAAAATAGGCCCACGGTGCCATGGTGCCATCCGTTCCCGGGTCACAGAACCAATCAAAAGATTGCTTACTGCCTCAGAATTACCCAGCCCATTACGCCACTGTATATTAACGTGTGGGCTGGGTCTTCAGCTGACTGTGTCCAAGCGTCTGCAGCGATGAGGAGCGTTGGCTTCCTCACACAATGGACAGAGTGCAATCAGTCAGCATCCCCTCAGGTTCACAGGGCACAATCATCCCGTCCACTCCCCTGCCACTCAGCCTACCAGAAGTCCTTGGTGTGAGATGAGTCTCATCTCTCTGGGTGAATCAGAAGAGTGAATCTGACTGCTCTCTGGGTGAATCAGAAGAGTGAATCTGACTGCTCTCTGGGTGAATCAGAAGAGTGAATCTGACTGCTCTCTGGGTGAATCAGAAGAGTGAATCTGACTGCTCTCTGGGTGAATCAGAAGAGTGAATCTGACTGCTCTCTGGGTGAATCAGAAGAGTGAATCTGACTGCTCTCTGGGTGAATCAGAAGAGTGAATCTGACTGCTCTCTGGGTGAATCAGAAGAGTGAATCTGACTGCTCTCTGGGTGAATCAGAAGAGTGAATCTGACTGCTCTCTCTGGGTGAATCAGAAGAGTGAATCTGACTGCTCTCTGGGTGAATCAGAAGAGTGAATCTGACTGCTCTCTGGGTGAATCAGAAGAGTGAATCTGACTGCTCTCTCTGGGTGAATCAGAAGAGTGAATCTGACTGCTCTCTCTGGGTGAATCAGAAGAGTGAATCTGACTGCTCTCTATGGGTGAATCAGAAGAGTGAATCTGACTGCTCTCTGGGTGAATCAGAAGAGTGAATCTGACTGCTCTCTGGGTGAATCAGAAGAGTGAATCTGACTGCTCTCTGGGTGAATCAGAAGAGTGAATCTGACTGCTCTCTCTGGGTGAATCAGAAGAGTGAATCTGACTGCTCTCTGGGTGAATCAGAAGAGTGAATCTGACTGCTCTCTCTGGGTGAATCAGAAGAGTGAATCTGACTGCTCTCTGGGTGAATCAAAAGAGTGAATCTGACTGCTCTCTGGGTGAATCAAAAGAGTGAATCTGACTGCTCTTTATTGGTGTATGTTCAGTTATATTCAGATCAGGTGAATTGACTTAGCCAGTAAAGAAATTTCCAGTTTTGGGCTTTGAAAAACCTTGCTGCTTGTTGCTTTCACCATATGTTTGGTATCATTGTCTTGCTGTAGGATGAAGCACCATCCAATGAGTTTGGAGGCATTTGCTTGAACTTAAGCAGATAAGATGCTTCTGTACACTTCAGAATTCGTTCTGCTGCTGTTATCCACCATTACATCATCATTGAAGAAAAGTGAGCCAGTATCTGTGGCAGCCATACATGCCCCAACCATAACACCCCCACCACCATGTTTCAGACTTTGGAAGCTCTCTTATGCCTGTACCAAGGAAGCAATTGACTAATCTGAAACACCATTTGTCCCAAACATTATAGTCCCCTGAAATGGAGGGGGGGGGGGGGGCTATGTATAAAAAGTGCTGTAATTTCTATCATGGATAAACCAAAATGTGTAAATAAAACACTTTAATAAAAGAGAGTCTGCAATTTATGTGAATTGTTTGATTTAAAATAAAAAAATTGTGGACTACAGAACCAAATCAAGAAGAAATATTTCTTTGTGCCAAACATTATGTAAATCAATATGTATGTAAATACCAAGAATTAAAATCTATCTGTTTGTCTCATATTTATCTTTTGATCTAAAATCCTTAAGTGTACAGCAAAAATTCCAAATGTCATTCTATTGTTCCCATGCTTTTTCAGGGCTCTCTCTCTCTCTCTCTCTCTCTCTCTCTCTCTCAATTTTCAATTTCAATTTCAAAGTGCTTTATTGGCATGACAAATATAGGCACTTGTGTTGCCAAAGCAGTGGTTACAACATACAACTATATACAATGAATCTGAGAATGTGAATTTGTTATATAAAAAATATAAAAATATACAAAAATATCAGTAAGTGATGTTAGGTGTGTGTGTGTCTGACTATCTGTGTGTTGTGTGTATGACTGAATATTATGTGTCTGCTTGTACACATGTATGCTGTGTGTAAATGTGTGCATGAGGTGGTCACACATTGTCCCTCAGGGTATGGCAAGAGAACACAAATTGTGCTGCTAGTATGCAGCAACCTTTTTATTCTCCTAATAGGTAGGGTAATCTATCGTCATTGGGTATATCATTGAATTGGGGACATTTCTGGATTATTTTTTTGTAGAATTTTTGGCGAATTTGGTCAAATTTTGTGCATTCCATTAGGAAGTGTTTTTCAGTTTCAATTTGGTTGCCTTTGCATTGTTGGCACAATCTTTTTTCTTCTGGCAACCATGATTTTCTGTGCCTGCCAGTTTCTATGGCTAAGTGGTGCTCGCTGAGTCTGTACCTCGTCAACGTGGTTCTCAGTTTTTTGTCAGTAACTGTGGTCAGGTATTTCGCTACAGCATACTGTCTTTTTAGGGCCAAATAACATTTCATTTTACTTTGCGATTTTGTTGTAGTTTCCCAGTAGGTTATATAATTCTGTTTCAGCTGTGTTTCAATTTGGTTTATTCTAATTATGTTTGTAGTTTTGTTCTGATCCTGAGCAGGTGAGGTGTTAGTGTGTGTTAGTGTATGTGGGGAACTAAGGCTCAGGACCAGCTGAGTGAGGGAATTGTTTGCTTTGCTCAACTCTTGGTATTGCAGGGCTTTGTATTGATGTGAGTGGGCGTCACTTTGTTTTAGATGCTTCCAAAATTTGATTGACCTTTTTTGTATTTTGATAAGTAATGGGTATTGGCCTAATTCTGCCCTGCATGCATTGTTTGTTGTGTTTCTATGTAATTTCAGGATATGTTTACAGAATTCTGCATGCAGGGTTTCAATTGGATGTTTGTCCCATTTGCCAAATTCTTGACTGATGAGTGGACCCCACACTTCACTCCCATAAAGAGCAATTGGTTCGATTACAGCTCCAAAGATTTTAAGCCAAATTCTAATTGGAATTTCTACACAAATTTGTCGTTTTATGGCGTAGAAGGCCCTGCGTGCTTTCTCCCTTAGTTCATTCACTGCAATGTTGAAGTTTCCTGTAGAACTGATTTTTAGCCCTAAATAATTGTAATTTGAGGAATGTTCAATGTAGTGTGTTCCTAACATGAATTCTCTCTCTCTCTCACACACACACACACTCTGTCTCTCTCTCTCTCTCACACACTCTCTCTCTCACACACAACACACTCTCTCTCGTTCTCTCTCAAACACACACTCTCTGTGTCTCTCTCTCTCACACACACAGACACTCTCTCTCTCTCTCTCTCACACACACACACACACTCTCTCTTTTTTTCTTTCTGAGGGTCGCATGGTCTTGTTGATTCATATTGATTGCCAGTGCCCATTTCGGACAGTAATGGAATATATAAAGTAATCTGTCTCTATCTCTGTCATGTCATTAACCCCAATGACCCCCCAACCCTTAGACGGATGGAAAAGCATCACATGGAGCAGTCAGTTGAAAGATTAATTAAAAAAACAATTCCAGCAAAATTTCAGCAAATGGTGCTTTGCGTCTTGCTCATCTCAAGAAAAACGAATCAGCCGGTGTTTCGGCTGACATTTAGATGAAGTCAAAGGTCGTGATGGGGGACGTCAGCCTCGCTTTATCTAAAACAACTTTATGTTGCCTCTTGCCCTGAAAAGGTGAAGCAGACGCAAAGGCCTTCAGTCAGGAGGGCTGGTAGAGAGCGGTGTGTGGCAGCGAACATGAACTTTAATTTATTTCCCTTTAATCAACAGGCCTCTCACCAGGGAAATCAAAGAGCTGGATTGTGTTGTCACTCAGATGTATGGTAGATCAATAAATGGCTAGGTGATGTAGATGGACATTTTTGTGGGCAATTGGGCCAAAACACCAAGATTAACATCCCTATTCTTTCAAAAACTCTGTGTGGATCTTTACTAGCCACAGTGAACCATGAACTGAGTTTAACTTCTCATGTGAAGTTCGGCAGCTTCTACAGTACATTGCTCCTGTCCCAGAGCTAACCCAGCATCAGCAGGTTTACATTAAAGAGTGGTGCAGGCGCTGTGAGGTGGTGGCACCTCTCACTCATTGGTTTCTGTGGGTTAATTGTCCCTGATGAGGGTCAGGTGTGGGAGTTCTATTGTGAGCTGGTGGCCCCTCACACACATTGGCTCCTTGAGTTAATTGTCCCTGATGAGGGTCAGGTGTGGGAGTCCTATATCTAACCCTTGGTTTCCGGGGTTCAGCGCAGACTCAGTGTTAGATGTAGAGAGAGCCTCCTCCTGTATCATGCTCTAGGTGTGTAGGAGTGTAAGAATTGGCAGAAGTTACCGCATCGATCCTATCTGTGAGATTTGGCCACCATTTGTCTTCTCTGAGCTGATTCACTCTTAGCGCTGTGGAGGACATTTTGCCCTCGTCGCTTTAGTTTACTTTTTCCGACCCGTCTGGCTGCGAGTGTCAGTTTCTTTAGTAGGTTACTCCACTCTGTCTTCCTATTGGGTTTTTACTTTCTAGGTAACTACGCTGCGGAGATGTTTAGTTTTTAGTTTTCTGAGTCCACTGACAGAAGATTCAGTGAGTAGAGGGAGCGATTATTTAGAGCTCTTCATTATTTGGTGTTTCTCGTCTCTTTCAATCGCTTGGCGATTTTTGTGGTCACCCCTCGGGGTTAACTTTTAGATCCCCTCGGTCCGCAATTGCGTCCCATCCCCCACTACCGTGACAGCTGCTGGCGTTTTCTGGTAGCTGGGTCTATCAGCAGGTTTACATTAAAGGTCGGTGCAGCCGCTGGTGTTTTCGGGTAGCTGGGGACAAGATTTTATCCGCTACCTCTGGATTCATTTCCTTCTCTTTTCCGCCCATCCGTCACATCACCCAAGCGCTCGCCGCTGGGGGAAGCACACCTGTGCGCTCCTGCGTTGGCATTAGACATGCCGCTGAGAAATGCGCAGTGCCGCGTGATAAACTGCCAGGCCGCTGAGGCTGGCAGCCTGTGTCTCTGCCGGGACCAGCTGATTAGGAGACCTCCCAGCGCCAACACGGCGTTGGCTCTTCAGTTCCTACCAAAGGGCTCTGACAGAGCGGACAGCTGCTCACTGTTGACCAGAGCTTCTCTGCCCTTCCTCTTCCTGTTCTTTTTAAATCATTTTACCTGCCTTGTTTCTTTAAATTCACTGTTGAGTTGGTCTTATATACACACTGAGTTTAAACACATTGTTGCGTTGGTCTTATATACGCACTGAGTTTAACCTCATCGTTGTACTGGTCTTATATACACACTGAGTTTAACTTCATCGTTGTACTGGTCTTATATACACACTGAGTTTAACTTCATCGTTGTATTGGTCTTATATATGCACTGAGTTTAACCTCATCATTGCGTTGGTCTTATATACGCACTGAGTTTAAACACATCGTTGCGTTGGTCTTACATACACACTGAGTTTAACTTCATCGTTGTATTGGTCTTATATATGCACTGAGTTTAACTTCATCGTTGTATTGGTCTTATATATGCACTGAGTTTAACCTCATCATTGCGTTGGTCTTATATACGCACTGAGTTTAAACACATCGTTGCGTTGGTCTTATATACGCACTGAGTTTAACCTCATCGTTGTACTGGTCTTATATACACACTGAGTTTAACTTCATCGTTGTACTGGTCTTATATACACACTGAGTTTAACTTCATCGTTGTATTGGTCTTATATATGCACTGAGTTTAACTTCATCGTTGTATTGGTCTTATATACGCACTGAGTTACAGTAACAGGTTCCAGAGATCATGGAAGTAGAAAGTTGTGGGGCTATGGTGAGAGCACCAAGTCAGGGGTTTGAATCCATAGCGATGGTGAGAGCACCAAGTCAGGGGTTTGAATCCATAGCGATGGTGAGAGCACTAAGTCAGGGGTTTGAATCCATAGCTACGGTGATATCACCGAGTCAGGGGTTGAATCCATAGTTACGGTGAGAGCATCGAGTCAGGGGTTTGAATCCATAGCTACGGTGAGAGCACCAGGTCAGGGGTTTGAATCCATAGCTACGGTGAGAGCACCAGGCCAGGGGTTTGAATCCATAGCTACGGTGAGAGCACCAGGTCAGGGGTTTGAATCCATAGCTACGGTGAGAGCACCAGGTCAGGGGTTTGAATCCATAGCTACGGTGAGAGCACCAGGCCAGGGGTTTGAATCCATAGCTATGGTGAGTGCACCAGGTCAGGGGTTTGAATCCATAGTTACGGTGAGAGCACCAGATCAGGGGTTTGAATCCGCAAATGCAAAGCTTGCAAAGTTTGCAAAGCCATAGGACTAAAATTAAAGAGCACTCCTACTGTTCAAATGAAAAGGGGGTCAGATTCTTCTCTGCTTGTCTTCTGGATCTGGGTTGTCCAATATGGAAACACTGCACTAATGCTTTTACTGCAGAAGCACCCAAAGTGTTACCATGCCTCACAAAGATTAAACAATTTTTGATTGATACATGCCCTCATTCATTGGCAACATTTCTTACATATCCTCCATTTATACTGCTGGGTTTGAACTCCTTTGTCCAGGCTTTAAATGGAAAACCCTGACAGAAGGACTGTCCTTTGCACGGATCTTTGCATTCTGCATCAGTATCGTCATCAGTTCCCATGACCTGGTAAATGGTGAAATTGGTGTTGTTTTCACAGCAATATAAACAAACAAAAAAAATTTAAAAAGCTAATCTGGAAATTCTCAGATAACCGAACAAACTATGAACTTGCACAAGAACTGCTTTGTGAATGTACAACATAATCAGGAACAAAACCTCTTATTTGTGGCAAGGCTGAGTGTAAGCCAAAAATGGATTCGAACTGGAAAAAAAACCCCATAGGTAAATAAAATTCTGGTGCTTAACTTTAAATTTAGATGAGTCACTTGAATGCATCCATTACATGAAACATGAGAAATGAAAAATGATAGTCACATAATTCTAAAAGCAGACCACAATTTCCACATCCAAAATAAATGAATAGGAAAAAAACGTTAACGTAAAATAGTGTATTATTATTCGAAGTAAAACCAGAGGTATTTTTTTAATAAGAGTAGAGAATAAATCAAAGTGCTGCATCTTAAATACATTTTCTTATTTTGTCTAAATTATTTTATGATTTTTGAACTAGCTCATTTACACACAAATTGACCCAGCCATTTTCACATGCCGACAGTCGCTCTGGTGATCACAGCTTCAGGGCGCAACAATTCTTCCCTCTTTATCAGACAAAGGCAGTTCCGGAAGTAATTCAACGGATTATAACGTAGAAAATTGTATTTTGAGTTATTTCCCACCAAAAGATGAAAAATAAACAGTCCGCCTAAATTGGTAATGCTAATGACGCGTCGAGACCACTGTGTAGTATGCATGCCAATTAGCCAACACACCATAGTTCTTCAACCTCAACCACAAATGCACCTAACAATAGCACAGCCATTTTGTAATTAATTAAAATGTACATATTTTCTGACAGTTATATATTGGTGCTGTACACTATTGCTGTTGTAGGCTAGAACTTATGCATGTTGTAAATGCATAAATGTTGTAAACATATTGGAAACGTACTCTTTCAGATGATCTTAAGTCTTTTCAGTCCATTATGACCAATGACTTCATTAAATATACACCTAACTTTGAGTGTGCGTTTTTTTATGTTTTTTCTAGACATGGAATTGTTATATAGTCAAAACTGGTTAGGCTTTCGATTGCAAAGTAGGCTACAGCGAGCATTACAGAAAGAAAAAGAAAATCCAATTAGCGGTATTACTAAATGACCAAAACCAGCGCCCCTTCTTTGACACCTGTTAGGCGAAGTAGTTCTAAATCAGCTTTTACACGATGTGCACATTAATACCATGTTAACGCATTTATTATTACGGGCTAAGAGTCATTATGAAATCTAATTTAACTGAAATATGCGTAACTGTATAAATTCTCCGCAACCAGTCAGGCATTGCAAACATCAACTCTGCGCCAGCATTGCGGGCACTTACCTGATTCCTTGCCTCTGGAGTACAGGCGGTGAATGCCTTGATATCTGGATAATTAACTGCTCCGCATGGAAAAGCACAGATTGTATTTACAGAAAATGGGAACTTATCTATTCGTGAGGGCTGCTAAACATCGCAGGATAATTTCGTGTCCGTCAGCGCGTCCTGGTCCCCAAGATTCGAGGTCATGAGCGCGAAAGCTCGTGCTGTACCCTGGCTAAAGAACTAATGTTATTTCTGTAAAGCGCCCGCAAGTCCTCACGAATACAGCTGAATACCTCAGAACGGGAGCTCCCTCAGTGTTCTCTCCTCTCTCAACCTTCTGTCTCTTTTCCCCTCCCTCTCCCGCTGACACGGCCGTATGATATGACTGTCAAAACATGCCAGATATCGTGTCCCACCACTTAATTATTTAATCCACATTTGCAGTTCAGATATGTGACCCGAGCCATTGGGTTAGCAAAATATTCTTCAACTATTAAAAAAAAAAAATTAATTCAAAATACAATTGGAGTCCTTTTTACCTATTGTTATTGAGCAAATTCGTTAATACTATATTCGTACATTACATGAAAAAAGTAACAAATCAATATATTTTCAGAAATTGGAATCATTTCAAATGCTATTTATGTTACTCTCTCCGTAACAACTAATTTAAAGAGAAATGCGATTCCCAATGGACAGTCGAATCAGACGCCCAGGTGATTTACGGCTGAGTTTACACCCCTGAGCAGAGAAGCCTGCGGTTACAAAAGACAAGGAGGTTCATCAAGGTGATAGGTTCTCTGAGCTATATGACTGACTCACACCCTCTCTGGCAGGATTCACTGTTTTTTATTGCTGAAACAGGATGTGGTTGAAATGTAATTATCTCAACATGTTTGTTGAATCTTTATGTGGGTGTTGAATGAAGTCTTTGCCTTTATGACATTCTGGTTGCATTTAAATTAAATGTTGACTGTATTCAGTCTATCTATTTTTCAGCTGTATTGGAGTCTCTGTCTCATATGGGGATCCAACTTTTTAACAAGATACCAGTGCAAGTATCTGAGTGGTGAAGAAACACTGTAACAGGATTAATTTAATGTTGTCTCAATTATCTGACTCCAAAATGGCATTTTAACCTTTCCTCTGTGTTAATAGTTATGTATAGATGGAGGAGACTGATTTCTGCCAGTATTGTGGCTTTATATGGATCGCTATCTATCTTGGTACACATGGAAATGCTTCTGCCTTGTGTTGCCTGCAGAGACACAATTGTGTAGCCTGCTACGACACTATTGTATAGACGAGTGATTACAGGGTGCAGATATCCTGAGTTCTGTGTGTATGTTATGAACTCAAACAGCTAGGTGTGCAGTGGTAAGAGTCAAAGAGGAATGGTAGGTTAATGTGAATGCAATTTATTGTACAGTACGTTAATGATGGAAATATACAGTGGTGCAAAAGTGTGTGTGTAGCTGAATGGCTGTACACATATGATGCACATGAGACCGTGTTGACGAGTCTCCCCAAACCATTTCCCTTTTCCCCTTATATACAAAAAGTAAAAGAAAAATCCCAAGTCATCAAATAAACACATAACCAAAACAAAACAGTACAGATCAATGATCCGGCTCATCTCTTCAAGCGTTTCTCCTTTGGGTTAACCTTAGTATCTGGCTGGGCACTGACCCAGAAGTATCAAGATCTTTAGTCAGCGCCCGACCACCAAAGACACCAACTTGCTTTCCAACAGTACAAAGCACAATTGGACTATTACGGGGAAGCTGAGGTTTACACAGCGCTGATCCTGTAGGATGTTCTGCGACGGAGCACTGTCTCTTTATGGCACCTGCTGACTCCCTGTCAGCACAGTAAACAGTCTGTTTTCCCTGGGGGGCCTCCTGAGAGCCTCCTGTAAACCGCCCTACGCATGAAGAGCGTGAGGGCCAACCTTTCTGCTGAATGTCACTTTTCTGAAGTGGGTGAATTTGCTCAGTGGACTTTCTTTCCTAGCACCTGTTCCTCAGATAAAGTTTTCACGAGGACAATGCGTATACAAATTAAAAAAAACTGATCGAAATATGACCAGAGTTCTGACAAGGACAGTCAAGGAAGTAGAGATGCAAATTTTGTGCAATTATTTTAATCGATCATCAGCGCCCATTAATAACGATCAACTGATTACCTTAAAATCTGCGGTATGGCCTATAAAAATACGCCCTCTAAATGCGCCTACCATTTAATTTGTTGTATATATCAATGATATTTTAGAAATGTCCCAACAATCATTAGAAAAGGATTTTGCATTATGCATTAAAGCCATAATGGCAAAAAACTGAAGTATACACAGGTTCACTGACTGAGAAAACAATGCACGGGACTGCTAACATTTTTGTTACTTGTGTTGGGGTCAGGGTGGAGGTTGTGTGGGTGTGTGCTGGTGTTGGAGCCAGGGTGGAGATTGTGTGGGTGTGTGTTGTTGGGGGCAGGATGGAGGTTGTGTGGGTGTGTGTTGTTGGGGTCAGGGTGGAGGTTGTGTAGGTGTGTGCTGTTGGGGGCAGGGTGGAGGTTGCGTGGGTGTGTGCTGTTGGGGTCAGGGTGGAGGTTGTGTGGGTGTGTGTTGTTGAGGGCAGGGTGGAGGTTGTGTGTGTGTGTGCTGGTGTTGGGGGCAGGATGGAGGTTGTGTGGGTGTGTGCTGTTGGGGGCAGGTTGGAGGTTGTGTGGGTGTGTGTTGTTGGGGTCAGGGTGGAGGTTGTGTGGGTGTGTTGTTTTTGGGGTCAGGGTGGAGGTTGTGTGGGTGTGTATTGTTGGAGCCAGGGTGGAGATTGTGTGGGTGTGTGTTGTTGGGGGCAGGATGGAGGTTGTGTGGATGTGTGCTGTTGGGGGCTGGGTGGAGGTTGTGTGTGTGTGTGTGCTGGTGTTGGGGGCAGGGTGGAGGTTGTGTGGGGGTGTGCTGTTGGGGGCAGGGTGGAGGTTGTGTGGGTGTGTGTTGTTGAGGGCAGGGTGGAGGCTGTGTGTGTGTGCTGGTGTTGGGGGCAGGGCGGAGGTTGTGTGGGTGTGTGCTGTTGGGGACTGGGTGGAGGTTGTGTGGGTGTGTGTTATTGGGGGCAGGGTGGAGGATGTGTGGATGTGTGCTGGTGTTGGGGGCAGGATGGAGGTTGTGTGGGTGTGTGCTGTTGGGGGCAGGTTGGAGGTTGTGTGGGTGTGTGTTGTTGGGGTCAGGGTGGAGGTTGTGTGGGTGTGTTGTTTTTGGGGTCAGGGTGGAGGTTGTGTGGGTGTGTATTGTTGGAGCCAGGGTGGAGATTGTGTGGGTGTGTGTTGTTGGGGGCTGGGTGGAGGTTGTGTGTGTGTGTGTGCTGGTGTTGGGGGCAGGGTGGAGGTTGTGTGGGGGTGTGCTGTTGGGGGCAGGGTGGAGGTTGTGTGGGTGTGTGTTGTTGAGGGCAGGGTGGAGGCTGTGTGTGTGTGCTGGTGTTGGGGGCAGGGCGGAGGTTGTGTGGGTGTGTGCTGTTGGGGACTGGGTGGAGGTTGTGTGGGTGTGTATTGTTGGGGGCAGGGTGGAGGTTGTGTGGGTGTGTGCTGTTGGGGTCAGGGTGGAGGTTGTGTGGGTGTGTGCTGTTGGGGTCAGGGTGGAGGTTGTATGGGTGTGTGCAGCAGGGCAGGGGGCAGAAGGGGGGGTGTGAGCAGGAACATAGGTGGAGATGGAGGAGATCATTCTGGGAGGAATTTCATTTTTTTTTGTTCACATCAAGACAACTTCTGCAGTTTCATTTCCAGAATTTAGTGCCGCAGCACCCTATGTCACTCTCTCTCTCTCTGTCACTGTCTCTCTCTCTCACACACACGCACACACACATACACACACGCACAAACACATACACACACACGCCCACACACATGCACACACACACACACACACACACACACACACGTGCATACACATACACGCACAAACACACACACACACACATGTGCATACACATACACGCACACACATACACATACACACACACACGCACACACGCAAAACACACACACACACACACACACAGGCACATACACACACACACACACAGGCACACACACACACACACACAGGCACATACACACACACGCACACACATACACATACACACACACACGCACACACGCAAAACACACACACACACACACGCACACAGAATCAGCCCGTTAATTGGACCTGGCATAGCATTTTTCAAGCTTGTGTTGCCTGGGAGTACATGTTCAGATTGGAAAAAAAAATCAAACAATTAAATGCTTTTACTCTCTTTCAAATTCAAATTCAAATTATCTTTATTGGCATAATGTGCATAGTTAGTTATTTCCAAATTGTGCATGTGTGTGTGGTATTTGAGTATGTTATCTTGTGTAATGTCATGTCATGTGTATTTTAGGTGAACAATGAATGTTGTATTGCACAATATTTAAGAAAAGAATATACAGTACAAAAAAAAGTGGTTGAGAAGAGAACATATAGAACCTTCTGTAATGGTCTAGGGTAGACACGATATATGTGTTGTACTGTATGTGTCAACATTACTCACTGTTCCTCGGTTTGTGGCAAGTGGCGATGTACTCTCTCTCTCCCTCCCTCTCTCTCTCTCTCTCTCTCTCTCTCTCTCAATTATTTCAGTGCAAGATTGCATCAATATGTTCAGGCCCATGTGCGTAGCTTCAGAAGGCCCAGAGGGTCCTTGTCTGGAGAGATGTGTCTGCTGGTTTGACTGGTTTAGGTGGTGCTCGAGTGTGGCCTCCCATGTTTGGCTAGCAGTATAAAAGGGACCGGCCTGTCAGGCCTGGAGGCTATCTGGGTGCATGTGAATGAGCCCTGAGAAGGTTTGTCAGTGCGTTCTTATGTAAGTGCCTCTGCTGGGCCTTGTTTTGGGCATCAGGGTATGTCAGAGAGATCCATATGCTGTTTCCACAGGGCAGGATTGGAATTCAAGCCAAACGGTCTTTCACCTTAGAGCATCTATTGCCAGGCTAAAGCTCTTTGAAGCATTTGTTTGCCACCTGAAGCAGTTTATGTATACACTACATGGCCAAAATGTATGTGGATGCCTGACATCCAACATCTCATCCAAAATAATGGGCATTAATATGGAGTTGGTACACCCTTTGCTGCTATAACAACCTCCACTCTTCTGGGAAGGCTTTTACTAGATGTTGGAGCATTGCTGCAGAGATTTGCTTCTAATCAGGCAGAACATCATCAGTGAGGTCAGGCACTGATTAGGCAATTAGGCCTGTCTCACAGTTGGCTTTCCAATTGATCACAAAGGTGTTGTATGGGGTCGAGGTCACGGTTCAGAGCAGGCCAGTCAAGTTCTTCTACACCGATCTTCTCAAAACCATTAATATTTGGATCTCACTGAAACACGAAGGGACCTTCCCCAAACTAAATCATCTAAAATGTCATTGCATTAAAATTTGGCTTCACTGGAACTAAGGGGCCTAGCCCCAAAGCAAACAGCCCTAGACCAAGGGTGTTCAGATACTTTATACATACAATCACCCGGCCCCTCTGAACAGCACTACACAGAACTCTACAAACTGGTCTTCTAGTATATTCCTGTTAAAATGTCCAATCATATGCAGCCGTGCTCTTGCTGTAGTCTCCACAGCCAATGACAATCACCCACCCTCCTCTGAAGCTTGTGATGTCACCAGCTGCTTCTTTTCACAATGCAGCTCACAAGCCCAGCTGCACAGACGCCAGCTGGGGGAAAATGCTTCGTGGGCAGCTTTAGCAGCCAGACCGAGTGGCCAGCAGGGGGCGCTCACGGGTGATGAGGCTGGGAGGCTTGTGCTCACTCCTGCTTTTTAATAATGGCTTGGCTTAGACTTTTCACAGCATTTTTGTTTGTTGCCGTGGCTTTGGCTGCTGTCACTCCTGCGCTTGTGAGGCTGAGAATGGGACGAGCCTGATCAGCGCTGATCCTTAACCGTGGCTGTGTGTGCAGTGCAGAGGTGCTTAAAGGGACCATGCAGCAGTGTGATGAGTTACTCCTGAGAGGTGCTACTCCTGTCATGCAGGTGGGTGTAAATCAGAATTTGCGGAGGGACCCCTGCATTAAACCCACTGACCCATGCTGCGGATCGTTCCCCTGAAAATTAAGTTAACTCTGCAGAGGATGAATAATGCGCAAGCCACTCTGCTGACATCCAATGTTTATGCAATTCCACTGACCCCATCTCGCTAGCTCAAGAGCAAAAGCTTAAATTTCAGCTGCCTCTGATTGAGACCTTGCTTTCCAGCCACGGCAGAATCAGAGAGTGACTGTGCATGCTGTTTATTTATCACACACACACACACACTTACACACACAGGGGCATTGGGAAAAGGTCATGTCAGCTTCATTAATAGAGAGAAAACACAAGTGGTGGGAATTAGTCTTCAGCCTGGATTAGTGCCTCTCAGATCAGAAGAAATGTTAATTACCTGAGTCATTCACCAGATCACTCACCTGAGTCATTCATCAGATCATTCACCTGAGTCACTCACCTGACTCATTCACCTGAGTCATTCACCAGATCACTCACCTGAGTCACTCACCAGATCACTTACCTGAGTCACTCACCTGAGTCATTCACCAGATCACTTACCTGAGTCACTCACCTGAGTCATTCACCAGATCACTCACATGAGGCACTCACCTGAGCCATTCACCAGATCACTCACATGAGTCATTCACCAAATCACTCACCTGAGTCACTCAGCTGAGTCATCCACCAGATCACTTACCTGAGTCACTCACGAGTCATTCACCAGATCACTCAGCTAAGTCATTCACCTGAGTCATTCGCCAGGTCACTCACTAGAAGCTAGAGCTGAAGAGAATATTCAGACTCTCTCAGGTTTATATTTTCCAGTGACAAACAGGAACATTTAAATTCAGATTGTTGTGTCAAAGTTTGCCTTTTGAGCACACGTGTTGTATGTCTTCTCTTGCTGACAGTATATCTTTGCAGGTTTCATGGAAAACTGTCCAAACAGAATGGATGCTGTTGAGCCCAGGAGCCGGAAGGCAGACCAGGGGTTCGGCTCATGGCCCAGCATGCTCTGGGGAGGAGGGCGGAGAGGAGAGAGAAATGTGAGAAATGACCTGTGGAGCAAGGGCACAAAGGACAGCTTTGATCAAACATGAGGGTACAGGGGTGCTGTTGGGATGTGGATTTATAAAGAGAAACGCATAAGCTTTTGTGATCCCTATGTTTTTTTTATGAAAACCTTCACACATCTTACAAATCAGAGATACAGAAGAGTTAAAGCAAAGGAGAAGGAAGGATGAAAGCGAGAGAAAGAATGAAGATTAAAACATAAGCGATAAGAATTAAAGGGAGGGATTTAGAGGAGGCATTAACAGGAGGAGACAGGGAGGAGAGGTGGAAAGACAGGGGTGGAATGCAGAATTCTGGCCCGTGTCATTCCAGATCACGCTGTGTGTCTCCAGCGCATTCCCTGAGCACGTGGCTGTGACACGCCCTCATATTTAACGGGGTGCTGCTCTGTGCAGTGGGGTGAGTCCCCTGCTGCATGACCAGCAGTGCTGCAGCTCATTCCCCCACTTCCTCCACACTGCTCTCCTGCACAAATAAAATAACCACTCAGCACACAGCTTCTCCACTGATACCAGCCTACTGGAACAGGGAAAAGGGCATGATCATATGAATCATTATACCCCATCCCCACTGTAGAGCTGAACCAGACTGGCTCATTATACCTCTTTCCCACTGTAGAGCTGGACCAGGCTGGTTCATTATACCTCTTTCCCACTGTAGAGCTGAACCAGACTGGCTCATTATAACCCTTTCCCACTGTAGAGCTGGACTAGCCTGGCTCATTATAGCCCTTTCCCACTGTAGAGCTGAACCAGACTGGCTCATTATACCTCTTTCCCACTGTAGAGCTGAACTAGGCTGGCTCATTATAGCCCTTTCCCACTGTAGAGCTGAACCAGGCTGGCTCATTATAGTCCGTTCCTACTGTAGAGCTGAACTAGGCTGGCTCATTATAGCCCTTTCCCACTGTAGAGCTGAACCAGTCTGGCTCATTATACCCCATCCCCACTGTAGAGCTGGACCAGGCTGGCTCATTATAGCCCTTCCCCACTGTAGAGCTGGAACCAGGCTGGCTCATTATAGCCCTTCCCCACTGTAGAGCTGGAACCAGGCTGGCTCATTATAGCCCTTTCCCACTGTAGAGCTGAACCAGGCTGGCTCATAATAGCCCTTTCCCACTGTAGAGCTGAACCAGGCTGGCTCATTATAGCCCATCCCCACTGGAGAGCTGGAGCCAGGCTGGCTCATTATCGCCCTTTCCCACTGTAGAGCTGGAACCAGGCTGGCTCATTATCGCCCTTTCCCACTGTAGAGCTGGAACCAGGCTGGCTCATTATAGCCCTTTCCCACTGTAGAGCTGGAACCAGGCTGGCTCATTATAGTCCGTTCCTACTGTAGAGCTGAACTAGGCTGGCTCATTATAGCCCTTTCCCACTGTAGAGCTGAACCAGGCTGGCTCATTATAGTCCGTTCCTACTGTAGAGCTGAACTAGGCTGGCTCATTATAGCCCTTTCCCACTGTAGAGCTGAACCAGGCTGGCTCATTATAGTCCTTTCCTACTGTAGAGCTGAACCAGGCTGGCTCATTATCGCCCTTTCCCACTGTAGAGCTGAACCAGGCTGGCTCATTATAGCCCTTTCCCACTGTAGAGCTGAACCAGGCTGGCTCATTATAGTCCTTTCCTACTGTAGAGCTGAACCAGGCTGGCTCATTATCGCCCTTTCCGACTGTAGAGCTGAACCAGGCTGGCTCATTATAGCCCTTTCCCACTGTAGAGCTGAGCCAGGCTGGCTCATTATAGCCCTTTCCCACTGTAGAGCTGAGCCAGGCTGGCTCATTATGGCCCTTTCCCACTGTGAACCTGAACTAGGCTGGCTCATTATCGCCCTTTCCCACTGTAGAGCTGAACCAGGCTGACTCATTATAGCCCTTTCCCACTGTAGAGCTGAACCAGGCTGGCTCATTATAGCCCTTTCCCACAGTAGAGCTGAACCAGGCTGGCTCATTATAGCCCTTTCCCACTGTAGAGCTGAACCAGGCTGGCTCATTATAGCCCTTTCCCACTGTAGAGCTGAGCCAGGCTGGCTCATTATAGCCCTTTCCCACAGTAGAGCTGGAACTAGGCTGGCTCATTATAGCCATTTCCTACTGAACAGCTTGTTGGGCAGTTCACAGAATTCCCCCAAAGGAAAACAGGCTGTTTACTGTGCAGACAGGGAGTCAGCAGGGTGTGACAAAAAGACAGTGCTGAGTTGCAAAACATCCTGCTAGATCGCCGTTATGCAAGACTTAGGTTCTTCACAATTCAATGTGATGATGTATTATATTGTTCAAAGCTAATGTCATAGGGAACAAGTTGGCATCTTTGGTGGTGGGGTGCTTATTAAAGTTATGGATACCTATTGGTCAGCACCCAGTCAGATGCAAAGGTTAACCCAGTGTGATATGCTTACAGAGATAATGCAAGCAGGATTATTGATCTATACTGTTATGTTATGATTGTGTGTTTATTTGATGACTTGGAGGTTTTAATATTTTTGTTTATTATTGTAAGGGAAAACAATGCAATGATTCAGGGAGATTCGTCAACATGGTCTCCTGCACATATGCCTCTGCGCATAACCATCCACTGTGCATACATTTTGCAGCATTGTACCCTGCCATTATTAGCATACTGTGGAATAAATTGCATTCACTTGAACCTGCAATTCCTCTTTGACTCTTACTACTGCACAAGCAGCAGTTTTAGGGTCCCAGCACACACACAGAGCACAGGATATCTGCACCCCATAGTCACTCGCATGTACACTAGTGTTGTAGCAGGACACACAAGCCAGATGCACTTCCGCAAGAGCTGTATCTCCTGAGCAGACTGCCTGCCCTGTTTCATTGCATTCTGTGTGTCTCTGTATATATATATATATATATATATATATATATATATATATATATATATATATATATATAATATATATGTTGACACCCCTTCTATAATTAGTGGGTTCAGCTACTTCAGCCACACCCATTACTGGCAGGTGTGTAAATCAAGCATGCAGCCATGCTATCTCCATACACAAACATTGGCAGTAGGATGGGTCATACTGAACAGCTCAGTGACTTTCAACGTGGCACTGTCATAGGATTCCATCTTTCCAACAAGTCAGTTCATCAAATTTCTGCCCACCTAGAGCTGTCTCAGTCAACTGTAAGTGCTGTTATTGTGAAGTAGAAACATATAGGAGCAACAGTTCAGCCGTGAAGCGGTAGGCCACACAGGCACCCAGAACAGGACTGCTGAGTGGTGAAGCGCGTAGCATGTAAAAATCATCTGTCCTCAGTTGCAACACTCACTACAAAGTTTCAAACTACCTCTGGAAGCATCGTCAGCCCAAGAACTGTTCATCGGGAGCTTCATAAAATGGGTTTCCATGGCCGAGCAGCTGTACACAAGCCTAACATCACCATGTGCAATGCCAAGTGTTGGCTGGAGTGGTGTAAAGCACACTCCCATTGGACTCTGGAGCAGTGGAAACGCAATCTCTGGAGTTACTAATCATGCTTGCCTATCTGGCAGACTGACGGATGAATCCGGGTTTGGCAAATGCCAGGAGAAGACTACCTGCCCAAATGCAAAGTGCCGACTGTAAAGTTTGAAGGAATAATGGAATAATGGTCTGGGGCTGTTTTGCATGGTTTGGGCTAGGCCCCTTTGTTCCAGTGAAGGGATACCTTAACAACATGCAATGACATCCTAGAGAACTCTGTGCTTCCAACTTGGTAGCAGCAGTCCAATTTTAGGATGACAATGCCCTCGTGCACAAAGCCAGGTCCACAAATAAATGGTTTGCACATAGCCCTGCACAGAGCCCTGACCTCAGCCCCATCCAACACCTTTGGGTTGAATTGGAATGCCGACTGCGAGCCAGGCCTTATGCCCAACATCAGTGCCCAACCTCACACATGTTCTTGTGGCTGAATGGAAGCTAATGTGCAGAGCCATGTTCCAAAGTCTAGTGGAAAGCCTTTCCAGAAGAGTGGAGCCTGTCACAGCAGGATAAGTGGGTCCAACTCCATATTAATGTCCATGGTTTTGGAATGAGATGTTCAACAAGCACATATGGGTATGATGTCTGGGTGTCCACATACCTTTGGCCATGTAGCATGTATATATTTATTCTCTAATGTCTTTATTATTTACAGGATCTCCTGAGATGGAGAAGTGGAGAGGGAGGGAGGGAGCAGCTGAGCAGAGACAAAGGCTGACATTGAGCTGTGCTCTTCTGCTAATTTCTAAAGCGAGTGTAGCTCAGCCTTGTTGCCCTTGTGTCTTCATCATGACTCATAACACAAGGGCAGGACTCTTGTCTGCTCCCCCATGTCACACGCGTTTTTGTGTGTGCGTGTGCGTGTATGTGTGTGTGTGTGTGTGCGTGTATGCGTGCACGTGTGTACGTGTGTGTGTGTGTGCGTGCATGCGTGCGTATGTCTGTGTGTGTGTGTGTGCGCAAGCGTGCCTGTCTGTGTATGCATGCTTGGGGTGGGCGTACATGCGTGCGTGTGTGTGTTTGTGTGTGTCTGCGTGTGTGTGTGTTTATGTGTGTGTGCATGTGTGCGTGCATGATTGGGGTGGGCAAACAGCTTTTGGACAGGCTTTAAAGAGGGAAAACTATTTCCTCTTATCTGCTGAAGGGGGATTGGTGGGAAAGCCTGGCCCCTCTGTGATTAGTTTATTTCATTATTTATTTTCACAGAGACTGAACACAGAAACAAAAGGCAAACATACCTGTACTTCAATTTCAAATACCCTCCCCCCGCACACACACACACACAGCCACGCACACACACAGGCACACACACATTTAATTACATTTTATTTGGCAGACGCTTTTATTCAAAGCAACATACAATCAGTGTAGAGGGTGACCTTGCATTGCAGCCTTTCACCGTTGGTGTGTGTGTGAATGGGTGAATTGAGGCACCAATTGTAAAGCGCTTTGGATAAAAGAGCTATATAAATGCAGTCCATTCTATTTACCATGCATACCGAAGACTGGAACACTGGAACAAATACTGAACACAGGTCTGCTAAGACACTGTTCTCATTAAGTGTCAGCCATAGCCACGAACATCAAGTCTAGTTCATGCAGTACACAAGTCGGTAGAGTTATGGCAAGTCAAACTAGAAGTGAGGTACGATTATAAGAGATATGATAAAGAGCTACAACATCAAGATGATAGTACAAGTGTAACATGAAAGTGCTAGAAGATCAGGATACAAGGATACAAGTGATATAAGACAGTGATCCGACAGTGACACAGTTGTGCTGTCTGTACTCAAGCACGTTGGATTTGAAATATAACACTGAAAAGGAGGTTATAATGCAGACTGTCAGCTTTAATTTTACAGTATTTACATCCATTTCCCCTTTTTATGCATTGTCCCCCCATTTTAGGGGAGATAAAGTAGTGGAACAAATGAACATAATCTGAAATAAATGTGTTATATTTAGTTATAATTGCAGCGCTTACAGTAAAAATAAATAAATAAAAAACATTTAATGCATGCTCGTCTCCACCCTAAGACATCCGGTAAAAAAGCGCAGAAAATTAAAATAAGCACTGACTGAATGGTTTGTGGAGGAATGGGGAGTTAGTTCCACCACTGGGGAGCTGCGGTGGAGAAGCTCCATGCTCGGGGCGAGCAAGAGCCAGTCACCCGAACGGCAAGGGGTGCAAGTCGCCCTGATACAGCAGAGCGGAGTGGTCGAGCTGGCGTGTAGGGTTGAATCACGTCCCGTAGGTAGGCGAGGGCTGTACTGTTGGCTGCAGTGTAGGTGAGGGTCAGGACTTTGAACCTGATCTTGGCAGTGACCGGTAGCCAGCGGAGTGATCTCAGCAGAGGAGTGACACGTGAGAACTTAGGAAGCTGGAAGACAAGTTGGGCAGTGGCATTCTGGATGAGTTGTCGTGGTTGTATGGCACAGGCTGGCAGGCTTGCGAGAGGGCAGTTGCAGTAATCTAGACGGGAGATTACCATAGCCTGGATGAGTAGCTGGGTGGAGTACGTGGTCAGGTATGGTTGAATCCTCCTGATGTTGTATAGGAATCTGCAGGAGTGTGACATTGCCGTGATTTGCCCCTTGAGGTCCAGCTGGTCATCCAGGACCACCCCCAGGCTCTTTGCAGAGTGAGAGGCAGTCCCTGTAGTGCCATTGACAGTGATTGAGAGCTCCCGCAGTAGAGAGGTCTTGTGAGGGATGAAGAGCAGCTCAGTCTTGTCAAGGCTGAGCTTCAGGTGATGCCTGGCGATCCACCTTGAGATATCAGCCAGGCATGTGGATATCCTCTCATTATCCTGAGTGGCAGAGGGGGGGAAAGAGAAGAAGAGTTGTGTGTCATCAGCATAGCAATGATTAGAAAAGCCATGCACATTAATTACTGAGTTTAGAGATTTGGTGTAAATCGAGAACAGCAGAAGTCCCAGTACAGGTCCCTGTGAAACTCCTGTAACAAGGGGATGAGGAGCAGAGGCAGACCCCATCCAGGTAACCTGGCAGGACCTATCTGTAAGATAGGAAGCAGATCAACAGTGGGCAGTCCCAGAAATGCCCATCTCAGTCAGTGTGGAGAGGAGTATTTTGTGGTTGACCGTGTCGAATGCTGCAGTCAGGTCTAGGAGGATCAGGACAGAGAAGGGGTGTGAGGCTCTTGCAGCGGCGAGTGCCTCCGTCACAGCCAGGAGGGCAGTCTCTGTTGAGTGCCCAGATCAGAAGCCAGAATGGTGAGGGTCAATCAGGTTGTTCTACCTTAGTCATCAGAGGGGTCTGAGGTAGATTTCTTAAGGATTGGGGTAAACGAGCCAGTCTGAGGGAACATGGCTACAGACAAGGGAGGTGTTAATGACAGAGGACCCACAAACCCACACTCACACACACACACACACACACACACACACACAAATACACACGTGCACATGCAAAAAACCACACAAACCCACACTCACACACACACACACAAACACACACGTGCGCATGCAAAAAACCACACACACGCTCACACATACACACACACAAACCCACACTCACACACATACACACACACACAAATCCACACACATACACACACCCAAACCCACACTCACACACATACACACACACACAAACCCACACACATACACACACCCAAACCCACACTCACACACATACACACACACACAAACACACACGTGCGCATGCAAAAAACCACACATACACACACACACACATATACCCACACACACATACACACTCTCTTAGAAATGCACACACAGCACACATACACACATTCTAGTGCTTACAATAATGACGTGCTCCTCTTTCAGATACAGTACATTCCTCTACAGTAAATTTAACATTCAATTTTGTGCATAAAATGCATTTTATGCCACAAAATGTTTTTTCTGCACCTGAAAATGAACACCTAACTGTATTTCATGCACAAAATGTAAAATGCACTTGACTTTTTATGGACTAAATATGTTTAGCATGTCATGCAAAAAAATGTACTTTGCATTCTGGGCAAAACATTTTAAATGTGCTCTTCCTGACAAAAAAGGGGAATGTGGCCATAAAATGCTTGCAGTACATAATTAATATGGTAATTACAGTTAAATGTAAAAGTATTGGAACAATGACACTGTGTTGTTTTAGCTCTGCATTCCAGCGCATTGGATTTGAAGTAAAACTATGAAAATGAGTTTATAATGCAGACTGCCCGCTCTAAATTGACAGAATTTACATCTCTTTCCCCTTTTCATGTATTGTGCCCCTATTTTAGGGGAGCAAAAGTAGAGGGACAAATGAACATAATCTGAAAAAAAATTGTCATATATAGTTATAATTGCAGCTCTCACAGTAAAAAAACAAACAAACAAAAAAAAACATTGCATGCATGCTCGCCAGGCATCAGGTGAAAAAGCACGTACAGTAAAAATGAAAAAGGAAAAGTAGTCACGGACATACAGTGTAGGCCGACTTAGCAACCGATAAAATTGTTTTAATTATGTTTACATTGTCTGTCTGTTTGAATTGTTAACTTGGCAAACATTGGCTCAGGTGGCTATCAACAGCTATATTGCTGCAATCACATGCTACTGCAAAAATGTAAAAACAGCCAGAGCACGAGTAAAGCACAGCCAAACAAAACTTCAACATTAATGTTTCATCCCTGTAATCCACAACTCCATTGGAGCCGGTCAGCAGCCAATCAACACAGTACATTTGAAAGTTCATATAAATTGTTTAAAGGACCATAGCAGTATTTTGGATGTTAAAGCACAATTACTACAAATTTCTTGCTAACAGTGACGTTGTGATTAAGTCATGCTTGTTTGAAGTTTGTGAAACAGACTCCAGCAACCAATTTCTGGTGGAGAAACATTCTATGACGTTGCATTCAGGAACTGTGTTGTGGCTGACAGTTAACAAAGCACACCACTATTACAGAGAATGTCATCAGTTTACAATTCCGTACTGTAGTTACATTTTCTTGCCCTGCTTATCCAATCAAAGCTGGCCAGGACGGTTTTCACTTCAGTTGGCGCTTTAAATGCGTTTATTGTGAAAAATTACTTTTAATATAACGCATATATATATAAAAAATAATTTAGGACGTCATTTGCACGATGGTGGATTGCCTATCTCAAGCAACTTTCAAGTCTCTACAAGCTGATTTTTGTATCGTACGGAGATTAATGAAAACCAGCTGCTGACAGGAAGGTAGGAAAAACGAATTCTGAAATTTAACAAGCTGTTGTATGCTTTGCAAATTAGTTTGCAGCAATGTAAAGGCAATCATGGTGCACCCCAATTTTATTTACGGTACAAATTACATCTTCACAACAGCAGAGGGCGCTAATTGTGTACCTGTAGCCTCGGCTCATTATAATCATTTTGGTGAGGAATGTGATGATGAAGAAATAGGAAGGTCAGTGCTTTTCACATTTTTTGTTACATGTGGCTTTGAGGTAGGAGATTTGTGCTGCTGACTGAACACATAAGTTAGCTGCGTTAGCATTGCTAATGCTTGCTAAGGCAGTGTGAAATGTGTGTGCAGCTCCATGGCAGAGGCAGATCCACAGGCCCTACAGCCCTTAATCGCTGTGCTGGCATGCTGCACTCACTCGGGATATGTGGGTGGGTGAGGATTTTTAGGTTAATTGACCGGAAACTGCACCTTGTTCAGCACTCTCTAGCTCTGCAAAAAAACGACACCTAGTGCATCCATCGTCCTGTTCACCTGCCCCTTCACCCCCAACCCTATTCTGGGAAACGCTCTATTTATACAGGACTCTACTGATTCAGCTCTTGCCTGGGGGTTGGGAGAGTGACCTTGTCACCGATGCTTTAGTCGGATATTCATCTTTTTCATTTCAATAATGCAACAGTGCTCGCCGCAGCAGAGAAATGAGCTTGTGCAAAATATTCTTTCATTGTAATTATCCGTCGGGCTCCTGATTCTCTAGTGCTGGCTCCCGAAGCGACCAGTCTCTGCCTGTGCTTTGTCTCTTTCACATCACACATTTACACATGCACACAAACATGTTTACATATTGTTATGGCCCTGACAGTCTTGTCTTACTCCATCTGCTTAGTCTCAGGTTTCAGGTGTGCCTATGTGGGTGTGTGTAAAATCAGCTGTGATTGCTGATCAGAAGCACCTGGCGGGAGCTCAATAAAAAAGCCTGTCCTGCATCCCTCTGGTCCCTCTGTCTCTCCACCAGGAGGATGCTGGAAGAACAGTGTCCTACTAACCATCTCCTTCTCTCCTTGTCTTTACGCTTTGCATTTTGATACTTTAATAAACCCATTGGTAATCAATACCATTATGCCGGACCCCTTCATGTTATGGCCTTTTTGATCCGAGGTCGTGACAGTATGAATCCACAAAAATACGCGCACAAATGCACAGACATGTATATTTACTCATTCACCTTCATTAGTACTCTGAAACAGTCAGGGATCAAAGCCTTATTTTTCCAAGAGACAGAGTTTACAAACAAAACAAATGCTATTCGCAAAACTCAAAATTAAAACAATCAGAAGGTGAGAGGTTTATCAAAACATAAGAACCACATGCAACATGAATGAAAACATTCACAATTAAATGTAATTAGATTCTTTAATAGATCCATGAAAGGACCCATAGGAACCAAAGCCCTGAGCTTTAAAGACATAATTCCTTCCACGTGTACAGTGCACAGTGTCTAAAAGCTTTTCCCTAAGTCTGTGTTCACTGCAGGCGCCCATAGCTGTAACCAGTTCTGAGAACGAGTCTGATAAATTAATAAGCCTGTGGAGATGCGATGGGATTTTCTGACTAATGGCCTTATGAATGAACCTAAGCCCCCTCTGCCTGTAAGATAGATGGATCGAGAGCTTGGCCTAGTTGGGGTAGATATATTGAGATTGGCCTCTGGGTGACCATTAAAACACAATGCGGAGGCTCAGGGACATTAACTTGAGCTTTAATTACGAATGAGGCTTTGAAACAAACAGGGCATCTGTTGGTATGTGGTTATTAGTCAATTACACACAATGAACCGATCATATGCAGCCACAAATGCTCTCTTCTGAAATAAAAGAGGGCCAACTCATACAAAATACAGTGGGTAACCTACCATATATGTCACCTGTTATAAATCTCAATAGCAAAAGATAAACCGCATCTAATGGTCTTAGTGTAGACAAGAAAGCATGGCTATACATAACATCTCTGTAATCTAATATAAAGGGAAAGGCTGCTTTTGCAATCCTGCAACATAACATTGGGAAAAGGGCTGCATTTCTGTATTTCAGCCTCAGCTTTTTGAAAAGCGCCTCCTACACACATGCACTTGCGGGCACACGTGCATGCACTAAGTGAGCAAGTAATTCCATCTGCATTATGCTGAACTGTCCAGTGCAGTCTTTTTTACACTTCAGCCAGATTGCTTGGTCAATTAAGGAGCCCCTCCCCTCAGAACTGTGCATACCCGCCCCCATGCACAGACAGTGTACCACATGCCCGCCCCCATGCACAGACAGTCTACCACATGCCTGCCCCCATGCACAGACAGTCTACCACATGCCCGCCCCCCATGCACAGTCTACCACCTCACAAGTGCTTGCCTCCATGCACAGACAGTCTACCACATGCCCGCCCCCATGCACAGTCTACCACATCACAAGTGCTTGCCTCCATGCACAGACAGTCTACCACATGCCTGCCCCCATGCACAGACAGTCTACCACATGCCCGCCCCCATGCACAGTCTACCACATCACAAGTGCTTGCCTCCATGCACAGACAGTCTACCACATGCCTGCCCCCATGCACAGACAGTCTACCACATGCCTGCCCCATGCACAAACAGGCTACCACATGCCCGCCCCCATGCACAGACAGTCTACCACATGCCCGCCCCCATGCACAGTCTACCATATCACAAGTGCTTGCCTCCATGCACAGACAGTCTACCACATGCCTGCCCCCATGCACAAACAGGCTACCACATGCCCGCCCCCATGCACAGACAGTCTACCACATGCCTGCCCCCATGCACAGTCTACCACATCACAAGTGCTTGCCTCCATGCACAGACAGTCTACCACATGCCTGCCCCCATGCACAGACAGTCTACCACATGCCCACCCCATGCACAGACAGTCTACCACATCACAAGTGCTTGCCCACATGCACAGACAGTCTACCACATGTCTGCCCCCATGCACAGACAGTCTACCACATGCCCGCCCCCATGCACAGACAGTCTACCACATGCCTGCCCCCATGCACAGACAGTCTACCACATGCCTGTCCCCATGCACAGACAGTCTACCACATGTCCGCCCCCATGCACAGTCTACCACATCACAAGTGCTTGCCTCCATGCACAGACAGTCTACCACATGCCTGCCCCCATGCACAGACAGTCTACCACATGCCCGTCCCATGCACAGACAGTCTACCACATCACAAGTGCTTGCCTCCATGCACAGTCACCACATGCCTGCCCCCATGCACAGACAGTCTACCACATGCCTGCCCCATGCACAGACAGTCTACCACATGTCCGCCCCCATGCACAGACAGTCTACCACATGCCTGCCCCCATGCACAGACAGTCTACCACATGCCCGCCCCCATGCACAGTCTACCACATCACAAGTGCTTGCCTCCATGCACAGACAGTCTACCACATGCCTGCCCCCATGCACAGACAGTCTACCACATGCCTGCCCCCATGCACAGACAGTCTACCACATGCCTTCCCCATGCACAGACAGTCTACCACATCACAAGTGCTTGCCTCCATGCACAGACAGTCTACCACATGCCTGCCCCCATGCACAGACAGTCTACCACATGTCTGCCCCCATGCACAGACAGTCTACCACATGCCCGCCTCCATACACAGACAGTCTACAACATCACAAGTGCCAGCTCTTGTACATTATAATTCAATCACTAGCCATTCTATGCAGACATGAGCAAGCCTTTAATTGCTTCAGTCATTTTTTTACTAATTCTGCCAGAAGATGGGTGTTGGAGGTTACAGGAGGAACAGACTAAACCCATCTTCTCGGATCTCGTTCCAAACACCGTAAACATAGCAGGAGCTGAAGCACAGCCTGTGTTTATGGTGTCCTTCTGAGAATGGCGTGTCATCTCTGCAGAACACAGCACTCTGGATAAGATGAAAATCAGCCCTGTAGCTGAGCAATACCATGAAATTTATCTGTCGGGTTTAATTTAAAAGCCAAGGAACACAGCCGAGACCTCAACCACAGGCCTAAATAAAAAGAAATAAAGCTGAAATTCCATCCACTTTTTACTGAGACACTCCCAGATGCTTTACTGGAATATAGGACAATTGGGGGAAACTCCAAAAGACAGCAAAGAGGTAAAAATGAAAACTCTTAAATGGGAAGAAAAAACACTCAAACTGTCAAGACAAAAAAAAAAAAAAAAAAAAAAACTGCCCTATGGGGAGAAATGAGGTCCCCAGCTGAGAGGGGGAGCCCATCCTCTGGCCCAGAGCCAGCCGGCTACATACTATAGCCCAGGGTGTTAGACTAGGTCGTGAAAAAGAGACTGCGAAGAAGTGCATTTTAATAGGTGGAAGAAGACAAAACATACACACAATGACATTGTTTAAGTGTTAATTCTAACAGAGTTTACATGAGTCCAACAGGGATCAAATCTACTCTGTCAGAGTGAAACAGAGTAAAACCGGCACATTTTACTGCATAGGTCTCCAGGTTACATTGTGGCATACGCAGAAACCATAAGAGGGTCAAGGGCAGTCTGTGAACTCAGGGTGGGGAGAAGAGTGAAGATATAAGATATACTTTTATTGAACCCCGTGGGGTAATTTGTCCTCTGCATTTGACCCATCCTACTTAGGAGCAGTGGGCAGCCACAGTGCAGCGCCCGGGGACCAACTCCAGTTCTGAGGCCAGTGCCTTGGTCAAGGGCAACTGCAGGAGCGCACCTAACATGCATGTCTTTGAGTCTTTGATGTCTTTGAGAGAGAAGGGATAGTCCCATGGCAGAGATCAGAAGATACAGCATTATTCACTGATAAATATATTAGAAGGGAAAACAATGAGTTTCAATTGAGAATGTATGTAAGAATGAGAGAGCATTGTAAGGATGTAACATGCCTTTACTCACAGGCAGGAGTTATCCACTGTTACCAGCCTGACAACAGCTGTTGGAGAGGCCACAGGGGAAACAGGAAATTGATTCATATGATTCTCTTTGAATGTGTCCCTTACCAATATGGCTGCTGATTAGCTTCCTTCAAGGTGTACTTCTGTGTATAGGTTTTATTTTCTTTTTTTGTTGCCATTTTTCACCCATTTTCTCCCCAATTTAGTCGTTATACCAATTCCTTGTGTGAATCACGGTCCTGGTCGATGCGCTATCCTCTGTTGGTCTGGGGAGGGTGTAGACTACCACATGCCTCCTCCGATACATGTTGAGTCGCCAGCCGCTTCTTTTCACCTGACAGTGAGTTTCAATGGGAGAGCGTAACACGTGTGGAGGTTCACGCTATCTCCCCCAGGCGCCTGATCCACACCACTTACCTAGCCTGTGCGTGACGGCTACTTCGCCAAACTGCTGCGGCTCGCATGTGTGTGTCCACACCGCCAGGGCTGCTGCTGCGGCGCTGCTACTGCCAGCCCTGTCTTTCTGCATTGGGTTTGCCTTTGATAATGGCCATCAATAATAGAATATTTGATTTCATTTCATTGTAAATTTTATTTATATTTAGTTTAGACAGAAAAAGGTTAAGAAGCGTGTGCTCAATTGTAAAAAAAAAATAATAATAAAAATAAATAAATAAAAATTGCTAAAATGGTTTCAAAAAATAATATTTACATTTTTTTCATGTCTGTGACATTCAGATATAGCCTAGACATTGAAACTATAGTGAAAGGTGTCCGTTATGTAATGTTGCTGGTATGAGGTCAATATGACTATCCACAGCTCTTTTCACTGTCTATTTTTTCTGAGAACTGAGCACCTCACGCGTGAAAAATAGGCTCCACGCCGAAACTCTAGATGACGCGCAGCACAAGCGCGTCTCACGCAGGCTGTGTGGCTGTTCTACCCTGTTAACATGGGCGCCGAAATGAAAAGCAAGAGGTTCTGCAACCGTCACGCACACGCGAGGTAAGCGGTGTGGACCGGGCCAGATCCCCTCCCTGCTGAACAGGCGCCCCGACCAACCAGTAGGAGTCGCTTATGCAACGACCAGGACTCATACCCTCACCGGCTTCCCATCCGCGAACACTGCTGTGTTCGTAGGAACGTCTGACCAAGTACCGCTGACTTCCGTGTTTGGGTAGGTTTACAGCCTGCCCGCTGATTACGTCATACACTCATGACAACATGACAGAAGTTTTCCAGCGAACACAAGCGAACTCTGTAACGTGTCAAGCTGTAATTAAACATGGTTTAGTGTTTCTAATTTTACCCGTTACATAAATAACATCTCGTTTGGTGCAAGAACAGGTTTCGGTCGACAAGACACTTTGAGTGTACTAACATTTGCTAGCTAGCTACAGGTAAGGTTGAATTAGCTTTGTGAATCTTGTTGAATGACTTCAGCTAGGATGCGAGTTTGCTCAGGAAACACTGTCTGCTAGCTTGCTAGCAGTATGCCGTTGTCCCCTCGGCATAAACGATTAATTTGGTGTAGAGCAAGCAGTCACTGAATGTATGGTTGCTAGCTAGCTAGCTAGCTATATGGTAAGTTATATAGCCTGTTGTAAACTAACGTTGTCATGAAATTTTTCCCGACCGTGAGAACTGCCTGATTTGTTTACATTATGGACAGACGCCACTACTGAGTAAATCTATCGCTGTTTCTGTCGCAGAACTTTCGACACAAGCAATATCGGAAGCGCTATTCTATAATGTATTCATAGCGTGAAGAGTGCCTGACCCGCAACCGTAGAATGTGTTAACACGACGGCACAATTATATCGAGAAATACCACCTTTGGAAAAAGGCTATGCTACAACTGCATTTAGATAAAACCTGCTATGCATCAAAAAAAGAAAAAGAACATTAGTCAGTCTCGCTCAATTTGTTTATAGTACCTATAGCACGGAGTGTTTTAAACCATATTGCGCCCTTAGAAATAAAAGGGGAAAAAAGAAAAGCTGGCTACATGTGAATTTAAAATATAGACCCACTAGACTGACTTTGACAACTTTGGGCATACACTGGCTCATGTTTTAGTTAATAAAATTCAAAGTAACTTAATTAAACATCCAGTCAGAATTAGTGGCTTCATAGCCTACTAGTTCAGTAATTTAGTATCATTTTCTGGAGCCTACATGAGTAGCTATACTTGATGTACTCCAATTTCAAGCATAATTCATCCGTAGTTAGTACATAAGAAAAGTTAAGTGAGCACCAGCCATGTTCTTGGGTTAATGAAACTGTCTCCTCAGGCGAACATGTTATTATTGAGAAATCATTGAAAATGCATGGAAATAGGACAACCTTATTCCTGAACTCCCCTCAGTGCCAGAAGAACATCAGACAACCCAAAAATACATCCCAGTTTAAGTAAGCTTCATGTATTCACACTTCTTTGTATATAAAGTTACCAATATGTCATTGTCTACTCCTAAATCTTTTTGGAACTGCCTAGGTGTCTGAACCATTTGTACTGGTCGGGATGGATCTTGCGGGGAAACTGGCGGGAACTCCAAGAGGCAATATGTACATATGATTGACTGAAATACAAAGTTGGCCTAGGCATATCCACTAAAATCTAAGCAAGCGTAGGATATAGAGTATTGCATTGTGGATTTTGTCTATAGGATTGGGGCTCTTAAAATTATTCTCAGTGTCTGAGGAGGGGAATTTGGGAATAAGGTGCTTTCCTATTATTCTGCTACCTTTATAGACAGTTTTAGACTGAAGGGAACTTTGACAAGATGGACCCAATACATTTTTATAAGCACACTACATAGCATACTTTCTTAAAATAAGAAAGTCTACTTGGTATACACATCAGGAAAACATACTTAAGCTTATGCTTGAATTTATTTGCAATCTTTAGTAGCCTACACCAAGCATTCTCAAGTAGGCTGCAGAAATAATACTAAAATACTTTGCTAGTAGTAAGTCATTAGTGCTCAGTGGATGTTTAAGTTACTTTTAGTATTATTAACTAAAACGAGTTGCAAAGTCAGACTAGTGGGTCTAAATTTAACGTTAACGTGTAGGTACAGTTTTAATTTAACTAAATTTTTTGGTAAGGGGTGATTTTATGGTTTTAAACACCCGCGCTGTGATGGCATTATAAATAGACAGAGTGGGTGACTGACCAGCGTTTTTATGTTTTTATGCATGGTAAATTTGATCTAAATTAATTTACAGAATATAGGCCTAGCGTTTTTTCCCCAAAGATGGTATTTCTCGATATAATTGTGCCGCTGTGATAACACATTTCTACGGTTGCGGGTTCAGGCACTCGTTACGGTAAGAAGAAATTTTAGGATAGCGATATCCGATATTGCTTTTGTCTAAAGTGCTGCGACGGAAACAGCGATTGATTTACTCACGCGCCATATCTGTTGTAAACAATGTAAACAAGTCATGCAGTTTTTACGGTAGGGAAAAATTTTATGACACTGTGCCCCATTTTCGGAATGCAGCTAGACTAGGGAGCTAACTGGTGTAGCTAACGCTTTTCCACCAAGTCCTCCGTCCTGTACTTCTTGGACGTTAAGCAACAGGTTTAAAAAAAAAAAAAAAAAAAAATATATATATATATATATATATATATATTTTTTTTTTTTTTTAAACCTGTTGCTTATATATATATATATATATATATATATATATATATATATATATATATATATATATATATATATATATATATATTATTTTCTACCCGCAGCTGTTTTTGCACATAAAACCAGCTAAAGTCTGTCGTATCACTGAAACTAAGTTAATGTTACATTGGTTGCAGGACTTAATTCGCTGTGATATTTTGGCGTCATGTTTGATGATTTAATATGCAATATGTGCAACAGTAGTGCAGTATATTATAAAATCCAATAAAATAACTAGCTATATTGACCCAAAACTAAAGCAGATACATAACACTAATATATGTACAAGGCTATTTTTAATGTGATCAATATTGCTAGTAATACAAGTAAGTAACCATGACCTTTTTCAATAGATGTCAACATAACAACAGGCCCGTATACACGATTTGTATTACTATATTCAGCATAATCAACGAATACATGACATCTGTGACATGTATAAAAAGTCCTCTGCCACAAACATGTGAACAGACCTGCAGTACAGCCATAGAGCTCTAGATAAAAAATGTTTCACTCAAATTCTGAGATTAAACACAGCTAATTAAATAAAATAAAAAACTTTCCTGTGTTCTGTTGGTATGCTCCTGTCAACTGCAGTGGTGGTTTCAGAGCTGAGACCCAGTCCCTTTCAGCGTGAAGCAGGCCTCGCGTGGCAATGATGCCCTCCCGGAGCAGTGCGGCCGCGGCGACGCCACTGGGCAAAGTTAAATATTCCAGGGTGGCGGATAACGAGGACGGGTACATCGATCTGCAGGTGAGGGAGACCCCCTACGTTCACACGACTGCATTTGCAGGCTGTGGTCACTGGAGACATCCAACAATGTGATCCAAATGAGTTTTATTTTTTATTTTTTACATTATATATGTATTGCCCTTGGTTGTCACATTACAAATTGGCATTCAGTCAGGGTGATCTATGGTCACAATATCATCTTGATTTCTGGCCACGACTCAGTAATCCTGCAATGCAAGAACACTTCTGACTGCAGTTGGTCAAGTGGACCATTTTACCTGAAGCTAGATTTAAAAAAACAACACTGCAGTTATTTTCCTTTGACTCTCTCCTTCCTTATGCAGTTGAATTATCTTATATCTAAAGTGATCAGAAATATCTCCTTTAGCCATTTTAGATGCATATGACAAAGAAATATGCAAGGCAGGTGAGGTGTGTTTCGGTGGTTGTATGTTTAAATGTTAGAGCCTGTCAATGGGTCTGTCATTGACAGTTTCGGTAACAAATTTTGTTGGGAGGACACAGCTGTAACATGTTGATTGGGAGGATGGAAGACTTAAGGCGCTAGTTGGGTGCTCAAAAGAAAGAGAGGGCAAATACTGATTTGATGTTATATGTAGTGGTGGAGGCTTTTCTGTACATTTCTGTAAAATATGTGTTCCCTGCATTATTGTATTACACAAAAAAATTGCACTCAATGGTGGATTTGACTGGAAATGGAATAAACGAAAGGGTGGTCTCTGAGTTTTGCACAGTACTGTAATTTGAAATTATTGTATGGAGTTTCACTGCTGTCCTGATGACATGCAGCTCTATGTGCTGCTTAAACCGCTCAATTTCTCTCAATTTGCAAATCTATCTGAGATTAAGAAATGGATGTCCTTTACTCCTACTCTTGAACGCAGAAAAAGCTGACATTTTAGTAGTTTCACTAGCTATTTCTGTATGCTGCCAGATCGTGGAATGTCCGGTGTTCAGATTATCTGTGCATGTCCAGTTTGTGGTCCCAACCATACAATGTAATGTCCAGTCCAAGTGATTGATGGGATAAATTTACCGGTAGTTTCTGCTGAATTTGCGTGTATGTGACTTGGTCAGTAACTCGGGGGTGAATGGGTCAGTAACTCGGGGGAGAATGGGTCAGTAACTCGGGGGAGAATGGGTCAGTAACTCGGGGGTGAATGGGTCAGTAACTCGGGGGTGACTTGGTCAGTAACTCGGGGGTGAATGGGTCAGTAACTCAGGGGTGACTTGGTCAGTAACTCGGGGGTGAATGGGTCAGTAACTCGGGGGTGAATGGGTGGGGTTGAAGATGGAGGAAGAGACTTCTTTGACTGTAAACTCCACAGCATTGATCAAGGCTAAAACAATCCTTCATTGTATGCCTTTTTGTACATGCATTCGTAACTTCAAGGCTGGATTGTGCAGTGTCCTCTTCTCTGACCTTCCAAAATAAACCTCCAACTTGCCCAGAATATCGTGGCGAGAGTCCTGACCAATGCTAGAGAATTTGATCATGTGACACCTATTCTGGCCTCTCTCCACTGGTTACCAGTCCAGGGCTCATTTCATCGTCCTCCTCCTCACCTGTATAGCCTTAAATGGATTAGCATAGCGCCGTCATATTTAGCACACATTATCACTGTGTATACACCCATGCAACCCTCTCCAATCTCTGGAGAAAGGCTGTTTGGTCACCTCATGGGTTAATAAGCAGTCGTTTGGAAACAGCATTGGTCCACTGTGCTCCTACCCCTGGCACGCCCTCCCTGCATTGATTAGAGAAGCAGGCACAGTTTTTGAATCAGAATGAAAAACCTACCTTTGTTCATGCTGTTAGAGCCTATCATAGTGTTGTATGGTTTTAATAACACTGATATGTCGTGCCTGAGCATGATTGTCTGGCTCTTTTTGATTCATTAATTTGGTCATTCTGGGTTTATTCTTTTATTTTCTCTCTTTTGCACCTGCGTGAGTGTGTGTATATTTGTGTTTGCAGTATGTGTGTATGTGTATGCATATCATTTTATGCTATTCGTTGTTTTATTGTGAAGTATTTTGAGACATATGATGGTGAAAAGGCACTTTAAATAAATTTGACTTTGACTCCTGTCGGCACTGGAGAATTGCTGGAGCTCTTAATAGAAGAGAAGTCAGACAGCTGCCTAGACAAAATTCTGAAGTAATTCCAAAAAAATACAGAAAACTATAACTGCACATCCAAATACCACTGCACAGAGGTGCTTTATGAATGAATCCATTCAGCTGTGTTAATGCAAGCTGGATATATCGAGCAAGCGTTTTTTTTATTACTTAACTGCTTTTATCTTTTTACTTTCAAATAATTTATTAATTTACTTCCATCTTAAGCATATTTATAGTCGGTGCATAATGTGTGTCTGTCTATCTATCTATCTATCTATCTATTTATCTATCTATCTATCTCTCTGTCTGTCTGTCTGTCTATCTATTTGTCCGTCCCTCCATCCGTCCGTCCATCCATCCATCCATCTAGACCAAATGAGTTTCCCTCCATGGGACTAAATTGAGTTAACTTGAATGACAGATTTGATTTTTTTTGTGTATTTAAAAATACACAGGCTAGATTCCATAAAATAAATTTAAAAAACATAATTAACTGTGTATTTTACTGATCATGTATTGAATTATTTCAGATTCTAAACATAACATTTGAAGGTGTATTACCATTCATAGCAGTTTTATGACATTTCAGTGAATGAGCATTTCAAAGAGCATTGTGTTGGAGCTGGGATTTGACCTTATCATATTGCTGGTGTTACGTTTTTTACACTTAAGTTCTTCGACTCCATCTGCTGTCTTACTATCACCAGCGTGTGAAATTGCAATGGACAGCCAGCCTTGATCATAAATGTTTATTATACGAGAGTATGTGCTGTCACCATATCTCATCTATAGCACCCCCACTTCAAAGTTCTCAGGATAGGACCCTATCTTACACTGGAGCAGTGCATACTGAAGCAAAGCTATTTGTCAGTGTAGTATAGCTGTTAGGTAACTGAACTTGTGAACATGGCCAGTTTGCTGCACTGCCAGTCATAACCTTGGACAAGGTAGTTAACCTGTACAGCTTCAGGGAAATACCCATCTGTATAAATGGAGTGCATGTGAAATGTAAGCAGTGTGAGTCACTCCTGTGTCTGGATAAGACTCTGCTAAATGGCTCAAATGTAAAATGTCCCAGACTGATCCTCAGGCTGTCGACCCCCTGCCTTTAGTGTCTGATCCCACTCAGTCTAGTCTTAGCTCCTGAGCTGAGCCTGGTGTGGGGCAGTGCGTCTGGGTTAGTCTCAGCTCCTGAGCTGGGCCTGGTGTGGCGCAGTGCGTCTGGGTTAGTCTCAGCTCCTGAGCTGGGCCTGGTGTGGGGCAGTGCGTCTGGGTTAGTCTCAGCTCCTGAGCTGGGCCTGGTGTGGGGCAGTGCGTCTGGGTTAGTCTCCGCTCCTGAGCCGGGCCTGGTGTGGCGCAGTGCGTCTGGGTTAGTCTCAGCTCCTGAGCTGGGCCTGGTGTGGGGCAGTGCGTCTGGGTTAGTCTCAGCTCCTGAGCTGGGCCTGGTGTAGCCCAGTGGGTCTGGGTTAGTCTCAGCTCCTGAGCTGGGCCTGGTGTAGCCCAGTGGGTCTGGGTTAGTCTCAGCTCCTGAGCTGGGCCTGGTGTAGCCCAGTGGGTCTGGGTTAGTCTCAGCTCCTGAGCTGGGCCTGGTGTAGCCCAGTGGGTCTGGGTTAGTCTCAGCTCCTGAGCTGGGCCTGGTGTAGCGCAGTGCGTCTGGGTTAGTCTCAGCTCCTGAGCTGGGCCTTGTGTGGCGCTGTGCGTCTGGGTTAGTCTCAGCTCCTCCATGAATGATGAGGAACATAGAAAAACACAGGGTACTGCTTCAAAACACAGACTGCTGCTTCAAAACACAGGCTTCTGCTTCAGAACACAGGCCGCTGCTTCAAAACACAGGCTTCTGCTTCAGAACACAGGCCACTGCTTCATAACAAAAGGCTTCTGCTTCAGAACACAGGGCACTGCTTCAAAACACAGGCCACTGCTTCAGAACACAGGGTACTGCTTCAAAGCACAGACTGCTGCTCCAAAACACAGGCTTCTGATTCAGAACACAGGGTACTGATTCAAAACACAGGCTTCTGCTTCAGAACACAGGCCACTGCTTCACAACACAGACTGCAGCTCCAGAACACAGGCTTCTGCTTCAAAACGCAGGCTTTTGCTTCAGAACAAAGGCCACTGCTTCAAACACAGGCTTCTGCTTCAGAACGCAGGCCACTGCTTCACAACACAGACTGCCGCTTCAAAGCACGGACTGCTGCTCCAAAACACAGGGTTTGATAGCAGACCACGAGGCAACTGTATGTGTGGTTATCCGGTGCCTAATCAGCATGAGTGATCCAACAGTGCCAGGGGCCTTCAGCATTTCACATGGTCAGGCTGCAGTACACTCTCATTTTTTTTTTTAAAGTTCCTGTACAATAGGATGTTGCGCAAAAGCCCTGGGCATTCAATTACTGTCTCTTGTTTCAGTTCAAGAGGAGCCCGCCCAAAGTTCCTTATAAGGCCATTGCCCTGGCTGCATTCCTCTTCCTGATTGGCTCTCTGCTGATTATTATCGGAGCCCTCCTCCTGGCAGGGTACATTCAAGTCTCGGTAAGTGGAAAGCCAACAGCGCCCCCTGGTGTCCTCCACCAATGCTACACTCAGTGATGCAAAGAGTAAATACTGTACAAAACTTGGGGTGCTGGCCTCAAATCAAATAATCTTTTCTCGTAGATCTTGAAAATTGGAGTTTGTTTTACATCCCACATCGGCCTTTGCTATTTTATTATTCATTTTTTGTACATCACTTTGTTTTCGCTGTCCGATAATCGCCATTGGTTGTCTCATGTAGTCTGGGATTTATAACAAATCATGTTATAATAATAATAAAAAAAGCATTTTCTACAGCTGAGTGTTGTAGTCTATGTGCAGTATTTTTTTAAAGATAACTCCTGGTTTTTCTGCATGAGCAGAATTCACGCACATGACATCACCATCAGTACACCGCGCACACACAACCGTACAGCTGATTGCTTATTCTCTGTCCGTTTGTTCTGAGCATCACCTGCATATTCTATGTTGTGCTTTGTTGACACATCACAATAAAATTAGCTATTCTTCTTTCACCCCATGCAGGCCACCTGTCTGTATCTTTGTTCCTTTTATCTGGCAACTAACCCCCCTCTGGTCAAATAATAATTATTTTATGAATATTCCAAAATTAATTCTTATTTAGCATGATTGGTCTTTTTTTTGGTAATGTGTTTTACTGAAAATTCTAAAGGTGCTGCAGGAGTGTTTTCAAATTTTCCCCGTAGCTAAAGAGTTACAGTATTTTTAACATGTATCTGAGCCTGGTCTGCAAGGAGTGTCTCGCCATTTTGAATGTAGTTATCTCTGCCAATATCCCCACACGTGGAGTCTGAATATGACCGTGAGTGAAATTCCATATCCTCACTTCTCTCAGTCTCGCTGAGCATGCTATATGCCCAATTGAGCTTTATTTATTTACTTATTTATTTATTTATTTATTTACTGATTGACTGATTGATTGATGCTTCTCCCCCTTTCTTCTCCCAGTGTAGAATGCCCAATCATATGCTTTCATCCAGTACATGTGATATCGGGTGCTGCTGCTTGTCATACCCTACTGTAGCAGGCCAGCCGCGCCGGAGCAGACAGGTGTCAGAGGAAGACACATCAGGTGTAGCTCCTCTGGTGAACCTGCGGGTGCCTGATGGAGCAGTAAGGGTCTGGCCTAACCCTCCCATCCTGGGGCGATGTTAGGGCCGGCTGTGCCTCACCCTGTGGGTCTGTTGGCTGGGCCGACCTGTCGACCCTGTACCAAACAATGCCCCGCCCCCAATGAGCTCCGGAGACTGAGGTCATCATGGAGGTGTATTCCACACAGGTGTGTCCTCAGTGTCCAGGAGCACTCACCATTAACGACTTACCCTCCATTTTAGCTTATATCAGCTAATATAATATATATATTATATTAGCTCCATATGCTAGCAGCAGGTGCTCCGCTTATCTCTGTGCCAAACACTGTGATTGGTTCAGCTCCCTGAGTCACTGACTCCACTCATCTCTGTGCCAAACACTGTGATTGGTTCAGCTCCCTGTGTTACTGACTCCACTCATCTCTGTGCCAAACACTGTGACTGGTTCAGCTCCCTGAGTCACTGACTCCACTCATCTCTGTGCCAAACACTGTGATTGGTTCACCTCCCTGAGTCACTGATGGTGTGTCATTTTTCCAGCATATTTTGGGGGTTCTAGAAGCCTCTCCCTCCCCTCACTGGTGCTCACTGAGTAACAACACAGGTGTGTGCTTGTCCCCCACAGCACCCTGACCGCACCGTACCTGTCCTCATCATCGGAATCCTCGTCTTCCTTCCTGGTTTCTACCACCTCCGGATCGCCTACTATGCCTCCAAGGGTTACCGTGGTTACTCCTATGAGGACATCCCGGATTTTGACGATTGAACCAACCGCAGACGAGTGTCTTTATGCTCTTAGCCTATCACAGAGGGAGGTCTTTGATTGTTCCTCATGTTATGCTGCCAGTTGTACAAAAAGAAAAGAAATTGCCCATACTCACAGTGCACCAAGTTAAACAACAGTCATGCATTTTTTTCTACCACAGTATTTCTACAACAGCATTTTGAACCCAAGATAATTAGGACTTGTATTTCACTCACCGGTGTGAAGTGTTTCATCCAAAGTGAAATAGGCTTTTCCTATTTTTTCCATATGGTTTACAAGTGTATAGTTTTCAGCATGTTTTGCTTATTTATTTTATTATATTATTCATTTTTATTCCGTATTGAATTAATAACTTCATACTTTTCATGGTTTTTTTGTTAATCGCTTTAGCAAGACAATTATTTATCTTAATGGAAAAATGTCTGGCTTTCAGATTTTGATTACTTTTGATTGATTGAATACAACATGTCTGGATTTTGTTATAAATTTATGTATTGTAAAAGAATCTAGTCTGAGCAACCAAAACCAAAAAAGAAACCTGAGTATTGTATTGTTGATGGCGGGTCTTTTGACTGGAGTGGTGCATGTTGATTTGATTGGTTCGGTGATCGCTTTTCACACATTTTGATGACCATCAAAATGCACCATGGATATTTATACAAAAATTCTTGATCAGTCAATCATACTATTGTTGTTTTGTATTTGAGCATCAGCAGCTGTAGCCTATCAAGCTTGCTGAAAAAACTGCATGAGGGTTGAAAAAAATCAGGATATATTAGGCCTGGTACACCAAAAAAAAAAAAAAAAGCACCAAATAAAGGTCCTTCACATGGCCCATTCATGAAAGAGACAGGCAGCCTGTCACGATTTGGGTTTATTTCTGCAGAGTAATGCAGTGAGTAGACAGGCTGCATTAATCTTCACCTGGTCAGGGGTTCATATATAAATCAATATGCAACATTTGGTGTTGTAGTGAATGATTGCAATTTTTGTTTATTAAAAAGTATTCATAAAAACACTGATGCACGTCATGGTGACTTTTAAGTTGAAGCAAAAAGAATAAAAGACATTCTGGCCAAGACAGGTGTGTTTACCGCTGACTAATGTAATGTATGGAACCTTCCTGTGCTGTAAGATCCCATTTACGCCAGGAAAGTTGTGACATTTATAGAACGGAACCAAAATTCAGACAGCTGTTTTAAGGTTATGTGTGAAAATTAAGCGGGTGTGTTTCTGACATGGCAGTGGTATCTCTTTTTTGGCAGGTGTTTGCAGCTACTCCCTGCATAAAGACTGTTTTATCGCATGGGTGCAGTTCCTAGTCCCAGGGAACCTACTGCGCATGCTGGAACAGAGTTAAGGATGTGGAATTGGATTAGTAGCCTGCTTCATATGCTGATATGCAAATAAAATGCAAAAGCGTCAATGGCAACCAGAAGACCAAATTATTCAGCAGGCCTATATATGCTATGAGATTAAACAGGCCAGCTGAATATTTACTTTAAAAAGGACATCCGATGCGATGACGTACAGATTCAGCTGGAGGCATTCTCTGTGTATTAGCGTCGTTTTAAAATGGAGCACTTTGCAGTTTACACTGGTCTGTTGGGAGTGTTTAAGTGTGGGGCAAAGAGTGGAAGTAAATAAAAATTGATTTACTGAAGTCTTCTCTGTTTCTGTCTGTTTCATTGACAAGATAGCACTTTCTAGAACATGCCTCTTTGGACACATCCAAAGCCTCTTTTGCTAGCAGGTGGATGAAGTTTGATGTCAGCGAACTAGAAAGGTGTTACTTTTTTAAAATTTTTAATCACCTTAGGTACCTTAGATCACGTGGGTTCAAATGGGCAGTCTTTATAACTGCATGACTTCGTACCAATGATACATAGAGCTTCCACTGTACCAGAACACTCACCCTTTTCAGGCAGGTGAGTCTAAGTGGCCTCATCATCTGGTGCAAAGGGTAGCAACTGTAGCAACGGTAGTCAGAACAATTTTATTAAACACATTTGAAACGTTTCCCATATTTTATGAAATTGTTGTAAACTCCTACCCTCTTGTGGTAATAAAAGGAATTGAGTTTTGCGGTGCATTGAGAAGACTGGAGTTACTGAACACATAAATGAACCTGACTTGAGTAAGATTTAGAAATGAATCACTACTGTATGATATATAGTGTATTTTAACAAACCAATACTCGTTTCTCAACTTGATTTACTTTATTTACATTTATCTATAACGCGTTTTGAGATAGTATGCAGTATGATTAATTACTGAAAATAAGATTTGCTTACTTAAATGCAGAAGTATTTGGACAGTGGCACAATTTTTGTTGTTTTGGCTCTGTACTCCAGCACATTGGGTTTGAAATAAAACAATATGAGGTTATAATGCAGTCTGGCAGCTGTAATTTGAGGCTATTTACACTCCTAATGGGTTATTGCTGTAGGAATGATAGTCTAGACGAAAGTGTGGGGAAAGGAACTGCTCATGAGCCAAAACATCCCTTCCCTGGGAAACATGGTGGAGATAGTGCTATGCCTTGGGCATGTATGGCTGCTACTGGAATTGGCTCATTTGTCTCTATTGATGATGTGACTGCTGACGGCAGCAGCAAGATGGATTCTAAAGTGTACAGAAAAATCTTGCCTAACATAACATCATAGCAAGAACAGGCCATTTAGCCAAAAAATGCACCATTTTTCAAACTAAATTGTACTTAGTGCTTTGATTATCGACAGACTCGATGGTATCTAACACTATCCAGCCTGGTCTTGAAAATCCCCAGCGTTTCTGCCTCCTCTACGTGACCTGGTAGGCTATTCCACACTTTGACTAATCTCTGCCCAAAAAAATTCTTCCTAATGTCAGTACGGAGTTTACCTTTTGCTAATTTCCATTGATGTTCCCTCATTCTACTAACAGAATTCAACCTGAAGAATCTCTTGTAGTTCACTGTGTTCATCTCCTTTATGAAAAAGCCTCAATCAAATCACCCTTGAGTCTCCTTTTACTAAGCTTGAAGAGGTTAAGCCTCTTAAGTATTTCATCTTTCATACTAGTATTCAATTTAGTTGCCTGAATCCAACTAAACATGCGTTTCACTTACTGAAGACAAGACTGAAGGCAAAACCCCCCAGAAACAAAGAGGAACTCAAGATGGCCGCAGTAAGGCCTAGCAGAGCATCATAAGGGAAGATACCCAGTGTCTGATGATACCTATGGGTTTCAGACTTCAGGCAGTCTTTGAATGCAAAGGCTTTACAACCAAGTACTAAACATGACAATTTCATCTCAGATTGTTAATTTGTTCCATGACTTTTGCTCCCCTAGAATGGGGGGACTGTGTATAAAATTGGGTGTAATTCCTACACGGATCACCCAATATGGATGTAAATACCTCAAATTATACTTGACAGTCTGCACTTCAACGTAATATTCGTTGTTCTACTTCAACTATAACGTGCTGGAGTACAGAGCAAAACAAATATATTGTCACTGTCCTGGTTCTTCTGTGTTTAAATAAATAAATAAATAAATAAATAAATAAATAAATAAAAGTCAGTTCAGAGAGTGTTAACGAACAACAACAAAAAAAGAATTTCAAAGTTTTCGCCTTGCTGCTTGTGAGTGTGCACGTGTGTGAGCGTGTACGTGTGCGCGCGTGTGTGTGTGCGTGTGCGCGTGTGTGTGACACTCAGCTGTGAAGTGGTTGGTTAAGCGACAGAAGAGGAAGGGACGAGGGAACTGTGGATTCAGAGGGACCGAGGGAAGACAGCTTCGTCGTTAAACACGAAAAAAAATATAATTATATTGAAGATTGTCAGTGTGCATCGGTGCTTCTCGGGGTGCAGCTGTACTTTTACTTTGGACTCTGTGGTAGGCTGCTTAGTACCGAAAGGAGTAAACTGCAACTTTCAACCTGTCAATCAGCCGTTTAGTAGGCTACCGGATCGACAGTGCCCTAGGATGTCACGCTATCCAACAAGGTTTTTTTCATCTTTCGGCTAAAACTTGTTTCTACGCCTCTACGTTATAGGTAAGTTTATCCTTTCGGCTTTTTTTAGTCTTTGAGGTAGCTGGTTGACTGTTTAACAGAGACTAGGATTTCCATGTCTCTCACAACTACCGTTTTAAATTGAAAGACGAATATAGTTAGCAACATTTGTATATTATCTATCGTGAATGTCCTACAAATAGAGGAAATCCAACGGCAATAGAGAAAATACATGCTGGCTGCAAATAATTAATATTAACTTCTATCTTAATCTCATGATGTGTGAAAACTATAGGTGACCATGCACTTCATGTAGGCTGTAACCATATTGCTTAGCAGCGCGGAGATGTTAACGAGAATAAAATAAAATAAATTAATTAAAAAAACAGAGTGGGTCTTAAATTATATCACTGCCAATTAACAAACACATTCTGCTGGACTAAAGTTTGAAAGTTTAGAATATATTGTGGTTGTTAAAAGATAACCATTTTTTAATTTGCATGATTTCTATAGCCTAGGTTACACGAAGATACAATTCAATGACGAAAGAGTATATTCTAAGAGAGTATAGTCTAAGGAAGAAAACGAAATACTCGGTGTACGTGCACCTTTCCTGGTCTTGGATTGTCCCGGCACAGAAAAGCACAGGGGTACGCTTGGTAGTGTGTATTTTTATTTTATCCGTTCATTCTGTTTTAAGTTCCATGATGTGAATATCAGCACACTTGAGAAAGGAATGAATATGATGAACTGTAAATAAAAAAGTGAAGAATCACCATCTGGATATTGGCTTGGTTATGTGAAAATGTACGACTTTTTTACATGATCTAGACAATTGATTATTGACACTGTATGCGTTTTTTTAAACATGTGAATTTGTTTTTATAAACCTCATATATTTTAAATATGAGTGCATAAATGAGCTTGTATCAGAAAATAAGCCTATTCGCTGAAATATGCCGTTTTTTGTGTTTTACACGATGGGTAATTTTATTAAAGCGCTCTCTCTCTCTCTCTCCCTCCCTCTCAAAAGTAGTTACTCTTTCTTTTAAGAAAGACTTGTTGTCCATTCATGTGGCTTGGCTCCTTTCAAGATCCGAGTCTTTGTTCCTTGCGTTGCATCTGTGGGGGGTTGCAAATGGAGTGGACTGTTAAGAAGCCCACATGTTACAGTACACCTATAGCCGGGCTGTTATGCTGTGCAGGGTGGTAGCGCAGACGGTGCCTAGGTGGCCTACCTACAGACACTTGAAGCTTCATTAACGTTGGCAAGAAACCTTTGAGTTGTGATGCGTTGATTATGTGAAACCTTAGCCGGTTGCCAAGTGAGTATGGCAGGTGTCTCGCTAACCGTGAACGGTTACTTTGCCCGAGGAAACAGAAACTCTGCCACCCACCCTCCCTTTTCAGAAAAGTTAAATAGCTTAAGGTGAGGGTTTGCCAGCCATTGCTAGTAGTAGTTTTCTGCTCAATAACGTGATAGCCTATTATACACAGTTTATTGGTATTTTCTAAAGAGCCGCCTCCACGCGGAGCTGCGTTAATTTAAAGAGTGAGACCGCCCTGATTGAAATCAATGGCACTATGGTGATGTTTGATCTCCGAGATTATCTGTGCACAACGTCAGTGTTTGCTGAACCGACAGCCGGTGTTTACGATCAAAGGTCCCTCTGACTGCTGGTAAAGTCAAGCCGGATGCCTCTGCGCTTCCTGCTGGGACAGGTTTTTAAATGGTACCTGTAGAATCACAGAAATTACTCTGGCCATCGAATACTAATACCTGATACCTGTTTCAATCTCTCGCAATTTTCTCAATTCAGTTCAATTCGATAGCATGCAATGCATATAATAAGTATTCCCAAAGCATTATATTAAAACAATTTCAAATATAGCTGCATGTAGCAATTTTAAGGACCAGGCGCTAAGGCGCCTCCATGTGACTAATTCTACTGGTTGCACAATTCTCTCAAGATGAAGCATGGTAAATTTTGTGGTGATCTATAGGAGATGTCTTGAATGTTTTTCAAAAAATCTGAACTGGAGGACATTATGAGCATTTGAGTTGTCCCTGAGGAAAGAAATATTGTGGGGTAGGATTCAAGTCTCTTGTTCAAAAGGGGACGGGGTTATGATTGTTTGAATATTGAAAATTCAAATCATGGTAATAGCATCACCGAGTGGGCAAAATAACTTTGTGGCTGTACGGACATGCCCTTCTTGAATGTGTCAAGTCATATGGTTAGGTCAAAACTGGGGATGGAGGAAAATGGCTAATAGCATTTCCAAAACGGCAGCACTTCAAGATGGCAGAAACACATTAGGGTTGAGTTCATGATATGAGTAGCAGTGTACCTCTGGGCAGTTGTTTGTGCTGTTCATTAAATTGTATTGCAACTATTAAGAGGTTATTAATTTTTGCTGTTCAGACAGAGTTCACATTTTGTGTTTGGGCACTTTATTTATTATTTGTGTTAGGGGAATTTCATTTTTTAAATTCTGTTTTTACTTTTCTCATGTCTTCAGATGAAAATAAAGTCTATACGGCACTTTTTGCATCAAGTTGTTCTGGCAACAGAGATAATGACCAAATTCTAAAAGAACCCAAACAAAAAACATTTTTGCAGTAATGGTCTCAGTTACAGACAAACCTTTATGTTCTCAGGATGATATTCAGGATAATATAATCACATACAAATTCTAAACATATGTTAAGGGCTTTAAAGTCATTGGTGCCTGATATCCAAAATGATTTTCATTCATTTCAATTAAAGTAGGCCTATCTGTTAACTGTAACTGTTACTATAACAGTAATGGTATGGCAACCTTCTGTGGTGCAGTTTCTCCCTCCTCCTCCTCTAGCCTTCTTTTTTAAAATAATTTTTCTATTCTCATCTCTGTCAAAAGTGAAAAGTTAACGTTTTCATTAGCTATGTATGCTAACATTAGCTGGGTGAATGGTGTTGCATTACATTACATTACATTACATTTATTTCGCAGACGCTTTTATCCAAAGCGACGTACAAAAAAGTGCATATCATGGTCGTAGGCAACTGCTGAACACAAGTTCAGAAAGGTATAATACTTAATTTGTACAGCTATTTGTAGCTAAGAACACAGTTCACACAGTGAACACTATTCTAACCTAACCTCTGCAAAGCCAACTAGGCAGAAGAATAAGCTACAGTATTAGGACAAAGACAAATACAAGTGACATGAAAAGGGGGGGGGGGGGGGTTTATTATTAAAGAGTGGAATATACAGCATGGTGGTGGTTAATCTAGGTATAGTCTGAAGAGATGAGTCTTCAGGCCACGGCGGAAGATGGGTAGTGAGGGGGAGGTTCGGAGAGGGACGGGAAGTTCGTTCCACCACTGGGGAGCTAGGGTGGAGAAGCTCTGTGATCCCTTTGGGCGGGTGGGAGGGGTTACTAGGCGCCCTGCTTCCGCAGAGCGGAGTGGTCGAGCAGGCACGTAGAAGCGAATCATGTCCTGCAGGTAGATGGGGGCTGTCCTGTTGGCAGCAGTGTAGGCAAGGGTCAGGGTTTTGAACCGGATCCTGGCGGCGACAGGCTTGCTTAATGCTAGCAAACTCTCTTCTAAAGAACGTTGATAACTTTGTAGTCTTGGTTAGGGCAGCAGACACGTTCTTTTGAAGAAACGATGCATAACAATGACTAAATTTTACCGATTTTTTAAAACTTAAAATATATTGTTACCTGGCAAAGATGCGGTTGTACAATTGTACTTCCAGTTATGTTCATGTTCAGGCACTGTCCTCCCTGCTCTGCTCTCCATACACCGGCTATGAGAGGGAGGGGGGAGGGCCAGCTCACACGGTGAAACGAGAGTCGGCTGAATGTCACCCTTGACATTTAAAAGAAAAAATAACGGACACAAAAGTAGCGTGCTGCTTTTCGAAATAGGCAACTAAATACTAAAAAATCTTTTTGGGCAGGGGGAAATCGATTTGGGTGGACCGCCCAAATAAGTTAATTGTATGGGAAACACTGAATTGTTTTGGAAATACTTGCATTTTTGTGGTAAGCCACACACACATCAATTTTTATTGGCTTACGATGGCCATATTGTATGACCTTGCAACTATCTTTTGATAGCTTTTGTTCATAGCTCTCCCTAGATGATAAATACCAAATTTAAATGTTACAAGCAAAAATCTGGCATGAAATTTGGCTTATTGGAACTAGAGTGGTGGAAGAAATGACCCCAAACTTGGTGACTGGATATCTTGGCCTGTCCTCTATTTCACAAATATCCACCAAGTAGCTCTGTGGGATTCGATAGACTCCCATGGCAGAAACTATAATAGTGTAAAATTCTAACAATTACAGTAGATGCTTGGTCCCTCAAAAGAAGGGAAAAAAACTATTGAAAGCATTTGTTTATTAACTGCAGTTTTTGCAGGTTGAAATGGTGACACATTGTTCGGTTTATCTGCACAGTGGTTGTACTCTTGCTGAATGGCTACTTACTGCTCGTCAGGTTGTGACTGGCTGAAACATAGTCTTCTATGAGTGGGGCTGTCGACCCTTTACCCAGAAGGATAGGGAAGGAAATATGTTTATAAATTTGGAAAATTTTCTGAAATGTTTTATGATGTCAGTGTATTTCTCTCAGTTTGTGAGAGGTTCAGACCCAGCTGACTGCATTTTTAGGGCCTTATATTGTAATGAGTTTTCTGGGCTAGGTTTTAGATCCTCAATAAAATGTAGTGCCCTTCTCTACCTTATGAAAAAATAACACTTGATATTTTCCTTTTCAGATGTGAAAATTACAATGTCACGTGAATTTCACTTTTTCATGTGTAATTTAAAATATTCATATGTGGAAAAAAAAGTAATATCTGAACTGGACATTTGTCACGTGATTGGCTTTATTCACATGTAAATGAAAATGTACACAATGTGAAAACAAAACATGTGGCATGAAATTACTTGAAATACTACATTTCCATATGTGAGTGACTGTTTTAGTTGGGAATTACAATTGTCACGTGAAAACAGCACACTTGATTGGGAATAGCGTAAGTTACCTTTTTCCACTCTAATCTTATAAATGGGATGATTTTTATACTTCACACGTGTACTCTTCACATGTTGGGTGTTCCCAGGTGGTTTTGAATGAGAATGTGTCTAATTCAGCCCTATATTCATTATTTGGAGTGTTCGTTTGTACCTGTGGGATACACACTCACCGGCCGCTTCATTAGGTGACAGGAGTGGCACCCGGTGTGGTCTTCTGCTGCTCTAGTCCATCTGCTTCAGGGTTCGACGTGTTGTATGTTCAGAGATGCTCTTCTGCATTCGGCTATAACGAATGGTTATTTGAGTTACTGTTGCCTTTCTATCAGCTTGAACTAGTCTGGCCATTCTCCTCTGACCTCTGCCATCAACAAGGCATTTTCGCCCAGAGAACTGCCGCTCACTGGATGTTTTCTCTTTTTCGGACCATTCTCTGTAAACCCTAGAGATGGTTGTGCATTAAAAAATCCCAGTAGATCAGCAGTTTCTGAAATACTCAAACAAAACCGTCTGGCACCAACAACCATGCCACGTTCAAAGTCACTTAAATCACCATTCTTCCCCATTCTGATTCTTGGTTTGAACTTCAGCAGATCATCTTGACCATGTCTACATGCCTAAATGCATTGAGTTGCTGCCACATGATTGGCTGATTATATATTTTTATTAGATATATTAACGAGCAGTTGAACCGGTGTACCTAATGTAGTGGCCGGTGAGTGTATATATGTATATATACACAGTGAAAGTATACAATGACAATGAGGCTGAAGTGCAGACTGTCATTTTTAATATGAGGGTATTTTCATCCATGTTGGATGAACCGTTTAGAAATGACAGGACCTTTTGTACATGCCCCCCCCCATTTTAAGGTACTACAAGTATTTGTTGAATTGGCTTCACAGATGTGTTTCGTTAGTCAGGTGTATTCATTTGTGTCATTAGTGAATGCAGAAGAGAGCTGTTGACGTCTAGTCTTGATTCTAGACTTTGCAATTGCCTTTGGAGATTGTTGTTGGGGTGTGACAACATGAGGAACACAGCAGTGTTGATGCAAATTAAGCTGGCCGTCATAAGGCTCAGAAATGAAAATCAATCAATCAGAAACATTGCAAAAACCCTGGGCATGCCCAAGTCAACAGTTTGGTTCATCATTAACAAGAAAAAACAACTGGTGAACTCAATTATGTCAAAAGACCCGGTAGACCGAGGAAGACCACTGTAGTGGATGACCGGAGAATACTCTCCATGGTGAAGAAAACCCCCCTGATAACAGCCCAACAGATCAAAAACACTCTCCTGGATGCATGTGTAAGATGTGTCAAAGTCTACCATACATAGAAGACTACACCAGCAGGACTACAGAGGGTACACTACAAGATGCAAACCACTGATAAGCCTGAAGAACAGCAAGGTGAGATTACAGTTTGCTAAAAAGCACCTGAAGAGCCCCAAGAGTTCTGGAACAAAATCTTGTGGACAGATGAGACAATGATTAACATGTACCAGAGTGATGGAAAGAGGAAAGCGTGGAGAAAAAAAGGAAATGCCCATGATCCAAAGCATACCACCTCATCCGTGAAACATGGTGGAGGGGGTGTTATGGCTTGGGCCTGTATGGCTGCCAGTGGAATGGGCTCAGTTGTCTTCACTGATGATGTGACTGCAGACAGAAGTAGAACAATGAATTCTGAAGTCTACAGAAATATTTTATCTGCTCAGATAAAACCAAATGCCTCCAAACTCATTGGACGGCACTTCATCATGCAACAAGACAATGACCCGAAACATACAGCTAGAGCAACGAAGGGGATTTTGACGGCCGAAAAGTGGAAAATCCTTGACTGGCCGAGTCAATCACCGGATCTGAATCCAATTGAACATGCATTTTACATGCTGAAGAGGAGACTGAAGGCAAAAAGTTCCCGAAACAAGCAGGAACTGAAGATGGCTGTAGTACAGGCCTGGCAGAGTATCACCAGGGAAGATACCCAGCGTCTGGTGATGTCTATGCGTCGCAGACTTCAAGCAGTCATTGCATGCAAAGGATATGCGACCAAATATTAAAAATGATTAGTTTATTCTACATTATGTTAAACTGTCCAATATTTTTTGATGCCCGAAAATGGGGGGGACTATGTACAAAAGGTTCTATAATTTCTAAACGGTTCATCCGATATGTATGAAAATACCCTCAAATTAAATCTGACAGTCTGCTTCAACCTCATTGTCATTGTATCCTTCCAAACTCAAAGTGCTAGAGTACAGAACCAAAATAACAAAAAATGTGTCGCTGTCGAATGAATTATGGTGCTCACTGTGTGTGTGTGTGTGTGTGTGTGTATATATATATTTTTTATTTATTTATTTATTTATTTATTTACAAAATTCTGCATGCAGAATTTCTGATTGATGTTTTTCCTATCTACTATAGTCTTGCTGACTGAGTTGACCCCCTATTTCACTTTCATATAGCACAATTGGCTAGATAACACCTTTCGTATATTTTTGTCAAATTTCAAATGGGAAAATTTATTTTCTGGAATTTTTTTTGATTGCATGAAAAGATACACAGGCTTTTTCTTTTAATGCATTGACTGCTAGACCAACCATCTATGCTCCCTGATGCATAGATTTTTAGTTCAAGGTAATCATGACTTAGCGTATGCTGTTGGTCAGTGCTTCCTAAAGTAAAGCAGTATCTGTTTTCCTGATATTTGGCCTTTCTTTGGAAGGCCATATTTTTTGTCTTTACTGTCAAGGCCCAGTTTTGACAGTATTTCTCCAGCAGATCCAGATGCTGCTGTAGCCCCTGTGCTGTGGGTGATGGCAGCACCAGGTCATCTGCATAGAGTGGAAATTTCACTTCTGTGTTATTTAGAGAGAGGCCAGGAGCCAGGAAACTCAAACTGTAGCCCTGCCTCACTCCATGTTCTTCAGTTAAGTATTCTGGTCTTTTTCTTTTGGCAATTTTTCTTACACGCTTATTTTGCCTATATGTTGATTTCATCAAGTTTCCCCCAACACCACTTTGCAGAATTTAGTAATGGAGGCACTCATGCCAAATTGAATCAAATGTTTTCTATGAGTCCATGAATCAAGCAAAATATTTTCCTTCATTTATTTATTTTTTTGGTGAATTTGTTTATTAATTAGGGTGTGTAGGGTGTAAATTTGGTTTCTAGTGAGGTGTTTTGGAAGAAAGCCAATCTGACTCTTACTCAAGACATTATCAACACTGCAGAAAACCATTCCCCAGGTTACTGTTCCCACAAATGCCTCGGTAGTTGTTGGGGTCAAATTTGGCCCCACTTTTGTAAATTGGGGATATGAGCCCTTGATTGCAGATGTCAGGAAAGCGTCTTGTCTGAACCAGGTTGAATAATTTCAGGGAATTTTTAATAAGAGTTTTGTGAATGTGTTTTTGTTTCTACTCTTTTAGGGTTTATTTATATAGTTATAGCATTTCACAATATCTATGGCATAAATCTGGGTTCTGTGGTTGATGATGTTTCAGATTTGAAAGATGTTTTTTTAAAATTTTCCCTCATTTATTTGCTCTCTCTCTCTCTTTCTCACACACATACACATGTTTTTTGTTAAGATTAAAATTTTTAATGGACTATCAGGTAAGGATGAGAAACTTGAAAAACAAGAAAATATTCCCCAATTAAATTATTTAACAAATACAAAGCATTTTATATTCAGTCCAGTTTGCGTTGCGTGTACAAACTCTCTCACAGGCTGCTCTGTAGCATGTACAAACTCTCTCACAGCTGCTCTGTAGCGTGTACAAACTCTCTCACAGCTGCTCTGTAGCGTGTACAAACTCTCTCACAGCTGCTCAAACTCTCTCAAAACTGCTCTGTGGCTGCAGGATCCACAAGATCGCATCTCCACCCAAAGGTGTGCGACCTAATAGCTCCTTAAAACAGCCAATCAGATGCTTCCCTATGAAGAAAGCCTTCAGAGACCTAGCGGCAGGTATAATTGACCAATCCTCCTTGCTTAAGTCTCTCTCAGGGGGTGGAATTACACCGGTAAACAAGCCTTACCGTAAGAAGAGCACCCGAGTACTACTCCTGCAAGTGCAGGCTGCCGTGACATGCTCCTGGGTTCCTGATTGTGCTGGCGCTGACGCCATGCTTTGGGAGAAGAGGCAGTCCCCAGAGTATGGAGATATTTACTTACACTCTCAAGTGCCCTGGTTTTCAAATATATTTTCCCTGGCATTTTACCCTGCCTCACTAACTGTTTTATTGTGGTCATTGTGATTCAGGTCAGATATCATTAGTGAGGAATGTGCACTGTCTGTGATGAATGCTGTGTGTGTTTGAAGCCAACATGGCTGGCGCGTGGTTTGAGGCTGCCTGATTGGCCATTTGAATTAGATAAGGCTGTGACTGGATCAGACTGCGTAGGTGGCAGTACAGCGAGTGCTGCCGCTGTATCCTGTCCCGCTGGTAACCTCACTATACAGGAGTAATAGCCATTCTACTAGACTGTTAAATTCTGACAGTTGCCATTTTGGCAGTTGAAGCTCAGAGTTCCACAATGGAATGTTATGGTTCGACAGGGCAGGAAGGTAGAGGACTGACCTGCACGGTGAGCAGATACCCTGGCAATGTCACCTATGCTAAGACCAGGAAACATCATAAGGAGGAAGTACTGAGAGAGTCACCAGAAACCCTAACTGCAGACTGCTGCAGTAAAGCGGATAAGATGACTAAATCAAACCTGCTCTTATACACTGACTATCCCAGTGCCTGGAACACAGCCCTCTGAACAACTTTTACCCAACTTAAAATGAGAGGCATTTCTAAAGGGAGACAGCTATACATTGAGAATGATGACGGAATTATTAAATATGATTATACAAAATGTACCATAGATATTTACAGCAATGGCACCATTATGATTCAGGGCAATGAACCTCGCCTGGAAAATTTTCTCACTGTCCCTTTCCGGTGTGACCCCCACGCTCAGCCCGAGAAAGCCTGCCACAATGCAGGTGGAGATAGCTGAATTTAAAGAGAGCAGACTAATGGACTGTGACCTCATAAATATGTCTCTCTCTCTCTCTCTCTCACTCTGTCTCTCTCTCCCTCTCTCCCTCTCTCTCTCTGTCTCTCTCCCTCTCTCACTCTCTCCCACTCTCTCTCACTCTCTCACTCTCTCCCCTCTCTCACTCTCTCTCTCTCTCTCAGTTTATGCTCTGCTTCACTATAAATTTGACCCCCTTTTCACTATTAGTTCACCACGGCCTGGATTCCTGGAGACCAGCAGCACGTATTCTTGCAGTGTAAAGAAAAAACAAATTCTTGCAAATATCTGCGGCCAGCTTCCACACAGCGTAGGGCTCTTTTCCAGAGGTAGTGCATGACTCACTCCTTGCTCCACCTGTGAGACATTAATCATACAGAAGGTTAGAGAAATCTGACCTTTAGGTTTCAGGCTATGCGGTTTGTAGATGATTGGGTCAAAGGTTCGAGGTCAGAGTTTCTCGCCCCATTTTGAATTTCTGTGTGCATGAGATGTCTCTACCCTTTCCTGAGTCAAACCCTTTACTGAGAGCACACAAAGACCATGAGAAATGAACCATTGAGCTCTTCTGCCAGTTTTGTGGCTCATGCTGTCCCCTTCCAGCCAAGAAAAGTCAAAGGTTAAAGGTTGTACCTTACCTCCATGCATGTTCATGCTTGTTACATAGAAATTGCCATAGAGGTGGTATGTGTGTGTGTCTGTGTGTGTGCGTGCATGCGTGCGCACGCTCATGTGCGTACATGTGTAGACAGATGAAAAAAAGTTTTTTAAAGAATGCTAAGTAAAATATAGACTGCAGGTAACTGAATGGTGGATCAGTGGCTGTATACAAGTAGATTACTGAAGTTGTTGCGCAGGTGTGGTGCTGATTGTGGTTAGTGTTCAGACGGACAGAAACCGCCTCACACAGGCTGTCTGTGATCTGTGAGGGTGAATGTACTGAGCGCCTGATGCTGCGGTGGAGGCCAGTGGCAGCGCTCAGGGAAAGCTTGCTGTTTACGCAAACAAATGTGACCGAGAGACGCTGCTGCTCTGTGGTCCCCAGCCAATTGCATAATAATACGGACTGTTCAGAGGAGTAACACAGTGTTCTGGGTCTGATGTGTGGCGTGGACGTCTTCTCCGGGCACAGCTGTGTGTGTCGCTGGCCATGAGCCCTCAGACCGGTGGCCATGCTGCAGTGGTGTTTGTCTTCACACCTCTTCTCCCCTCCCATGGGTGTTTCCTGTGAGCTTGGTGCTCCTCCCCTGGGGATCAGCTGTGCGTTTCTTCAGGAGGAAGGGGATTGGCGGTTGCCAGGAGGCGTGATGTTGCTTAGTGCAGCCTGGCTTCTACGCAGCACTCTACACTCTTAACACCGGTGACTGTTTCAGGGCCTTGGTCCTGTAGGGCCCTCACCCGCAAAGCTACTCAGTGCAGGCACTTACTGGACCACTCAACCCTGGTCCTGGAGGGCCACAGTGTCTGTAGGCTACTCAGCCCTGGTCCTGGAGGGCCACAGTGCCTGTAGGCCACTCAGCCCTGGTCCTGGAGGGCCACAGTGCCTGTAGGCTACTCAACCCTGGTCCTGGAGGGCCACAGTACCTATAGGCTACTCAACCCTGGTCCCGGAGGGCCACAGTGCCTGTAGGCTACTCAACCCTGGTCCCGGAGGGCCACAGTGCCTGTAGGCTACTCCACCCTGGTCCTGGAGGGCCACAGTGCCTTTAGAGCCACTCAAACCTGAGTCCTGGAGGGCCACAGTGTCAGTAGGCTACTCAACCCTGGTCCTGGAGGGCCACAGTGCCTGTAGGCTACTCAACCCTGGTCCTGGAGGGCCACAGTGCCTGTAAACCACTCAACCCTTGTCCTGGAGGGCCACAGTACCTGTAGGCCACTCAGCACTGATCCTGGAGGGCCACAGTGCTTGCAAGAGCACTCAACCCTGGTCCTGGAGGGCCACAGTGTCAGTAGGCCACTCAACCCTGGTCCTGGAGGGCCACAGTGCCTGTAGGCTACTCCATCCTGGTCCTGGAGGGCCACAGTGCCTTTAGGGCCACTCAAACCTGAGTCCTGGAGGGCCGCAGTGTCAGTAGGCCACTCAACCCAGGTCTTGGAGAGCCACAGTGCCTGTAAACCACTCAACCCTTGTCCTGGAGGGCCACAGTATTTGTAGGGTCAATCGACCCTGGTCCTGGAGGACCACAGTGCCTGTAGGCCACTCAGCACTGGTCCTGGAGAGCCACAGTGCCTGTAAACCACTCAACCCTTGTCCTGGAGGGCCACAGTGCCTGTAGGGCCACTCAACCCTGGTCCTGGAGGGCCACGGTGCCTGTAGGCTACTCAACCCTGGTCCTGGAGGGCCAGAGTGCCTGTAGGCCACTCAGCCCTGGTCCCGGAGGGCCACAGTGCCTGTAGGCTACTCAACCCTGGTCCCGGAGGGCCACATTGCCTGTAGGCCACTCAACCCTGGTCCCGGAGGGCCACAGTGCCTGTAGGCTACTCAACCCTGGTCCTGGAGGGCCACAGTGCCTGTAGGCTACTCCACCCTGGTCCTGGAGGGCCACAGTGCCTGTAGGCTACTCAACCCTGGTCCTGGAGGGCCACAGTGCCTGTAGGCTACTCAACCCTGGTCCTGGAGGGCCACAGTGCCTGTAAACCACTCAACCCTTGTCCTGGAGGGCCACAGTACCTGTAGGCCACTCAGCACTGGTCCTGGAGGGCCACAGTGCTTGCAAGAGCACTCAACCCTGGTCCTGGAGGGCCACAGTGTCAGTAGGCCACTCAAACTCGGGTCCTGGAGGGCCACAGTCTCTGTAAGCCACTCAACCCTGGTCCTGGAGGGCCACGTTATGACGGTACAAAATGTAATATTTATTGATTGTTGACTGGTGCAAGGCAAAATTTTGTTTTGGGTTTGGTCTGACATAAATATCTAAATATATTTTGTGTGATGCATGATCTTGTTTTTATTGTTTTCTCATGCGAAGACCTTGATGTGACAGAAGAAGTCTTGTGATGCATTGGGTGTTGGCTGTGTGTAATGAAATATAAGAATTTCACTTATTATTTTTACTTTTGGGTGTAGCATTGCAGTTCCCAGGCATATAATACGGTTGTATGATTGATGGTTCTTTCGTGTAGCTGAGACTGCTCTGAGCCATGGTTTGATAGTCAGTGTTGTGCAAGTTCACACTTCACAAGAACAAGCTCAAAGTTCAGTTCACACAGATTAAAATGAACTAGTTCACGTTCATATTTCACAATTTTGAATTTTGAACTAAGTTCACAGTCCCAAAAATGAACTAGTTCACGTTCATTTCTTCCGTTTTTTAAATTCTATTCTATTCTTTTTCAGTAGAACCTCCTCCTACCCATCCACCCCAAGCCCAATCATTGCCACTGCCCACTTCCCGAACTAAATGAATTACTGTATACTACTATAGAATCAAGATTACTTTTAAAAGCCAAGAAAAAACAATGTGAGTATATGTTTTACCACTTAAACAATATGTCATATTATGCATAAAGTGAAAAAAGAGGTGCTGTAAAGGTATACTGTAGATGCAATGGAAATTTTATTTAGCCTGCATGAACCAAATTATGCAGAAGTTCAAAAACATAAAATAGATTCATATGCTTCCAAGCGAGTTGGTACAGGCTCCATCACTGGCTTCATTACAGTCGCTAGCTGAAAGATGTGCTATGATCAATCCTATAGTGGGCTTTTGCTGTTTATTGTAGGTGCCATAGAAATTTTCGGTGCCGTTGCCCGTAATCGAATGCTTTCATTTTTATCGTTCGACTGACCAAGTACCGTTAAAAAGCAAATTTTATGGGTTAGTGCTATTGGCTTATGCTAGCTATATCATATAAACCTCATACAGGGATCAGTAAAGGCTAACAACACACTAGCACTTACTTCTTGCTAGTTTTATCACCACTGCTGTGAAGTGAAATGTGGACAAACTACGTTTTCTATGAGAAATGTGTATGTCTATGCTGCTTACGGCACCTGGCGAGGATTTACGGCAACCGGATGTAATTTTAGCAACGCAGCAACAAGTACTGCTGAAGCCAGTTCATATGAATATTTGAAAGACTTTTATGAACAAATGTATATATGTCTATGGTAAGCAGTGCGTGAGCGTCGTTAACTCTCGCGAGAGCGTAGTTAACTCTCGCGAGAGTTAACGACGCTCACGTTCACATTCATTAGCTGCAAAAGGATATGTTCAGTTCACCGTTCACCAGAAATATGAGCGTGTTCAATGCACGCCGCTCTTTTAGCACGTTCATGCACAACACTGGTGATAGTAAAGGTGGACTGGAGGGTTAACCACCTGAGCCCATTCAGGTTCCTGCCACCGTTTTGGTTGTGTCAGCAGTAGAGACTTCGTCTGAGTGGCTCTGTGATGTTCATTTACCAGCATTTGACTGTCCTGCCATCCCTTCCTCCCAGCCCCCCTCGTTTCCCCTGATCACTGATCTGTAATATGCTGCTGAACTTCACCCTTCAGCTGCTCAGTGCTGCTCGCTCCTCTGCGGGTGACTGCTCTTGCTCTCTTTCATCAGCTGAGACATATGCGCCGGTGCTGTGGGCTCAGCTGCTCCAGGCACAGCCGGGATGTTTTTCCGCTCCTGGGAGAACGCTGTGTCGCCTGTTTTTCTTCTTCTTCTTTTTTTTGTTCCTTCTTAGTTAATTAGGTTCGATTTAGCCGTTAATTGAATTGGGCTGTTGATTGGGACACGCAGGTCAGAGTGTTAAAGTGATTAGGTGGCTGAAACTCACAGATGCCTATTTGTGTCTAACGACGCCCCTCTCTCTGTCACTGCCTGATGATGGCACTCATTATGATGTCACAAAGGGAAGGGGCTGTGAATCTGGGAGACGCAAGCCGTTGCCCCGTCGCCTTTGGATGGTGCTCGCTGTTGCGTTTAACCTTGACCCTGAGTGTGAAAGACATCTCTAGAATAAATATGTGAAAGTTCTAGAGAAGCAGTGTGAAACAGTGCACCTGGACATAGCAGTGCAATGAGGAAGTAGTGTGAAGAGAGTGAGAAAAAGGAAGAGAGATGAAGGGAGGGACACAAAGAGAGTAATAAAATGCCACTGAACGAAGGCTTGCGAGTGAATGCCCAATGCTGACACATAGCAAATAAAAGATTAGATCAGCAGATAATAACAATCCATTCAATATGTTTTCAGAGTTGTCTTTCACTTTACTAATTACAGTTTCACCATGTATTATATCTCTCTGTTATATTTTAAGAGTTTGCTAAATTAAGTTCATGGCAATAAAGAACACAAAATTGAACTAAACTGAATTTAACAGAGGGAGTTTGAGGGGAAATTAGACAGAAGAGAGAATAGAGAGAGGGAGAGACAGGAGAAGCATTCATGGAGGGAAATGAAGGAGAAAGGGATAGAGAGGGTAGAAAAGAGGGTATGATACAGGTCCTCTCAGAGATACCTAATTGCCACTGATCTGTTCTGTGCTGTTCTGTAAAACCCGATGTGGAAAAGCAACAGAGCACAATGGCACACCCTGGAAGGGAATTCTCCACTATGTCACTTTTTCCAGATGGCACATGCCACACAGTGGACATTTGTTATTTTGTTAAAAACAACCGCTCCTAAAATGAGGCTCTATACTGGTTCTATAATCATAATCACGTGATCAAATTTACTTCATCTTCAGTTATACTTTTTAACAGTCAGTAATGATCAGATGATGACTGTACTGTCTTTTCACCTGCTCCTCCTCACAAGCTAGCTTTCTAAAGAAATAGGTTATTCTACGGGCCATATCTGCAAGGTTGACAACATTAATCTGATAGGGTGTCATTTAGGAAACTCTTTTGAAAATATTGGATGTGCTTGGGTCCAAAGGTAACCAGGATGTAGACTACCTCTCCGAACGTAGCAAACTCAATGTCTGATCCTGTCCTCCATGCATACCGTGCTGTAGCTTTTCATTCTTTGATAGCGCCATTGCGCTGATGATCATACAGCACCACATCGGGGTGAAGCCGCCATTGCCGTTACTAATGATAGAAACCCAGTGAATACAGCGTTTGAATTTATAATGTTTTTTTGTGCTGACACGGTCAGAATTTTGTGGCACCCCAAAGCGGCCACCTGAGAATTCCCTGTGCGGGAGAGTCCTGCCACTGTGCGTACCTGGTGATCCTGCCACTGTGCGTACCTGGTGATCCTGCCACTGTGCGTACCTGGTGAGTCACGGCTAGATGTGAGCACTGCGCCTCACAAATATGTGTACAGCTATTAAACACATTTGGGTTACACTTTGCACAGAGTGTGTAACCCTATCACAGTGCAAGCATGGCTCTGAATCATTCAGAAGCATGTATGCAGCCATTTTACTCAGAGACTTACTCCTGTTTGAAGAAAAGTACTGCTTTTTTATATCCGTCCTTTATAAAGATATTAAATCCTGCTAATAAAGGTGGTATATGTGCTTTATGAACGCTTCAGGGATACATACTACATGTAAACATTTGGGCAGGATTATATAAAGTGTTTATGAACACGAGGCAAAGGTGGCCTCTCATCTACAGGGCTTGCTGCCTAACATCCCATAAACCTCTGTAACTGTGAAGCAGCTTATAGATAAGATCTGTTTCTCACAGCTTCAGTTACCTGGCCAATAGAAGGACAGGGAGGCATGGCAGCGTCTGGTTCCATAATGGTACAGGCTGTCACCCCCAACAAGTAGTTGGTATCTTCCACCTGTGATGTCATGTGCAGAGTGCTTGGCTGTCAGTGGTTGCCAGATGGCAGGTGATGGACACAAAGACACGTATTAAATGTCAGCTGGCACTGATACAGTTCATCCAGATCAAGTTACTTTTGGGACCATCCTGCTAAAGAAGACACAAGGTTTTGAAATGCAAATGTGTCCTGAAAATCCTGCCACTATGCACTGAAAAAAAAAAAGTTTCATTGGATAAACCGAAAGTTGAATTTAAACAGTTGTCGGGGATTGTATAATTCCTAAGAGGAGGACTGCTATTGGACAGTCATTTCCTTCAGTGAGGGAAGTTCACTCTGGGAACATGCTTCCTGCACACGTAAAAAACTGCAACACATATCGCTGACCTAGCTTACCTGAAATTGTTGGTAGAAGACAGCCAAATGTGTGCCCATGCTCTGTAAACATCTCTACAGCTTGATTCATGCTGTCATGTTTTGCTATACTGGCACATTTACTGAAACCTTTATCAGTGTGCACTGTCCCTGTAAAACTAAACTGAATAAAGTTTGTTAAACCTATATTGAATTTTTAGGTTCGTTCAAATTTTCAGCTGAGCCTAAAATATACAGGTGTAACAAAATGAAGTAAAATTTTAAGGTTATCCAATTCAACTTTTTTTTTTCTGTGAAAAAATTGTGCCAAAATATGATGGTGTCTGATTACTCCATCGCTTGGTCCACAGTTGCATTTTGACTCAGGAGCTCTTATGTGATTAGGTTTGCTAACTGAATTGGGCTGTTGAGCGGGACATATAGGTTTAAGGGTGTGGTGTTAAAGCGACCAGATGTTTGAAACACAGATGCCCATCTGTGCTCTGTCCCTCCCCCACGACCTTCTGTTAGACCTCCCCCTGCCCAGTTCTAGTACCCAGCATGCTTCTGACCTGCCTGAAACGTGATGGTTTCCCTTATTATGATGTCACAAAGGGAGGAGTAAGTGGAGGCTGGCCTGAGAGAACAGTGATGTCCATCTGACAAGTTAGCCCCCCCCCCCCCTGCTGAAAGCCTTACTGTGGAGGAAATGGGTTCACTTTAACTGAGTGGAGCTGGGCTGTGTCTCTGTACTCTGAGGGAGGCACTTGAACCTGGACTGCTTGTCCTCGATCCAGCACAGTTTGAAAATGTGATTCCCCCGTACCCAGTGACCCTGCTTGGCCGAGTCTGCCAGGTGCATGCCGTTTGGCGGAGGGGCTGATGGGGGCCGTGCTTGTGTCTGCAGGTTGGGACATGCGCGTGACGGACTGAGCTGTTGCCATGGTGTCTGCGAGGCTTCCGTTCCTGTCCGTCTGTGTGGCGTGCGCCGTCGGCCTGCTCCGTGAGTAACCGCGCCTAATTTCATTCCTGGGTGAACAAGTGCATGCAACACTTTGCTTTATCTGCCGTCATGTGAGGCAGGACAAGCTAACACAGCCATTTAACACGGTTGTGTTGACTAACATTGTTTATAGTTAATTCAGTTAATTCAGCTTAGCTCTTCTGACCATATGAATATATGAATCATTGAGATGGAACATTTGCAGTGTAGAGTCAGAGTTATGCTGCTAACAGTAAACAGAACTCGTGCTCCAGGCTAACAGAATTTTTCAAATGTGTATCTCCCCCCCCAGGTCCGGCCCGAGGGGAGGAGTCAGTTGTCCATGCTAAGGTGGGTGGAGTGGCAGAATTGGGCTGCAGGCTGGCCTCGGATGCCACGCCCCCACCCCTCTTCCCCCTGCACGTGGTGGAGTGGGTGCGGCAGGACTTTGATGTCCCGGTCCTGATCAAGTTCGGCCCATACGCCCCCCGCGTGCATCCCAGTTTTGAGGGTGAGTCCACTCCGCGATCCGGACCTCACACTAAAGCCCCCGGGAAGTCATTATTAGGAATGATTATGTAAATTTTACTCATGCCCTATGCACACACACACACACACACACACACCAAAGCACACACACTCCCCACACACACACCTACACACACACTCACTCACATACACACACATGCACATGCGCTCATACACACTCACACATGCTTACACACACACACACACACCAAAGCACACACACTCCCCACACACACACCTACACACACACTCACTCACACACACACACACATGCACACGCACTCACACACACTCACACATGCTTACACACACACGCACTCACACATGCACTCACACATGCACACACACACACACACTCACACATGCAGACTCACACATGCACACACACGCACTCACACACACTCACTCACACATGCACACACACTCACTCACACATGCATACACACGCATGCACACACACACACACACACACTCACACACACACACACATTTTTTTTTATAATCATGACCCATGTGAATGATCACTCCTCCGGGACCGGTACACGTCAGGTGGGGAAGTTAGGGACTCTCCACTGTTCAGCTTCATGCAGACTCCTCACTTCCTGTGTTCTGCTGAAATCCTCACCTGGACCCAGTCAACAATGCAGAATGCTAATGCGTTACATTTGCAGACTCTCAGAATGGTGGTCGAGTGGCAGAATGTTGGTTTTGTGCTGTATCGCACCGTTTGCTCTCCTGGTGGCACATCCAGGACATGACAACATGGCGCCACCATCACATTTTACACATGACTGGCTACGACCGACGTGCGCAATAGTGTGTGGAGATGTGGTGGCATCTTGGGTTCGTGGGCATCTTGGGTTCATGGGAATGTGCATTTGCATAGGGTTTTGACATAGAGGGAATCGAAAGATTGTTGAATTGAGAACTTTTGAGTCCTGAAGCCTTCTGGGAGGATGCTGAATAGGAAGGAGTTGTTTGGCCCCTTTTTACTTTGTTTGCTCACCATGTCAAACACACTATCACTGTGAACTATGGTGATGTTACAACCCTGAATAAACTCACTATCTCTGAACTGTGGAGCAGTTTAATTTGCATTATCTGGAGCAAGAGGGCTGAAGTGGCCCTTCCTCTGAGGTAGTGTGTATTGCGAGTCTCTGATTCTGACCAACGTTGTAGCTGTATTATTGCACTGTATTCACCATCACCTAACCCTCACCACCACCATAGCCATAGCCTAATTTTACCTCTTCACCACCTCACTGTGACCCAACCTTACCAGCTCACCACCTCACTGTGTCCCAACCTTACCTCCTCACCACCTCACTGTGTCCCAACATTACCTCCTCACCACCTCACTGTCCCAACATTACCTCTTCACCACCTCACTGTGTCCCAACCTTACCTCTTCACCACCTCACTGTGTCCCAACATTACCTCCTCACCACCTCACTGTGTCCCAACATTACCTCCTCACCACCTCACTGTGTCCCAACCTTACCTCCTCACCACCTCACTGTGTCCCAACCTTACCTCCTCACCACATCACTGTGACCCAACATTACCTCCTCACCACATCACTGTGACCCAACCTTACCAGCTCACCACCTCACTGTGACCCAACCTTACCAGCTCACCACCTTACTGTGTCCCAACCTTACCTCCTCACCACCTCACTGTGACCCAACATTACCTCCTCACCACATCACTGTTACCCAACCTTACTAGCTCACCACCTCACTGTGACCCAACATTACCTCCTCACCACCTCACTGTGACCCAACATTACCTCCTCACCACATCACTGTTACCCAACCTTACCTCCTCACCACCTCACTGTGACCCAACATTACCGCCTCACCACATCACTGTTACCCAACCTTACTAGCTCACCACCTCACTGTGACCCAACATTACCTCCTCACCACATCACTGTTACCCAACCTTACTAGCTCACCACCTCACTGTGACCCAACATTACCTCCTCACCACCTCACTGTGACCCAACATTACCTCCTCACCACATCACTGTGACCCAACCTTACCTCCTCACCACCTCACTGTGACCCAACATTACCGCCTCACCACCTCACTGTGACCCAACATTACCTCCTCACCACATCACTGTGACCCAACATTACCTCCTCACCACATCACTGTTACCCAACCTTACCAGCTCACCACCTCACTGTGACCCAACATTACCTCCTCACCACCTCACTGTGACCCAACATTACCGCCTCACCACCTCACTATGAGCCAACATTACCTCCTCACCACATCACTGTGACCCAACCTTACCTCCTCACCACCTCATTGTGACCCAATCTTAGCTTCTTTACAGCCTCATTGGAAATTGACCATAGCCCTGTTATTTCCTCAGGCTAACCTCTGGCTAATGCCTAAACTCTGAACCCTGGCATGAAGGAGTTCCCCAAAATGGAACCTGTTTCACAGCTCTCTGAGCTTCTGTGAAACTCTCCCTGGGTTTAGGGTATCGCTGGGAGGAGAATGTGGTTGTAAACGCGTCTCTTTCTTTGTGAATGTTTTTCTCGCTTTCTGTCTGTCACTGTTATCCGGATTCTGTGACAATAGCACTGAGCAGGTAGGGCTTTGTGCTTTCAGACAATGGCCTGATGCAGCAGTCTCAGATTGCGCGGCATTAGCGTTCTCACGCCGCGCTCTCTAAAAGGAAGGCCGAAGGGCGTACGGTCACGTTATGAGCCTCTGTGTTAGGAACAGGGCTCATATTAAAGCAGTCCCAGAGGGGAAACAGCATGTTGAATTAATGTCAAAGCCATGGAAGCAGTCTGGTGCCCTCATGTCTAAAGAGATATGGTGATGAAATAATACATCAGTTGTAAGAAGTTGAATCCTTTATTGCCCAGAATTGCTAGCTTACATCACAATAGACTTATTTCTCCATATATAAACTCCTGCATGGATTGAAGGCAGGACGGTGCCTAATTCAGAACAAGTCAGCCATCTTGTCCACAGGGGCTTGTGTATAGTTCTTGTATATATAAATACAACCATACTTGTATAAGTACAGTATTTATAGGAGGCTGAAGCAGTATTGCCCAGGTGTCATGTTTGATATGTTTGGTAGACAGCAAGACTCCAGAGAACATAAAGATAAGAAAACCATAAAAACGATCACTGCAGCAAGTGCTGGTGACTCAGGCCTGGGCATGCTGGGAGAACTGGCACGCTTGCTCGCCCATTCAGTGGTTGGTTGGTTGGGGTGAGGAGCCCACTTGCTTGCCCACTCAGTGGTTGGTTGGGGTGAGGAGCCCACTTGCTTTCCCACTCAGTGGTTGGTTGGGGTGAGGAGCCCACTTGCTCGCCCACTCAGTGGTTGGTTGGGGTGAGGAGCCCACTTGCTTTCCCACTCAGTGGTTGGTTGGGGTGAGGAGCCCACTTGCTTGCCCACTCAGTGGTTGGTTGGGGTGAGGAGCCTGCTCGCTTGCTCAATTGGTGGTTGGTTGGTTGGTTGGTTGGTATGAGGAGGTGAATAAAAGGTTCTGTAGCTAGCAGTTGGGGGACTCAGGGGCTCACAGAGTCTGCGACAAACAAAGATTCTCAGCTGACCTGCAAGCATGTTGGGGATTCTGTGGGTGAGAGAGGAGAGGACATGCAGAAAAGCTGACTGCACTGAGAGAGAGACATGCAGAAAAGCTGACTGCACTGAGGAGAGAGACATGCAGAAAAGCTGACTGCACTGAGGAGAGAGACATGCAGAAAAGCTGACTGTACTGAAGAGAGAGACATGCAGAAAAGCTGACTGCACTGAGAAGGGAGAGAGACATGCAGAAAAGCTGACTGCACTGAGGAGAGAGACATGCAGAAAAGCTGACTGCACTGAGGAGAGAGACATGCAGAAAAGCTGACTGTACTGAAGAGAGAGAGACATGCAGAAAAGCTGACTGCACTGAGAGAGAGAGACATGCAGAAAAGCTGACTGCATTGAGAGAGAGAGACATGCAGAAAAGCTGACTGCACTGAAGAGAGTGACATGCAGAAAAGCTGACTGCACTGAAGAGAGAGACATGCAGAAAAGCTGACTGTACTGAGAAAGAGACATGCAGAAAAGCTGACTGCACTGAAGAGAGAGAGACATGCAGAAAAGCTGACTGTACTGAAGAGAGAGAGACATGCAGAAAAGCTGACTGCACTGAAGAGAGAGACATGCAGAAAAGCTGACTGCACTGAGAGAGAGAGACATGCAGAAAAGCTGACTGCACTGAGGAGAGAGACATGCAGAAAAGCTGACTGCACTGAAGAGAGACATGCAGAGTGCTGGTTATGCTTAATTGGCATGTCACGAGAGATTTTATTTTGCCGAGAGGTAAATTTACTGACAATCATAAAATAGCGGATAACAGTAATTAAGTCGTGATTCAGTAAGCTGACAATGATTAACTATTGATGCAAGAGAAAATAACTTGTGAATTACTGCAGTTATTCACTGCTCCTCAGGTTGTGGAATGACGTTACGTATTGTACTGTCAATGGTATACAATTTCCTTTTTCTCTTTCTCTCTCTACCTCCCTCTCTCACTCCCCTCTCCATAGTTTCTCCTTACGTGCTGTCTTTCTCAAGCTATCTGCTTGAGCAATTTTTCTACCATCCAGTAAAAATGCCTTTTTGAACAATATTGTTTTTCAAGTCACAACACAGGCACAAAAGTTCCATTCCCCAGCTAGATACCCCTCCCCCTTTAGCTGTCATAGCAACTGAATTTAAATCCAAACTCCCAGCCCTGGGAATTCTTACCCTGTGCCACACAGAGTAACATAATATCACTGAATTGGAGGCAGTCAGCAGTGGTAGTGTAGATGGACAGGAGGTAAATAGGGTTAAGTGAAACACTACACAATTTCCCCGTGGCTGGACAATTTGCATTGTGCTTGCAGCTGGGCTTTTAAAATCAACACAGCATGGTGTGTGGGTGTGTTTGTGGCAGAGAGTGAGAGGATTTGTGTGTGTTTTTAGTGAGCATGCAAGCGGTTGTGCATGTTTGTGTGAGCGTGAGAGAATGTGTGTGTTTTGGTGAGTGTGTGAGCATTTGTGTGTGTGAGCGAGAATTTGTGTGTGTTTTAGTGTGTGTGTGAATGTTTGTGTGTATGAGAGAGAATTTGTGTGTGTTTTAGTGTGTGTGAACGTATGTGTGTGAGAGAGAATTCGTGTGTGTTTTAGTGAGTGTGTGAGCGTGTGTGTGAGCGTGAGAGAATTTGTGTGTGTTTTAGTGTGCGTGTGAGCGTGTGTGTGAGCGTGAGAGAATTTTTGTGTGTTTTAGTGAGTGTGTGAGCATGTGTGTGAGCATGAGAGAATTTGTGTGTGTTTTAGTGAGTGTGTGAGCGGTAGTGTGAACGTGAGATAATCTGTGCGTGTTTTCGTGAGTGTGTGAGCATTTGTGTGTGTGAGAGAGAATTTGTGTGTGTTTTTTGTGTGTGTGTGAACGTGTGTGTGAGCGTGAGAGAATTTGTATGTGTTTTAGTGAGTGTGTGAGCATTTTTGTGACCGTGAGAGAATGTGTGTGTGTTTCAGTGAGTGTGTGGGCGTTTGTGTGTGTGACAGAGTATTTGTGTGTGTTTTAGTGTGTGTGTGAGCGTGAGAGAATTTGTGTGTGTTTTAGTGTGTGTGTGAGCGTGTGTGTGAGCGTGAGAGAATTTGTGTGTGTTTTAGTGTGTGTGTGAGCGTGTGTGTGAGCGTGAGAGAATTTGTGTGTGTTTTAGTGAGTGTGTGAGCATTTGTGTGTGTGAGCGAGAATTTGTGTGTGTTTTAGTGAGTGTGTGAGCATTTGTGTGTGTGAGCGAGAATTTGTGTGTGTTTTAGTGTGTGTGTGAACATTTGTGTGTGTGAGAGAGAATTTGTGTGTGTTTTATTGAGTGTGTGAGCATTTGTGTGTGTGAGAGAATTTGTGTGTGTTTTAGTGAGTGTGTGATCGTGTGTGTGAGCGTGAGAGAATTTGTGTGTGTTTTAGTGAGTGTGTGAGCGGTAGTGTGAACGTGAGAGAATCTGTGTGTGTTTTAGTGAGTGTGTGAGCATTTGTGTGTGTGAGAGAGAATTTGTGTGTGTTTTAGTGTGTGTGTGAGCGTGTGTGTGACCGTGAGAGAATGTGTGTGTGTTTTAGTGAGTGTGTGGGCGTTTGTGTGTGTGAGAGAGAATTTGTATGTGTTTTAGTGTGTGTGTGAGCGTGTGTGTGAGCGTGAGAGAATTTGTGTGTGTTTTAGTGTGTGTGTGAGCGTGAGAGAATTTGTGTGTGTTTTAGTGTGTGTGTGAGCGTGTGTGTGAGCGTGAGAGAATTTTTGTGTGTTTTAGTGAGTGTGTGAGCGTGTGTGTGAGCGTGAGAGAATGTGTGTGTGTTTTAGTGAGTGTGTGGGCGTTTGTGTCTGTGAGAGAGAATTTGTGTGTGTTTTAGTGTGTGTGAGCGTGTGTGTGAGCGTGAGAGAATTTGTGTGTGTTTTAGTGAGTGTGTGAGAATTTGTGTGTGTGAGCGAGAATTTGTGTGTGTTTTAGTGTGTGTGTGAATGTTTGTGTGTATGAGAGAGAATTTGTGTGTGTTTTAGTGTGTGTGAACGTTTGTGTGTGAGAGAGAATTTGTGTGTGTTTTAGTGAGTGTGTGAGCGTGTGTGTGAGCGTGAGAGAATTTGTGTGTGTTTTAGTGTGCGTGTGAGCGTGTGTGTGAGCGTGAGAGAATTTGTGTGTGTTTTAGTGAGTGTGTGATCGTGTGTGTGAGTGTGAGAGAATTTGTGTGTGTTTTAGTGAGTGTGTGAGCGGTAGTGTGAACATGAGAGAATCTGTGTGTGTTTTAGTGAGTGTGTGAGCATTTGTGTGTGTTTTAGTATGTGTGAGCGTGTGTGTGACCGTGAGAGAATGTGTGTGTGTTTTAGTGAGTGTGTGGGCGTTTGTGTGTGTGAGAGAGAATTTGTGTGTGTTTTAGTGTGTGTGTGAGCTTGTGTGTGAGCGTGTGTGTGAGCGTGAGAGAATTTGTGTGTGTTTTAGTGAGTGTGTGAGCGTGAGAGAATTTGTGTGTGTTTTAGTGTGTGTGTGAGCGTGAGAGAATTTGTGTGTGTTTTAGTGTGTGTGTGAGCGTGAGAGAATTTGTGTGTGTTTTAGTGTGCGTGTGAGCGTGTGTGAGCGTGAGAATTTGTGTGTGTTTTAGTGTGTGTGTGAGCGTGTGTGTAAGCGTGAGAGAATTTGTATGTTTTAGTGAGTGTGTGAGCGTTAGTGTGTGTATGAGAGAATTTGTGTGTGTTTTAGTGAGTGTGTGAGCGTTAGTGTGTGTGTGAGAGAATTTGTGTGTGTTTTAGTGTGTGTGTGAGCGTGTGTGTGTGTGAGAGAATTTGTGTGTGTTTTAGTGTGTGTGTGAGCGTGTGTGTGTGTGAGCTGTCCTGGGTGTCACTCACTCCGTGGGTGTTTGGAAAAGAGTGCAGGAAACGGGTTAGAGAGAGGGTGACCTCACTGTGATAAGAGACACACCTCTGTCAACACCTCGCCCTTCCTGCTTCCTGGTTGCCATGGTGAGGACAGACCCCTGTCCACTCACGGTTTGGCTGCTGAGGTCAGTAATTATCAGCACTGACCCCCTGCTCAGGGTTTGGCTGCTGCGGTCAGTAATTATCAGCACAGACCCCCTGCTCAGGGTTTGGCTGCTGCGGTCAGTAATTATCAGCACAGACCCCCTGCTCAGGGTTTGGCTGCTGAGGTCAGTAATTATCAGCACAGGCCCCCTGCTCAGGGTTTGGCTGCTGAGGTCAGTAATTATCAGCACTGACCCCCTGCTCAGGGTTTGGCTGCTGCGGTCAGTAATTATCAGCACAGACCCCCTGCTCAGGGTTTGGCTGCTGAGGTCAGTAATTATCAGCACAGACCCCCTGGCATTCCAGGGAACGGCTGTGAGCTCAGCTCCTGCCACTTTAATGCCGCTCTCTGCCCTTTGAAGCTGCAGGTCCTCAGGATGGCAGTCTAAAGAGCTGTAGTGTGAGGCATTAACTCATATGCCCACCTTCTTCCTGCAAAACCAGCTCTCAGGCCTACTAATCCCCCTCCCTGCGTCTGCGCATGCCTGCTCACCTCGGCTAAGGAGAACTGGCTTATATAAAAGCAGCTTTTAAAATACTATTAGAAAGTTTAAAGAAGAATTATGGCTGTTATATATCTGTTAGTACGGATCCATTCTGTAGGCTGTCAGTGTCTGTCTTGTCACATGTTTTTTATGATTTCAAACTGGGTGTGAAAGTTCACAGTGGATCTTCCCTGTGTAAATCATTCACAAGTAATCCATCAGTATTTTTGTGGGGTTTTTCTTTTTATCCTGAAAGTGACTGTTTATTTCATCCCAGATTCATGGTTCAGGCACACGAGCAAATGTTTGTAACCGTCACGGAGTATAACCTGCCATGACCACGGTACAGCGACTGTTAGCTCTTCTGAGCAGTGAAGCTATACATGTCACACAAACAATGGATGTGAGGAGACTATTTACTTTCAAACTGATATGGCTGCCCTGACATTGGCTGGACCTGTGTTCTGTGGACATAAAACATGTTGTTATCATCATAGAGACTGTGTGTGAAAGGGGTTGGGAAAAAACAGGCAGGGAGAGACGGGGGGGGGGGGGGGGGGGGGGAGAAGAGGGAGGAGATCAGTGCTCCAAAGACCAGGCTACAATTACCAAGCAACCAGAGATCATATTTCAAAGCCCAAACAAGTGCTTTGTGGGTGTGTGTGGGTGTGTGTGTATGTGTGTGTTTGTGTGTCTGTGTGTGTGTTGCACTATAAATATACATGTACTGTTCATGCAGAAATGATTTTTCATGTTCAACAGAAAGCCAGGTGAATGTACACATGCAAGGGAGGGTTGGATGTCATACTGTATGTCAGTAGTAATGTTTAGGTCTGTGGTAGTACTGTGTGTCAGTGCTGTTTCACCTATGTGGTGGGTCTGTGTCAGTGCTGATTTGGCTGTGTGATAGGGATGTGTCAGTGCTGATTTAGCTCTGTGGTAGGGCTGTGTCAGTGCAGATATAACTGTGTGAGAGGACTCTGTCAGTGATAATTTACCTGTGTGATAGTTCTGTGCCAGTGCTAATTTACCTGTGTGATGGGCCTGTGCCAATACTAATTTACCTGTGTGATGGGTCTGTGTCAGTGCTAATTTACCTGTGTGATGGGTCTTTGTCAGTGCTGATTTACCTGTGTGATAGGGCTATGTCAGTGCTGATTTAGCTGTGTGATAAGGCTATGTCAGTGCTGATTTACCTGTGAGATAGTTCTGTGTCAGTGCTGGTTTAGCTGTGTAATAGGGCTGTGTCAGTGCTGATTTAGCTGTGTGATAGGGCTATGTCAGTGCTGATTTACCTGTGAGATAGTTCTGTGTCAGTGCTGGTTTAGCTGTGTAATAGGGCTGTGTCAGTGCTGATTTACCTGTGTGATAGGGCTATGTCAGTGCTGATTGAGCTGTGTGATAGGGCTTTGTCAGTGCTAATTTAGCTGTGTGATAGGGCTGTGTCAGTGCTGATTTAGCTGTGTGATAAGGCTATGTCAGTACTGATTTAGCTGTGTGATAGGGCTATGTCAGTGCTGATTTAGCTGTGTGATAGGGCTATGTCAGTGCTGATTTACCTGTGTGATAGGTCTCTGTCAGTGATAATTTACCTCTGTGCTGGGTCTGTGTCAGTGCTAATTTACCTGTGTGATAGGTCTGTGTCAGTGCTGATTTAGCTGTGTGATAGGGCTATGTCAGTGCTGATTTACCTGTGTGATAGGTCTCTGTCAGTGATAATTTACCTCTGTGCTGGGTCTGTGTCAGTGCTAATTTACCTGTGTGATAGGTCTGTGTCAGTGCTAAATTAGCTGTGAGACATGCTCACTGACCTCTCCTTTGTGTCCATGTCTCCAGGCCGTGTGTCTCTGTCCCGTGGCGCCGCCCTGCTGGTGCAGCAGGTGCGACTGCAGGACGAGGGCTGGTTCAAGTGTCAGATCCTGCGGCTGAACAGGACCATGGGAGGGTCTGTCAATGGAACCTGGATCTTCCTGTCTGTCTCAGGTGAGGGTGTGTGTGTATGTGTGTGTGTGTGCTATATCACCCCAGCCCTGTGTGTGTGTGTATGAGTACTGGTGGGTATTTATAGAGAAGAGGTGGCCACATATGATAGGTAAGCAAGGCTTCATTGACACAGCACTGGGATGATACAGCACACACACACACACACACACAGGGCTGGGCTGATACAGCACACACACACACACACACACACACACACAGCACTGGGCTGATATAGTACACACACACACACACACACACAGCACTGGGCTGATATAGTGCACACACACACACACACACACACACACACACAGGGCTGGGCTGATATAGCGCACACACACACACACACACACACACACACACACACACACACACACACACAGACAGGGCTGGGCTGATACAGCACACACACACACACACACACAGGGCTGGGCTGATATAGCACCCACCCACACACACACACACACACACACACGGCACTGGGCTGATATAGTGCGCACACACACACACACACACACACACACACACACACAGGGCTGGGCTGATATAGTGCACACACACACACACACACAGGGCTGGGCTGATATAGCACCCACCCACACACACACACACACACACACAGCACTGGGCTGATATAGTGCGCACACACACACACACACACACACACACAGCACTGGGCTGATATAGCGCACACACACACACACACAGGGCTGATATAGTGCGCACACACACCCACACACACACACACACACACACACACACACACACACAGCACTGGGCTGATATAGTGCACACACACACACACACACACACACACACACACACAGGGCTGGGCTGATATAGCGCACACACACACACACACACACAGGGCTGGGCTGATACAGCACACACACACACACACACACACACACAGCACTGGGCTGATATAGTGCACACACACACACACACACACACACACAGGGCTGGGCTGATATAGCGCACACACACACACACACACACACACACACACAGGGCTGGGCTGATACAGCACACACACACACACACACACACACACAGGGCTGGGCTGATACAGCACACACACACACACACACACACACACACACACACACACAGGGCTGGGCTGATATAGTGCACACACACACACACACACACACACAGGGCTGGGCTGATACAGCACACACACACACACACACACACACAGGGCTGGGCTGATATAGTGCACACACACACACACACACACAGGGCTGGGCTGATACAGCACACACACACACACACACAGGGCTGGGCTGATATAGCACCCACACACACACACACACACCCTCAGGGCTGGGCTGATATAGCACCCACACACACACACACACACACACGGCACTGGGCTGATATAGTGCACACACACACACACACACACACACACAGGGCTGGGTTGATATAGTGCACACACACACACACACACACACACACACACACACACAGGACTGGGCTGATATAGCACCCACACACACACACACACACACACACACACACACAGGGCTGGGCTGATATAGCACACACACACACACACACAGTCTCCATGGATCAGATCTGCAGTGTAAGAGACTGTTAACCCTTTCCACTCTGCTCACACATACAGAAGTGACACAACAGGAGGATAAATGGTGTCCGCTTTTACCGTGCTGAGGGGGTGTGCGGCCAGTTCCGCTAATCCAAAAACATGTGCCTCCCTGGATGCAGACATGGACCCACCCAGTCAGCCCAGCCAAAATCACTCTGTGCTGGCGTTCTGACTGCCACGGGCATGCTGCCAAACCGTGAGCTGTGGTTTGAGGATAAAAGGGGTTTTGAAGTGAGAAAGTGCAGGAGGATTACACCTCTCTCAGTACCCTGTGATGATGGAGGGTTTGTGTTTGCCTCTCTGTGCCTGGGTGTGGAGCATCAAATTTCAGTGACTATGACTAGACATGAGTCACTCAGGTCACGAGGACACAAACAAGGAAGCCAGTGTGTTTGCTGTTGGTGTTCAGTGTCTCACATAGCAGAGCTCTGTCGTCCCCCCTGATAGAGAAGTCCACTCAAACGCTGGGTGTGGTGCTCAGAATATAAATGCCAACCGCAAATAAATGGGCAAAGTGTGTTGCAGTCGCATTAAATTTATTTGGAAGTAGAATCCTCTGCCTATGACCATTATTGTAGTATCATATATTATACCTCATTTTTGAACATTATCAGTGCCACAGAGAGGAGACAAACACAGGCCACCCTGAATGCATGACTGTAGCCACTGAAGGTCATCGGTGTGGAGCACAAGGCCTGCACTTTAACTGCTGTTGGGCTGAGAAGGAAATGTCCAGCCTTGTCTTGTAACAAAGAGGCAGTCCAGTCAGGAAAACGCTTCACACTCCATCCAATTATAAGGGCCTTAATTTCTGCAGAACGAGTACATCTGCTGGCCAAGGGAACACCACACTAAAAGCATCATTTACAGCGATCCTTTACACCCTCTAAGAGCAGCAGTGCAGCCGTGTGGGTGTCCATCCCAAAAGCAGCCACCTTATTACATAGAAATGCAGTGTTGTCAACATGACAAATAAGCAGCCTCGCCATCAAAAACAAGCCCTACACAAGCCCTACACAAGCCTGACACAAGCCCTACACAAGCCCTACACAAGCCCGACACAAGGCCTACACAAGCCCTACACAAGCCCTACACAAGGCCTACACAAGCCCTACACAAGCCCTACAGAAGCCTGACACAAGCCCTACACAAGCCCTACACAAGCCTGACACAAGGCCTATACAAGCCCTACACAAGCCCTACAGAAGGCCGACACAAGTCCTACACAAGCCCTACACAAGCCTGACACAAGGCCTATACAAGCCCTACACAAGCCCTACAGAAGGCCGACACAAGTCCTACACAAGCCCTACACAAGCCCTACACAAGCCTGACACAAGGCCTATACAAGCCCTACACAAGCCCTACAGAAGGCCGACACAAGCCCTACAGAAGGCCGACACAAGCCCTACACAAGCCCTACACAAGCCTGACACAAGCCCTACACAAGCCCTACACAAGCCTGACACAAGCCTGACACAAGGCCTATACAAGCCCTACACAAGCCTGACACAAGGCCTATACAAGCCCGACACAAGCCCTACACAAGCCCTACAGAAGGCCGACACAAGTCCTACACAAGCCCTACACAAGCCTGACACAAGGCCTATACAAGCCCGACACAAGCCCGACACAAGCACTACACAAGCCCTACAGAAGGTCTACACAAGCCCGACACAAGCCCTACACAAGCCTGACACAAGGCCTATACAAGTCCTACACAAGCCCTACACAAGCCTGACACAAGGCCTATACAAGCCCGACACAAGGCCTATACAAGCCTGACACAAGCTCTACACAAGCACTACACAAGCCCTACACAAGCTCTACACAAGCACTACACAAGCACTACACAAGCCCTACACAAGCCTGACACAAGGCCTATACAAGCCCGACACAAGCACTACACAAGCCCTACAGAAGGTCTACACAAGCCCGACACAAGCCCTACAGAAGGCCGACACAAGTCCTACACAAGCCCTACACAAGCCTGACACAAGGCCTATACAAGCCCTACAGAAGGCCGACACAAGTCCTACACAAGCCCTACACAAGCCTGACACAAGGCCTATACAAGCCCGACACAAGCACTACACAAGCCCTACAGAAGGTCTACACAAGCCCGACACAAGCCCTACACAAGCCTGACACAAGGCCTATACAAGCCTGACACAAGCTCTACACAAGCACTACACAAGCCCTACAGAAGGTCTACACAAGCCCTACACAAGCCCTACAGAAGGCCAACACAATCTCTGCACAAGTCCTACACAAGCCTGACACAAGCTCTACACAAGCTCGACACAAGGCCTACGCAAGCCCTACACAAGCCTGACACAATCCCTACATAAGCCCTACACACGCTTGACACAAGCCCTACACAAGCCCTGTTATAGCCCCATTATCTGGCTCTGTTTGGGGGTCCAACGACTGAGGACCAGAGGAATAGCTGAGTTAATAAGTTAGCTTGTGCTTAAAACAAAAACAAGTGCAAATCCACAATAGCTGCGACCGCACACGCGCATGCATCCATGTGCGCATGCATCCACGCACAGACCCTCACACAAACACGCGGCCTCTTCTTTGGCTCATGAACAACCTTTCCACAAAATCTTGCGCAAATCTGTGAATCCATTTGGGAGTTATGTGCCTTTTTGTGATAGGCCACGCCCCCTCTTGGTCAGTCGGCCTTGAAAGTTACTCAGCTCTACCTTCAGTCATGACCAACGTCCATGCCAAATTTCAGCCTCCTGGGGCAAAAACTGTGGCCGCTACGGAGTGGGACACTTTTTGTGGACCAACCGACTAACCGACCGACTGACCGACTGACAGACAGAGCTATAGAGCTGCGGTCGCAGCTAAAAATTAACTGCAACCTGCAACTGATTTTTTCAAGCTACTTTGGGGGAAAAAGCGCAGAGGTGTTTATTATAAGTGGGCTTGATCACTCTGTAGATAAATAAAACTTTGTTTCCCATCATCCAACTGAATTTCCCCTTTTTGCTTCCTGTTCAAAGCCTGCAGGAGCTGAAGATTCTGGCCTGTGATGTTTTGGCGTCAGACTGTTTCTCAGTCAGCCCTGATTGGATAGAAGATGACAAGCAATGCTGAATAGGACAGAATACATCATTTTATATAACAATAACATGTAATAATAAAAAAACATGATAACCCTTCACTAGTTCTTTAGCTTGAAGTGTTAACAAAAGATGCCTGCAAAGATCAGTGATCAACCAGCTGTCTAGATAGACAGCGTGAAAAGTCTCCAGCTGTGTAATGCCCAAGGTTTTCCCTCTCCCAGGAGGAGGATGTCTGATTGTTCTTAAAAAGCACCGGGCTGGTGTCCTGGCTGTGTGATTGCTGGGTTTAAACAGCAATGCCTTTTTCCGGTTGAATCCCAGCTCACTCTTTGAACTCTCTTCCACTGTAGCTCCTCCCGAGTTCACCAAGACCCCGCCCCCTGTCATCGAAGCCATGCAAGGTGATTCGCTGACCCTTACCTGCAGTGCCCATGGCAACCCTCCACCGACCATAATTTGGACAAAGGATGGCATGCCAGTCGGGAAGACAGAAGAGACCGAGGTAATCCTATCTCCCAGACCGTTTAACCATGGTGCTGTTAAACGTGTGAAACTGTTAGCCTGGGTCAAATATGCACAGAATTGCGATTTTAAAGGAATACTGAAATAAAATGTGTGCAGAAATGCTCAATATATGTGTTTAATGATTGGCATTTAGCAATGAAAGTGTCATTAATTAGTGAAAAAGAGATGATTTATATTTCTAAAAATAAATTTAAATGAAGGCATGAGGCATAAATCATGCAGTAGATTATTTAAATTTGTTTTGAACTCAATGATTCTCAATGATTTTTCATCTTTATCTTGTTATATTCTACGAAACCATGAAAGCAAAAGACATGAATCAAGTGCAGATGATGAGCAAGAAAAAAGATCCAAATATATACTTATTAGGTGCAGGCTGTGAAATACATCTCCCAAAAAAGTCATTCCTCTTTAAAAAGTGGGTCAATTTGACCCAAATCAAATCCACGGCTTAAACAACTTTTGTTCCATTTCACTGGTTTCAGACCCAAGAACAGGACCAGTTAATCCACCATGAAAATAATTTTACCACAATTAAATTTTGTTGACACTCCCAGTATTTCAAGTTCAAAGTCAAATGCAGTTGTGAAATACCCTATAAAGTAACAACTACAATAATTGTAATAAGGTAATAATCATCAAAGTCCTCACGATAAGCCTAATCATTATGATCATACATGTATATGTAAAATAAATCCTCTCCCACACTTCCCCTCTTTTCTCCTCTTTTTCCCTCTTTCACTCTTTCTCTCTTTCCCTCTCTTTTCCTTTTAACCCTCTCTTTCCCTGTCTTCCTCTCTACTTTCTCTCTCTTTCCCTATTTTTCTCTTTCTCTCTTTCCCTCTCCCTGCTTCCCTCCAGGTGGTGGATGGCACATTGACAGCAGGGCAGGTGACCAGGCGGATGGTGGGCATGTATAAATGCCATGTCTCCAACACGGAGGGCAGTCTGACTCACGCAACTCAGCTCAGGGTCAAAGGTCAGCCCACATCCCTGTCACCTCTCACAGGGTCCCTGTTTGACTGGGGGACAACCTCCTAGTAAAAACTGAGCTTCCACAAGCTATGAAGTCAACAGCGCTGCCTAGTCGCAACATTGTGAAGTGCAGCAATGAGGACAGATGAGAACATGCAGTACTTTGGCTACTGAGTGCCTGTAGGTTGTCAGCCTCTTGGCTTGTAGCATAGCAGCTGCTCCATGGTATACTTCCCTCTCCTCTGCCACAAAACAGGTCCTCCAGCCATCCTCCTTCCTCCAAAGAACACAACGCTCAACATATCCCAGAATGCACAGCTGCAGTGTCAGGCGGAGGCATATCCCCCAAACATGACGTACGTTTGGTGGCGACACGGAGAGAACGTCTATCACATAGAGTGAGTGAAAAGCTTTCCCCTCTAAGGGAAACATCGTCAGCTGGGATTCAATCAACTTTCGGCCTTATGTTGATTGGACTCGTTATATTAGTCCTGATATTCCAGTTATATGCTATGAAAAAGGCGTCAGCACGTAACATTTGTTAGCAGATTTTCAATTCTAGTCAGTTCAATTCCTTTATCATATATTCTGAATTTCAGTTAGGGGCAGAGAACAGGCTGTTATTCCATTATATGAATGATTAAGAAAAGATTAACAAAGACTAACAAGAATGAAGATTCCAGTCGTGAGACAGATGAAGACAACAGCAGATCTTTTACTTTGGGTCTAATTACACAGAATAGAAAATCAAAGAAGACAGAGAAAAACACAGCCCCAGCATGGGAAATAATAAAAAGGATACACTGGCTACCTGGATATACTCTGATATACAGTTAAATGCCCAGGCAAATCTTATCAGTTTTCCTTGAGATTTCCTTGAGCTTTAGGTATTCCCTGCCGCAGTTCATGCAGTGCAGCCTATAAATATTGGGACAGTGACACAGTTTTTGGTTCTGTACTCCAGCAATTGCAATGAAACACTGAATATGAGGTTAAAGTGCAGACTGCCAGCTTCAATTTGAGGCTATTTACATTCATGACAGGTGATCCCTGCAGGCATTACAGTCTTTTTTATACACAGTCCCTCCATTTTAGGGGAGCAAAAGTAATGGGACAAATGGCTGCTCAGCTGTTTCTTGGCCAGCTTTGTGCATCATTAGTTCATGCACAAGAAAGCTGAAATGAGAGGTCTAGAGTTGATTCTAGCTGTGAAATTTGTATTTGAATTCTGTTGTCTCTCAGCACGAGGACCAAATGGGTGTCAATGCCAGTAAAGCAGGCCATCATAAGGCTGATATATCAGATGGAGCTAAAACATGGAGTCTGCTAAAATCAACTGTTTGGTACATTGTTAGGAAGCAAGAACACCAGGATGTAGGCATAGATGTGTCAAAGACTACCTTGAAGAGAAGACTACACCAGCATACCCTCAGAAGCCTCACCGCAAGATGCAAACCACTGGTAACAGAACAGGAACAGAACAGCCAGGAGTTTTAAGCAAAAGTTTGCTTAAAAAGTACATTTAAAAAACTGTGGAGTTGTGGAACAAAATACACATCTCATGGACAAGTGAGATGTGTATTAACTTGTATCCAAGTGATGGAAAGAGGAAAGTGTGGAGAAAGAAAAGAACTGCTCATGGTCCAAACTACACACCCTGCTCTCCATTTGTGAAGGCCGTGTTATGGCTCACTTACCTTCATTTATGTGACTGCTGACGGCAGCTGCAGGATGAATTATGAAATGTACAGAGACATCTTCTCAGATCCAACCAAATGCCTCAATACTCATTGGACAACACATCACCCTGCAGCAGGACGATGACCCCAAATACACTGCTAAAGCAAAAGAATAAGTTTTCAGGGCCAAAAAGTGGAATGTTCTTGACTGGCTAAGTCAGTCACTCGTCCTGAATCCAGCTGAATGAGCGTTTCACTTGCTGAACACAAGACTGAAGGCAAAATGCCTCAGAAATAAACTGGAGCTGAAGATGGCTGCAGTACAGGCCTGGCAGAGCATCATCATGGAAGAGACCCAGCGTTTGATGGTGTCTAAGGATCCGATAATTCAGACGTTATGTTAATTTGTCCCATTACTTTTCTCCCCTAAAATGGGGGCTATGTATAAAAGAGGCTGTGATTCCTACAGGGATCACCCGTTATAAATCTAAGTACCCTCAAATTAAAGCCGAATGTGTGCATTTTAACCTCATGTTCATTGTTTTATTTCAAATCCAATGTGCTGGAGTACAGCCAAAACAACCAAAATTGTGTCACTGTCTCAATACGTCTGAATTTAACCGTTTTGTCCGTTATAAATTACAGTTGAGTGGAGTATTTTTTGAAAGTATAGTTTCAATATTAAAGTGGAAATCCTAACAGTTTTTTATGGTTTTACAGTTTTTAGGTGTCATATTGTACTTTTATAATATATATTCCTTCTGTCTGACTGTGTGGGTCTGTCACAGCTCACTGAAGTCCCGTGTGAAGATTTTGGTGGATGGCACCCTCCTTATCCCCAATCTCATCCCAGAGGATTCTGGGAACTACACCTGTATGCCCACCAATGGGCTACTGACTCCGCCTACTGCCTCAGCGTACCTCACTGTGAACCGTAAGTGGCTGTGTGCATGCATGTGTGTGTGTGTGTGCGCCAAGCGGCCAAAACCAGACTTCGTTTTTGAAGCTCATTTCCTGGTCTTGTTGTTCCTGGTTGCTCACTAGCGCCACTACGGTTGGCTCCAGTATAGGTGTTTTCATATCCGGTTTCCATGTAAGTCTACGGTACAAATGCGGTCAAAATACAAAGTCAATATTTTTTTCTCATGAGAACAAATAGTCACAATATGTGTATTTTATTCGTCTTATGACTGTCCATGGGTCGATTTCATGATTTATTGTGTCATTTGGGCACTGTTATAATATTTGTTGTGGACCAATGAGGTACAGTTTGCGTCACTTCCTGATTACTGCAGGGGACTAAGCTACAGTAGGGGCTACAGTCTATGGTCACTGGGGTGGGAGGTGGCGCCTCTTGGCCTTGACATTGTGGCTCCGACCACAGTCCACCTGTGCAAAGTCAGAAAATGCAGGCATCCCATTTCGTAGTGATTTCATTATAGCGTGTGCTATTTACAGCTGCAGTAGACGACCATAAAATAATCATCCTCTGAAGTTTTTCGGTAGCCGAGTCATTTTTACTATTTCCTTTAGCATACTTAACCAAATAATTAGTTGGCAGAAAGCGTAATCAGCTTGCTATATTTGGTAGTCCAGTAGCCTATGCTAAAACTTTGCAACTTCGGCTACCAAGCTATTTGACTAGCTAGCTAACCCTAACCGGCAAATATTCAATCTGTCAAACGTGTTTGACGGCTTTTCAATCGTGTACATTCCGTAAATGTCTACCTGGGCCATGCTTCACGCATGTGGCAAAGCTACTATAATCCCGATTTTGGGATAAACATTGCAAAATTTTCAGTTTCACAAAGCAAATTAAGTCTTAAGGTTTATTTGCTGAATAACATACAACACACGATGAAATCGCACACTCACAATTTAACGAAATTAACCATCTTTGTAAGACTGGCATTTAGAAAGGAACATGTTTTTAACATTTAAGAGACCGACAAGAGCATTTAAGACAGTGGTTCTCAGAATCGGTCCTGGGGGCTCCTTGCGTATATTGGCTTTTCTCCATTGGTTTTGATGTTTTACAAGAAAAAAAAAATAGCCTAATAATAATTAGAAATTCAATGTACATTATTTTTGTCTTCATGCACCAGGTGGAAAACTTGCTGTACAAAGTGCGTTGTCATATTTACACGCCTGCAGATCAGTTATTAAAATACTTGGTGGATTTGTTAATCACCGCTGACAGTGTTAATTTTTATTCGGTAGAAAGTGACTTGCAAACGATCGGTCAGCTAGCGTCACCCAGCAAGTGAACACCACAAACGGCGATGGAGTAGCTAGTAGCAGTTACTGGCTCATTAACTGACTGTGGCGAAAACCTACGACGATAACTTGCTCGGTTAACAGCAGGTCTACCAGACAGTTATATGAAAATTAGCCTAGTCAAATAACCAGTAGCCTACACATCTCTGATTAATTGACCATCAGTGTAGTCGATGTTCTTCCCCTGTGGTTCATATTGCTAATGCGTGAGCTAACCACGGATAGCCTACCTAGCTCACTGGCAAGCTGATATGCTAGCTAAGCATATTCGTTTTGCTGAGAAACATAAATTGAAGATAACTGAACATAATTGTATTATTAATGTCATACATATAACGTGATTACATGAGACAGTACAGTCACGGATGGAAATTAATCTCCGTAAACATTTGATAATATATTTTAAAACATAACGGCAGACAGTCAGCTAGCCTCAAGTTCGTCCTGCAATCGTTCGTTCAGGTTGATGAGCTTTTCTGCATCGGACTGTCAATCACATTATAAAAATCACAAGACCGCTTAACTCTATGGTTTTGGCTCCAAATCGACAAAATGGCCGCGCCCGCCATTGAGCTTCAAAATGTGTTTTAGAGACCCACGGAGAGGCAATGGGTGACGTCACAGTAGCTTTGTCCATATTTTTTACAGTCTCTGGTGTGCGCATGTGTGTGCATGTGTGAGTGTGTGCGCATGTGTGTGTGTGTGTGTGCGCGCATGCGTGTGTCTGTGTGTATGCGTGTGTGTGTGTGTATGCATTTCATACTGCAAATGTACCCGTATATCTATGTAGTTTCTGTTATATTGTATAATATTGTACCTGTGTGTCTTCACGGGTGAGTCTATTTTTCTCTATCAGACCCTGCCCAGGTGTTGCAGATGCCTCCGGTGACCTACCTGCCTGCAGGCATGGGGGGCAGAATCGTCTGCCCTGTGAGCGCCGAGCCCCCTCTCCTCTCTGTCCGCTGGACCAAAGATGGACAAGTCCTGGACCTGAACACGGTAGAACTTGAGCAGTATTTACTTCCTTTGGCTCTGCGCATTCTAGAACATGAGCAGCGTTTCCTTCCTCTGGTTCTGCACATTCTAGAACATGAGCAGTGTTTCCTTCTTCTGGTTCTGCACATTCTAGAACATGAGCAGCGTTTCCTTCTTCTGGTTCTGCACATTCTAGAACATGAGCAGTGTTTCATTCCTTTAGCTCTGCACATTCTAGAGCCAGAACATTGTTACGTTACTCTGGTTCTGAACGTTCTAGAACAAGAGCAGCATTTCCTTCCTCTGGCTCTGTGCATTCTAGTACCTGAGCAGTGTATCCTTCCTCTGGTTCTGCATGTTCTAGAACCGTAGCAATGTTTCCTTTGTCTGGTTCTGCACATTCTAGAATCTCAGCAGTATTTCCTTCCTCTGGTTCTGCACATTCACCTGTCATAACTGCTGTACAGTGGTGCTCTGGGTAGTCATGGTCACTGTTGTTTATGTTTAATAGCAGAGGTGAGCAGGCAATGAATCAATGTAATTAACTATACTGGGCGCTCTCAGATTCCACTTCAATGAATTGTGTTTTGATAAGCTATACCAGGATCAGTTTACTTTACTCAAATCTAGACTTTAACCCATTATGAGTAAAAAATCTGGACCTGATTCAGGATCTGTGCATGGAGACAGGGTCTTCACTTGTAATGCTTACCTCTGCTTGGTGAAAAGTAATGATCATTTAATACAAATAAAATACCCAACATTTACTTTATTATAAATGTAACGAGCACTTAACCTGGGTAGGCATTTCAGCTGTTGACAGATAACCAGCTAACAGATGTTTGATGCAGAGGTGTGTCAGAGGTCGTAGGTCATTGGCTCCTCTCCCCATTCAGTTCCCCGGTTGGATGCTCATGGCAGACGGATCCATATTCATCGCAGCAGCCAATGAGGATGCGGTCGGGACGTTCACCTGCACGCCCTACAACAGCTATGGGACCATGGGCCCCTCCCAGCCCACCCAGGTGGTCCTCCAGGTGAGCCTTGTAGGGTTCTGCTACCTGCCACACCCACAGGGGTGCGGAGGCGCTCTCCGATTCGCTCGCTCTGTTTCCAAGCACTGAAGCCACAAGGGAGTGATCTGGTCTCCTGTGCCTGCCTGTCTGGAGCTGAGGGAAATGGCATGTAAATCTCTTGGTGGCTGATGTGCATAAAGTTCAGTGTGTATGCGCTGACCTACCTTTGTGATGTAAACTTGTGACCTGTGTGTGTGTCTGTCTGTCTGTGTGTTTGTGTGTGTGTGTGTGCATGCGTGCGTGCATGTATTTGTTTGGAGGTAGACTTGTATAAGGCTGCGGTCTCATCTCTAACTCCCCTCTCCATACGTAGGACCCCCCCTCGTTCAGTGTGCTCCCCCAGGAGGAGTATAAACAGGAAGTGGGCACCCAGCTGGTCATCCCCTGCCATGCCCATGCAGACCCCTCCCCCAGCGTCACCTGGGCCAAGGTGAGAGAGAGCAGGTGCCCTGGAGCCGCCAAGTGGCCAGAGCTCTGACTGAAGAGCGCTCCTAATTCAGCTTTTGTTTATTCTTTTGGAAATCCCCCTTTCCTCTGTGGAAAAATATTCTTAAGCGTGCTATTTATCTTCTGATATATTATATTAGTGGCCATAACCGGCTAGCGGCAGTTTACATGTTAACCCTTTAAGGCAGGGCTGCCCAGCCCTGTTCCTGGAGATCTACCATCCTGTAGGTGTTAAATCCAACCCTAACAAAGCATACCTCATTCAACAGCTAGAGCAGGGCAGCCCAGCCCTGTTCCTGGAGATCTACTGTCATGTAGGTTTTCATTCCAACCCTAGTAAATCACACCTCATTCAACAGCTAGAGCAGGGCTGCCCAATCATGTGCCATGGTGGCCGAGAGTATGCCGGTCTTCATTCCGACCAATCTCTACACCTGCTAATTTCACTAATTAACACACCTTCAACCAGGGAGGAGGGAACTAATTGGTGAAATCATCAGCTGAAGTGATTGGTTGAAATGAAAACCTGCATACTCCTGGACCTCCATGGCACATGATTGACACCACTGAGCTATAGATCTCATTCAGCTGCTAATGAGTAGAGTTAGGTGCCAAATTGGGGTTGAAATGAAACCTACAGGATGGTAGATATTCAGGAACAGGGTTGGGCTGCCCTGTTTTAAGGTGTAAGATCGCAAGTCTGTGATTGGAATGTTCTTAACTGAACATTCTAATGCTGATGTAACAATCACTACTGGTAATT